>CM059038.1:4962999-5562999 GCA_030279155.1 Forsythia viridissima
TATCACAATATATAAGAAATATATGTTTATCGGAATAGTGGCAATAATATAACTAATAAAAGATAATAATATATACCGATTTTTTTGTAAATTAAAAGTAAGTGAATACTAACATTTTCTTTTGGATAAAAAAGAAGAATTATTTTGCCAATTCATTAGGCTAGAGCTTCTTGTCATTCTTGAACAGAAAGAAGAATTTTTTTCTAAATCAATTGTCTAGAACTTTGTGCATTTATTTAAATAGACTTTAATTAACAGAACTTCGTGCTGCTAAGGAGTTATGAGACTGAGAGAATAATAGAGAAAATTAAGAGAGAGTCAAAACTGTAGTGTATATTAATATTGACAACTGTCAGAAATATAAATCACCAAACTCATTTAGGCTCAGATATAAGCTTAAACAACACTAAAAGTCACAAATAAAGCTCGACCCACAACCACCTCTATTCTTCCCAAATGGTTAAGCTTACAAAGAATTAACTTAATCTCACAAAAGAGAAACCAACAACAACAATGGCAGCAGTGAAGAAGAAAGAAGAAGCAACCGCTTATCTCTCTCTCACTCTCCAGGCACACCCAAGAAAAAACAATGTTGCTGGAATGAGAAAACAAAGGTCCCAGCAAATGTGGTTAATTAGGTTAGGTAACCAATTGGGCCACAAGCCCAATAATAATAAACACACACAAGCAACTCTATTATGGGCCTATTAAATAGAATGTGCTATTGAGCAACTATAAGAAAAGTCGCTCCAAAATAGCCCGCTAAGTTTTGAGTCGAGTTGTAATTGGATTCACTAAGTGGTGTCGTCTTTTCTCTTAATTTCAATCATCGGTTAATGCCTATGAAATTAATCTTAAATCATCATCGCCGTTTGAAATTGTTTGGCAACAAATACCCAACAAACCTCCACCTTGGTGTCAAAGAATTCTTGAACAATGAAGTAGCACTGCCTTGTCTCCCTTCCTTAGCACATTCACTTACAAAAAGAAAAATATCACTCATTAGTGACAACTCCAAAGAGAGAACCAATAAAATTGGAAATTATTTACCTCCACCGATGTTTAGAAGATCCAAGCAACTTCTAAACTTTACTAAGGACAACACCTTAGTGCTCATATCCGAGCGATTATATTGTGTAGACACTTTCTCAAGCTTTATTACATCTTGTGACACAATATCTCTAATGAAATGTAGTATAATATCAATATGTTTGGTACGTTCATGAAAAACGGGATTTTTACACAAATGTATTGAAGATTGATTATCTGAATTTACTACCACATCATCATTCAAAACACAAAGTTCACTTAACAATCCCCTAAGCCACAAAGCTTCTTTAATTGCTTCGTTAGTAGTAATATATTCGGATTCGGTAGTGAAAAGCAACTATGTGTTGTAATTAAGACTTCCAACTAATGCAAGAATCAGACGAAGTAAATACATAAGAGGAAATAGATTTCCTATTATCCCTATCCCCACATAGTCCGCATCTACAAAACTCTTCAATTTCACTCATTCCTTACTACGACCAAATATTAGACTTACATTACTCGTCCCTCTCAAATATCTAAGGAGCCACTTCAAGGCCTCCCAATGACTAAGACCCGGATTAGACATGGACCTACTAAGAGCACTTATAACATAAGCTAAATCCGGTCTAGTACACACTATTAAATACATAATAGAACCTATCACATTAGAATAAAGAATCCTACTCATGTATTCAATTTCTTTTTCATTACAAGGAGATTGATCTTTAGTTAACACAATGTGATTAGCTAAAGGTAATGTAACCGGTTTACATTCATGCATGTCAAATTTTTTTAACACTTTCAAAATGTAAGGAGTTTGATGCAAAAAAGTAGAATTTGATATATCCCTTTCAATTTCCATACCTAGGATTTTTTTAGCTTTTTCTAGATCTTTCATGTCAAATTCACCATTCAAAGTTGTTTTTATCTTGTATATCCATTTAGAAGATGAACCAATTACGAGCATATCATCAACATATAACAATAAAAATACATAGTCATTACTTGTTTTATTATGTTGGTGATGTAAGCAATAATCAAACTTACTTCTTTGAAACCCTATAGATAGTACAAAAGAGTCAAATCTTTTATACCATTATCTAGGTGATTGTTTCAAACCATACAAAGATCTTTTAAGGAAACACACATAATTCGATTTTTGTTTATCTATAAAACCTTTAGGTTGATCATGAAGATTTGTTCATCAAGTTCACCATGCAAAAAAGCAGTTTTAACATCAAGTTGTTCAAGTTCCTAGTCAAAGTATGCAACTAATGCAAGCATGACACTAATAGTAGTGTACTTAACAACTGGTGAAGAAATCTCATTACAATCAACTCCATCTTTCTGTGTCTAACCCTTATCAACTAATCTGGTCTTAAACCTTAAAGGTTCAATTGTACTAGTACCCTCCTTAACCTTAAAAATCCACTTACAATCAACTGTTGACTTATTTTTAGGTTTAGATACTAATTCATAAGTTTGATTCTTTGCTAAGGAACTCATTTTCTCTCTCATTGCTTTTAGCCACTCTTTCGATTGTTTATTCATCATCGCCTCCTCAAAAGTATTTGACTCTTTATTAGCTAACTCTTCATAGCTAGCATAGGCAAAGGCTAACTCAGACTCATATCCAAACCTCCTAGGTTCTCTCGGCCACCTTCTTTCTCTATCTCTAGCTAATTGATAATCTACTAAAAGATTTTCTTCAATATGATGCTCTTCTATCACTACTTCTCCACCCTCTTCCTCAGGTTGTTGAATTTGAGTCTCCACCTCACTAGAAGCATTAGGGATATGTGTACTAACCTTAATAGTCTCCATTTGTCTACTATCACACTTTTGTTGATCTCCACCTAATTTCTCTAAATCAAGTCCTGAACAAGGCATTTCAGATTCATTGAATATAACATCTCTACTCACTATGACTTTTCCTCCTTTCTGGCTTCTATCCCACAACCTATATCCCTTCACTCTTTCAGGATAACCTAAGAAAACATATTTCCTAGCTCTATGTTCAAGCTTTTCCTTACTTTGATGAAAAAAAGTAGCACAGCCAAAAGTACGAAGCATAGAATAGTCAGTACATTTACTATATCATTTTTCATGAGGAGTATTACCATTCAAAGCAGTAGACGGAGTAATATTAATTAAATAACAATCAGTCATTACAGCTTCACCCCAAAACGATTTAGGAACATTAGAGCTAATCATCATGCATCTAACTTTATCAAGCAGTGTTCTATTCTTCCTTTCAACTACTCCATTCTGTTGAGGAGTATAAGGAACAATTTTATGTCTTGTTATTCCATTTTCAACACACATCTTATCAAATTCAGCATTGTAAAATTCTAGTCCATTATCATTTTGAAGAAATTTTATCTTTTTACCAGTTATATTTTAAATATTTTTTCTCCAATTATATAAACTATCAAATGTATCCGATTTATCTTTTAAAAGAACCCATACTCTCTTAGAACAACCATCAATAATAGATAGAAAATATATTTTCCCACCCAAAATAGGATTACTGGCAAGACCCCACAAATCGGAATGCACATAGTCAACTATTTCATTTGTTTTATGAACACCTGTAGAGAAAGAACTTATGTTGCTTATCAAGAACACAATGATCACATAAAGACAAATCAGATACACAATTTTTACCAAAGACATTTTTATCATTAAGGAGCTTAAGCCCCTTAATACTCACATGTGCAAGTCTATTGTGCCATTTAAGTGCATGATCAGCCTTGGTAGAAGAAATTGAGGAGTCTAAACCTCTTATCACTTCTCCAGTAGTGATATATATATATATATATATATCATTCACAAAGAAATACATAGAAATGAGCAAAACTCATGGCACTAATTGCCAGTACTAGAGGAAATGTTAAAACTTTCCTTAAAACAATCTCTTACGAAGCCAAAAATGCACTCAGATTGATCTGGTGTTATCTGAATTATTGGCCAGGAAGACCTTAAAGATTACCAATCAAGGACAGAAAAAAATAGCAATGGAACTTTAAATATTAAATTGGTAATTAAAGCACACTTTAAATTGGTAATATATCATAAATATACATAAGCTTTTCTTTCTTTAGTTTAGTTATTAGACAAAGACTTATCATAGCATAATAAATAGGCAAAGACTATTCATACATTTATTACAAACTTGTAGTCTATCTTTGTTGTCATATTTCAAGTTTACGTATTCTTAGTTTTCAAATTCAGTCTAACTTATATGTTATGAGATGTCCAATTTCTTATAAGTATTCTAAATCTATAAAGCTACATAGACTAAGATCAAGTTTAGAGTTTTGTTTTAGATTACATAGAAAGAAATTTGTATTGTTTACGAGTAATTTACATTTATACTATTTATTTCCAGACTATATTAGTATTTTACCAGTAATTTATTATTTGTTCTTAATTGTTCAAGAAATTTTAATTGTTCAGGAAATCGCCCTAAATTGGTATATATATATATCATTCATTTTCATTCCTTTACAAGTAACGAGAGCACCTTTCATCAATTTTAGTATTCCATTTCCAATTTTACCAGTAAAGCCAATTTTATCTAGTTGCCATACTGAAATCAAATTCCTACTTAATTCAGGAATAAATCTAACATCATTTAAAGTATACACAAAACCTGTGTCAAACTTTATGAGATGAAGGAAGTATACACAAATAATCTATGTCAAGCTTTTAAAGTATACACAAATAATCCCAGCATTAGTATAAGCAGATTTGTCACACAAAACAACTTGCCCATCATCAGATTTATGCAAATTTTCAAACCAATCTTTATGAGATGTCACATGAAAAGATGCACCATAATCAAGTACCCACTCATGCAAACGAGATTTGGCAATTAGATTCAATTTAGCAGTATCAACAGTAGAATTAATTAACACAAAGACTTCACCATGATCAGAATTAGAAGAGGACATTACATTCACTTCATCTCTCCCTTTATCGGTTTGTTTGTTCTTCGCTTTGTGGCAATCTTTAATAAAATGCCCAATGTTACCACAACCATAACATTTTTTACCTTTCCCTCTAGATTAAGATCTAGGCCAACCCTTGCTCTTCTTTTTACCCACATTATTATTTGACTCACCACTGCTTTGATAGTCTGAGCTACCAGTTTGCCTAAACTATGCTTTACTCCTCATAATGTGAATTTCACAACTTTTCTTATTATGTTTTCCAGCTTTCATCTCCATCTCCTTACTTCTAAGGGAGTCAATGACAATCTCAGGTGTTAAAGTGTCCCTACCATACTTAATTGCATTTTTTACTTCTTTATAAATCTCGGGAATTTAT
The DNA here is from genome assembly GCA_030279155.1 of Forsythia viridissima. Taxonomy (NCBI): domain Eukaryota; kingdom Viridiplantae; phylum Streptophyta; class Magnoliopsida; order Lamiales; family Oleaceae; genus Forsythia; species Forsythia viridissima. Next base: position 4,968,364 of record CM059038.1, read on the forward strand.
AAATCTCGGGAATAGATTTAAGCAATAAATATTATGGCCTAATAATCTTCAGACACCTTTTTACCACAATTAACAATATCTTGTACAAGTTTGTTAAAAACATCGACATTGTCATCTAGATCCTTTGTTTGATCCATTTTAAAATTGAAAAATCTCTCTAGCAAGAAAAGTTTGTTAGGAATATATTTAAGCAAATAAAGGTCATCTAACTTTTTCCAAAGTTCTTTTGTAGTGTTATGTTTACCAACTTTTCTCAATACAACATCTGACAAGTGTAATATTATGACAGAGTAAGCAAGCTCATTTGAATCTTCTTTGTGTTCTTTAGTGAAATCAATAGAAAAATTACCATCTATAACTTTTGAAACTTTTTGTTATATCAAAATCCATTTCATCTTTTGTTGCCAAATTGAGAAATCTCCTTTTCAATTAAAAACAGCCACTTCAAAATTGTGCGTTGTCATTTTTAGGACTCAAATTAACCAAAAATGCAAAAACACACAATTTCCACGAGACTACTAAAATGGTCCAAAATTTGCAACAATAGTGACAATTCAACAAAATTTCTCACTAAAGCAATTTTCACACAATAAGTTACGCAAAACTTATAACAAATAAACAAAAATAATCAGAAAATAATTTCGGAAAATAATATCCTAAGTCTAGCAACAGGCAATGGTTATCCCACACGGTAACCCCAGTCTTAATGATCACCCCACACGATGATCTCTATTGCAGAAAAATAAATGACTACCCATACGATAGCCTTGACTGCAAAAATTAAACAGTTAGAATACGATACCAAAGCGAACAAATCTGCTGTTCGTATTCTAGGATAGATGCAAAATTTTTTCACTCTAAACCAGCAGCAACAGCCACCGGACAGCAACAACAACAGAACAAACCGGCCAAACGCAGCCTAAGGGCAAAAACGTCCAAATTTTTGCACAATACACCAATGACCAAACCAACACCACCAATAGGCCTAAAAAATAACAAGGAGTAAACTGCCTTTTTGGTCAAAACCCAGCAAATGTCACACACGCCTCCACGTGCGCCTCATGCGTCGTTGGAGTTTCTACGCGTATTTCACATGCGCCGTCGCTACAGTGCTGAACGCGCCGCACTTGCCAAATGGTCAGGATCGCCTTGCCGTCAGGAGTTCAAATATGGTCTCCGTTGACGAAATGGACTCCTGGTTTGGCCTGAAAATGGATCAGAAGTCTCGGTTTGTGTGAGTTCTCCAGTTTCTTGCTTGGTTTTTGATGATTTTTTCACACCAAGGACACTTCCTAGCTCTGATACCAATTTGTCGAAAATAGAAATCACAAAACTCGTTTAGGCTCAGATTTAAGTTTAAAAAATACTAGAAACTACAAATAAAGCTCGACCTACAAACACCTATATTCTTCCCAAATGGTTAAGCTCACAAAGAACTAACTTAATCTCACAAAAGACAGAAACCAAAAACAACAATGTCAGCCAGTGAAGAAGGAAGAAGAAGCAGCCGCTTATCTCTCTCTCACTCTCCAGGCAAGCCCAAGAAAAAACAATGTTACTGGAATGAGGAAACAAATGTCCGAGCAAATATGGTTAATTAGGTTAGGTAACCAATTGGGCCACAAGCCCAATAATAATAAACACACACAAGCAACTCTATTTTGGGCCTAGTAAATAGAGTGGGCTATTGAACAACTATAAAATAAGTCGCTCCAAAATAATTCGCTAAGTTTTGGGTCGAGCTTTAATTGGATTCACTAAGTGGTGTCGTCTTTTTCCTTAATTTCAATCCTCGGCTAACGCCTATAAAATTAATCTTAAATCATCATCGCCATTTAAGGTTGTTTGGCAACAAATACCCAACAAGAACAAAGGCCCCTATTTATATGGTAGAATTAGGACCACAAGAAAAAATTAGTCATCCATAATTATGTCTTGATTAACAATATTTACTTGAAAATAAACTTTTTAAGCCTAACTAAATATGCTCTAAATTGTATTTGAAAGTCCATTTTCACTTGAAAAAGTGGTTAATCATCAAATTCATCAAACTCCCTTACTCAAAACTATGTCAATATTTAAAGATGATGCATTCACACTCTTTTATGGGTTGTATCATTGTGCTTCATGCCCTACCAAAGACATCCAAACAACAAATGAAATCTCTGAAAGTTCTAAAACCTAGATTAATTAAATTAAACACGAATTTTAATTTTAATTAAACAAGCAGTGGACGGAATGTAGTCAGAACTGGCAGGATATAGATATAACAGTTCTGACTCGCACAACAGTGTTCGTTTCCTAATCTTGTTTAGTGCAGAAATTAAAGAATTCAATACGAACACAAGATGTAACGTGGTAAACCCCTAAGGGAAACATCCACGGGCCCCCATGCCATGGGTAAACAATCCACTAATAATCTTGTTCAAAAATACAATAGTATCGGTTTTTGTAATTTCGCAAAATTAACAAAATAACAATCAAAAGAAAACAGATCAACTCCCTGTGATACTTCTTCTTCTGACTTGTTGATGAAGTGGAATCAAACCCACCGGTCTTGACTTTATCGCCACTTCCCTATTGTACTTGACCGCAACCACCACTTGGATTAAGAACCCCCGTTCTTAACTTCACGCCAAGTAGCTTGAGCAAGATATGGAATTGTTCGTTGAGTACCAATTAGTTCTTGATTCTTCAATGAGTTTGAAGAAGACTTTTGTGCTTTGAAAGTTGTATCAATGAGGCGCCATGTCTTGTTCTCCTTGAATGGATTCGGCTAGGTTGAAGCTTATGGAACAAGAACACAAAAATATTTTTCAAAGCCTTTTTCTTCAATGTCTTGAAGAACTCGCTGTCTTTGAAAACTTAATCAATGAAGTGCCATGTCTTGTTCATCTTGAATGGATTCGGCTGGTTACAAGCTTATGGAACAAGACCACAAAAGTATTTTCAAAGCCTTTATTCTTCAATGTCTTGAAGAACTTGCTGCCTTTGAACAACTTAATCAATGAAGCATCGGGTCTTGATTTCCACCAATAAATTCAGCCGGTTTTGCTTAGAGAATACAAGACCAAAATTATATTTCAAAAGCCTTAATTCCTTATTGATTTCCACTCTTACTTATAGTTAAAGTAGAAACCAATTTAGGAATTATTTCTTACCTAAGAATATGCAACAAAGATGGTAAGAGAATAAGTAGGAAAGAATATAGAAAGATTTTCTTAGATTTGTAGTAGGAAAGAATTTAGGAAACTAAATATTTCCTTCCTAAACAAATCTAAAAGAATAAGAAAAAATTCTTTAACCTACAAAAGGAGCTGTCATTAATATTCATAAAATCAGAATATATCAAATATAGGAACAGAATAAAATCGCTGCTTTTGCTGATCTGAAAAACTGATTCGCCTATCAAGCCAGTCAGTCAGAACTGGCGTTTAACCAGACCAGTCAGAAACACAAATGTTGACCTGCTCTTTTGACATTAAAAATTAGTTATATTTATTAAGATAGCCAAGATATAAAAAGTGAAAAATATGACACATATTTTTCCAACAATCTCCCCCTTTGGCGTTGCTTAATTACAAACACATAACTATCAGATTTTTAATGTAAGTGTAATGTGTGTGAATATGTAAATAACCCATGAGCATCAACATACAAGGATTATGGCTCCCCCTTAGTGTGTAAACCAAGAACTCCTGCAAAGAAGTTAAAAACATATGCAAATACCACACACAATAGCCATAACATTTAATATTGCTCCCCCTTAGCAAGATATCATCTAAGTGTAGTGATCAAACTATCATAAACCTAAAAATACTACTATTAAAGATTTAACCAACATTAGTGTCATCATAGTGTCCAAAGCAAAAACAACAAACAATTAAAAATTACTACTACTCCCCCTTTTGGAAGAGGAACGCCAAAGGAAGATATCAAACAAAAGTAAAGCAGTGTGTGAGCAAAATAAAGCAGAATTTAAGTGTTTAAAACAGTTATCCATCGCCAAATAGTCAGAGGGTTAAGAGTTAGAACGGGGAGAAGTTAGTGCCGGGAGGATTTGGACTTCTTTGTACCAGATGCAGAAGCATTGGTAACCCTCTTGCGAGTAGGAGTATCTGAGGGAGCAGCAGCTGGAGCATCCGCAGCCATAGGAGCAGAGGCTGGGGCAGCTGGTTGATCACCAACGGGTTCAGAAGACGGTATCTCCATTGGATCTCCAGGATGTGCAGAGAATTCCGGAGTAACAATCCGGAATGCAGATTTTATGTGCTCATCGCCCAGAAATTCCATTTTGCCCAACACCCTACGCATGAAAGTAATATCATCAGAAAAACCTTTGGTAAGGGCAAAAATTTGATCTACCTGTGTTCGAACCAGTCCCAACTGAGTTTCTAGGGCATCCAGACGTTCAGACTGGTCCAGCGAGGATAGAAAATGCTTGGGAACTCTAGGAGTAGGATGCGGTGTGCTACCCAAATTGGTAAACTCATGTACACCCAGTGATGGAATGTCCTCAGAGAGGCGGTCTGAATCCATAGCAGGCACTTCTTGATGAACAAGAAAGTGATAAATCAGAGCTGGATGCGGTAGTCTGTACTGCTTGGCCCTCCTCGGTCCTTCATAAACAATTCTATCGAAAATTAGTTTAACCCAGTCAACTGGCATCCTCATCCCTAACTTGTAAAGCATAACGGCCCTGTCCCCCGAAATGTCTGATCGATGAGTTAACGGATCGATATTGTTGATGAGAATCCGATGCAGAATTTTGTATTTTGGCAATAGCCGAGAAACAGTCAGTTCTCCTGATTCTGGCCAGGTGGAGCCAGTCATTTCTTGTGCAATGATGTCCTTGGTCAATTCTTCATCACTTGTGACAGCCACAGTGGTTACTCCAAGCCAGTCCCTGAGGGAGTTAGGACTGAAGGTAACATGTCTTCCCCGAACATAAACCTTCCACCTGAACTCATTGCCAGCCTTTCCCAGATTCTTTGGAACATTTGCCATAAACTCCTTGACCAGAGTTTCATTGATCGGTCCAGAAAAACTTAGCAGATTATGCAAATTGTGGAAATCAACAATTTCAACCAAACCAAATGAACTAAATTCGGCAATTGCAACCTTGTACTCAACGATGAATTTACGGTAGACAGTAAATGACATAAACAAACTCTCAGCATTCTCCGCTAGAAAACAGTAATTGAGGGGGTTAACAGAGTGTCTACCTCTAGTTAATGTGTCAAGTCTGAACATTTGGGGGTCAGAACTAGGAGTAGGCAGTACTCTGTAGGCACCCCCTGAGGCAGTGACAGGTCTGTTCTGACCAGCAGGCGTGGGCTTCTCAGCAACATCAGCCATTTTACCTTTCCCTTTCTCAGCCCTGGTGGCCCTTTTCGTTGGAGGAGGTGTCGGAGTAGATTCTGAAGATTCATCAAGGGCAACATCAAAATCAGAATCAGATTTTTGAGAGGGGGGCTTACTTGAACCTTCTACGAATGGGGGAGGCTGTTCAGACTCCTCATCACCAGCCCCTTCATCCTCACGGACCTCCTCCTCAATTTCGGCATTTTCAGACCCACTGTCACCCGTTGCATTGTCTGACCCACTGTCACTTGCAGATTCATCATCCTCATCTCCTTCTTCATCTGGGTCTTGAGCACCCAATGTGACTTTCTTGCTCAGATAGGTGATTGGGTCGTTAGGTTTTGGACGGGACTGTCTTTTGGAATGACTGACCGGTGCTTGATATTCAACAATGTCCGTAGATAGGTCAGCCTGGGATGCGACTGCCCCTGGAGAAGTGTCCGGGTCTGAACTGGAGGGTTCCCGTCTCCTTGTACTTCGCCGGAGAGTCTTTGCCGGCGACATTTGTGGCCCAATCGCAGTTTCAGCAGTGGACGCTGGAGCAACAGTGTCCTTGGATGAATTTCCCAGTTGTTTCTTCGATTTTGGCATTTTAGTCTTCACCATTGTTTGAATCTGAAAAGAAAAACTCAAAAACACCTTCGAGATCAAGAATGAGGGGCTTCGGAGTTAGGAAGGTGAAGAAGAAAGCCCTAGATCACGGTTTTAAAAAGGGAAAATTTTTCAATTTATTAAGGACGTGTAGAAGGCAGTTACCAAAAATAAACTGACAAATGGCAGTTAATGACCACGAAACCTTCCTTAATCAGATAAGTCAAATTTGAAACAAAAACGCCTAATCCGCTATTTTATGGAAAACAGAATTTTTAAATTAGAACCAAATTGGATTCCAAGAATTCGTCCAGATTTTTCTCAATTAAAACTGATTGTGCTGCCAAAAATAGACTGTTGATTGAAATTTCTACGAGAAGGCCCATACAAGATACTCACACACAAATAATGAGAAAAATTTTATGAGGTAAGATTGAATGGTTTATTTATGAGCAAACTTCATAGTTCTACAAATTATACGATCAGTCCAAGAATATCAAAATCAACCAGAATTTTCCAATCAGATATATGCGCATAATTAGATTCAATTAATTTGTCAGATTTAAAACGTTAGTGTGTGATAGGACATACTGAATTAATCAATCATAACCTGTCCCACTACGCCAAATTGAACCTAGTCAAGAAGATCAATACTGAGATGTATTTCAAACCAGTCATCATCTGAACATATCTCTTTTAATAAATAAATATGAGCGTGCCAGACATGAGTACCATAGCAAATTTTTTTTTTTTTTTTTTTTTTTTTTTGAGTACTCAGAGTGTTGACTTTATTTGCATATATATATATATATATATATATATATATATATATATATATATATATATATATATATATATTTTTTTTTTTGATTTGTCAAAGCACTGAATTTTTAAGATCATGGAGTTGACTTTCTCACAGCCATAAAGGTAGCCATTTTCTACATGATTTATGTTCATTATCAAGGACGGCTGCACACATTTATGGTGGTAGCCCTCTCCTCCATGAAATTGTCTGTTTAACACAACAACATACTATGGTGCCGAGAGACATAGATACTGACCATAGGTCACAACAAAGTCTGAAACTACTTTATAGATAACAATCTAGTTAGTAGTAAGGTACAATCAACCAAGACAATATGTCCTCAGAGTGTGCTTATCTGACCATATTTACCTTAAGTATAATGAGCATACCAAACTGATTGGTTAATCCAAGTAAATCTCAAAATTCATAAACCAATCATACAATTATATCATATGCTATTTGCAAATGCAAGAAAAACCATTCTTCTCCCCCTCCTCTTATTTTTTTATTTTTTATTTTTTTGTTAAATAAAGAAAAATAAGCAAATGCAAACAAGCACACATGATTTTTTTTTTTTTTTTTTTTTAAATAAAAACTAATGCATCAAGCAAATGCCCACGGCCTTCCGTAGAGTTTCAAATCTAGCAGAGTCTAAGGCTTTGGTAAACAAGTCAGCCAACTGATACTCAGTCTGAATATGTTCCAAGGTAATAACTTTTTCTTCGACCAAATTCCTAATAAAATGATGTCTAATATCAATATGTTTGGTCCTAGAGTGCTGAACAGGATTTTTAGAAATATTAATAGCACTAGTGTTATCACAGAATACAGTAACAGAGTCTTGATTAATACCATAATCACAGAGCATTTGTTTCATCCATAGTAGCTGAGTGCAACAACTACCCGCTGCAATATATTCAGCTTCTGCAGTAGATAAGGAAATAGAGTTTTGTTTCTTACTTAACCATGCAATGAGATTGTTACCAATGTAGAAACATCCTCCACTCGTGCTTTTCCTATCATCCATGTTTCCAGCCCAGTCGGCATCAGTGTATCCTGCAAGATGAGAATTTGTATCATTAGTATACCATAAACCATAATCAGAAGTACAGTTAATATAGCGAATAATTCGCTTCACTGCTGCAAGATGTGATTTTTTTGGTTTAGCTTGATAACGTGCACAAACTCCAACACTGAATGATATGTCTGGACGACTTGCAGTCAGGTACATCAGACTGCCTATCATGCTTCTGTACAAGCTGGAGTCAACCTCCTTTCCCTGGTCATCTCTGGAAATTTTTAAGGACGTGGCCATGGAAGTTCTGACTGACTTGGTCTGTTCAAGACCGAACTTCTTCACAAGATTTTTAGCATACTTGGCCTGGGAGATAAAAATCCCTGATCCAACCTGTTTGATCTGCAAACCTAAAAAGAAATTTAGTTCACCAACCATACTCATTTCGAATTCATTTTGCATGAGAGTAGCAAATTCCTTGGATTTTGTTTCTAGTGAAGAACCAAATACAATGTCATCGACGTAGATTTGTGCAACAATTAATCCAGTTTTAAAATGTTTGATGAATAACGTTTTGTCAGCCCCTCCTCGCTTGTATCCCTGTTCCAACAAGAACATGGTTAATCGTTCATACCAAGCTCTTGGGGCTTGCTTTAGTCCGTACAGAGCCTTTTTGAGTCTAAACACATGGTCGGGAGAATAAGGATCAACAAATCCCTTAGGCTGCTCAACATAGACTTCTTCATTAAGAATTCCATTCAGAAAGGCACTTTTGACATCCATTTGGTACAGCTTGAATCTCATTTGACATGCCACTGATAGTAAGAGTCTAATAGATTCAAGCCGGGCCACAGGTGCAAAAGTTTCATCAAAATCCACTCCTTCTAGTTGAGTGTAACCCTGTGCAACCAAGCGTGCCTTGTTTCTGACTATGTTGCCATGTTCATCCGATTTATTTTTGAATATCCACTTTGTCCCGATTACATTTGTGTCTTTTGGCCGAGGTACAAGATCCCACACTTCATTTCTATCAAACTGAGCTAGCTCTTCATGCATGGCTAGAACCCAATTTTCATCAATGATGGCTTCATTTATATTTTTGGGTTCAATTTGTGAAGTGTAGCAAACATTTCCAAGTTCATTTGCAAGCCTCCTCCGAGTCATCATGCCGTCTCTGGAATTTGAGAGAACGTTGTCCAGTGGATGTGCTTTCTGAATCCAAGAAGGAGGCTGCCTTCTCATGTCCTGTTCGTTATTTGTAAATGGTACGTCAGAACTTCCAGGAGCAGGGGTAGAGACATCAGAACTTGATGCTGGATGTTCCTTCTGTAAATCACTGTCTGGAGCAGGTACATGATGGTCTTGAGTAGGTTGACGTCCAGCAACCTGTTCTTCCAAAGTCTGAATATTAGGCTCCTGTGAGTAAGATGAAAAGTCATCAGTATCATCAATTTTTACATTGATTGATTCAATGATAGTCTGAGTACGCATGTTATAAACTCTGTAAGCACGGCTGTTCTCAGAATAACCAATAAACACTCCTTCATCACTTTTTGAATCGAATTTACCCAAGTATTCCCGATCATTTAACACATAGCATTTGCTACCAAAGGTATGGAAATATTTGAGATTCGGTTTTCTACCTTTCCAGATTTCATAAGGAGTTTGAGTGGTTCCAGTTCTCAAAGACACACGATTCAAAATATAACAAGCAGTATTAATAGCTTCAGCCCATAATTTAACAGGGAGCTTCTTACTATTTAGCATAACTCTAGCCATCTCTTGGAGAGACCTATTTTTTCTTTCCACAACACCGTTTTGTTCAGGAGTTTTGGGAGCAGAGAATTCATGAAAAATACCATTTTGATCACAAAAAGTAGAGAAAGTAGCATTTTCAAACTCTCTCCCATGATCACTCCTAATCCTTAGTATTTTTATTCCCTCAAAATGTTTTTCTGTTGTTAATTTTAGGTGCAGAAATTTGAATCTTTCAAACACATCAGATTTTTCTCTTAAGAAATCAACCCAAGTATATCTAGAAAAATCATCCACGCAAACAAAAATATATTTCTTGCCCCCAATACTTTCAGTTTGAATAGGTCCCATCAAATCCATGTGAAGTAATTCTAAAACATGAGCTGTAGTAAGAAACGTACCTTGCTTGTGAGTGCTTTTGGTTTGCTTACCTTTTAGGCACGAACCACACAATCCTTCAGATTTTTCAGTAAGCTTAGGAACACCTCGTACTGCATTCAACTTTGTCAGTCTCAATAGATCACTATAGTTTAAATGTCCCAATCGTTTGTGCCACAACTCGGTTGAGTCAGTCTTTGAAATATGACAAGTAATTTTGGTGTCAAGAAGATAACATTTATCATTGGATCTAGTACCATGTAGAATACAACTACCATCATAATTCAAGACTTTACAGGAATTTTTTGAGAACATAACCAAGTGTTTATCATCACAGAGTTGACCTATACTAATTAGGTTAGCTTTTAAACCTACAACAAAAAGAACGTCTTTTAACGGGGAGAAGCCATCAATTAGAATAGTGCCTACACCTTCAATTTTACCGTAAGCTCCATCACCAAAAGTAACCAGACCACCTTCATGACTTTTGTAGTTAGTTAGATAAGATCGATTACCAGTCATATGTCTAGAACAACCACTGTCAAAATACCAAGAGTTAGGAATAAAGGATCTATATGCAACATTAACCATATAACAATTTAATTCACCCTTTTTAACCCAAATCTGTCTTACTTTAGTGTTGCTAAGGTGTCTCATTTGTCTATTTGCCAGGTTTTTACTAAATAAACAATGAAAGGAGTCGTGTCCTAAATTACCACAGATGCAACATTTTACAAAGTACTTTGATTTACCTCTCTGTATTGATTGTATACCTGATGGTCGTGACTGTTTTTGAGTCTTGGCATTGGTCAGAACTTGCACAGGCAGGTCAGCCTTAGTTCTGACGGTGATGGGAGCAGTTTTGTATGAAAATACAGCAGACTTTGTTTCTTTGATGAAGTTGATCTGATTCCCAGCTTTTCTTTCACCTTTTCCAACATATCCCAAACCTTCTTTGACGTTTGGAGTTCTTCCATAGCTCAGGGTTTCGCTTAAGCGAGAGGCTCCAATTGTTAATTGCTTGATCCTTTCTTTTGAGACTTTTAATTCATCTAGGAGATTAGCAATTTGATCATCCTTCTCTTTTAAGATGTTGGTAAGAGTATTATTTTGAGAATCGATTTCAGCCTTGTCATCTTCCAAAAATTCCATCAAGACTTGAGTGGACAAGTTTTTCTCCTATTCATCTTGTAATTTTTTATTCAGGCTGCTGCAGTTGTGACATACACGGACTGGTTCTTCAGAGGTTGTTGCTGAGAAGTCAGAACCTGCAATCAAGTTTTGCACGTAATCAGTATGGGAGGTTAAGTTCACAGTTAAGGACGTTACCTGATCATCAGTGGTTCTGTCATCCTCGTCCTCATTTGAGTCTTTTTCATCATCTTCACTCCAAGTGATATTCATGGCCTTCTTGGTATGAGATTTCTTTAAAGTATTTGCACATTCAGAGGCTATGTGACCAAAACCCTCACACTCATGGCATTGAATTCGATTGTCAGATCTATTCATAGAGGTAGTGGGATTTTGTTTAGTGTTAGTCAGAAATCTCTTCTTTTGTTGGAGAGAGGTATTCAAGTGCTTTCCCTTTTGATTTCCTTTTAGAAATTTTTTGAATTGTTTGGTGAGCATGGCCATGTTTTCATGTGTTTCGCTCTCCTCACAATTAACCTCGTCTTCATGGTTGTTAATTTTGAAGGCAATACTAGATCCCTTTTCTTTCTTTCTCCTTTGTAGATGTAGCTCATATGTCATCAATGATCCCACCAATTCTTCAACCTTCATATTCTCAATCTCCTTACTTTCTTCAATTGCAGTTACTTTAGAATGAAAACGATCAGGCAAGGATCTGAGAATTTTCTTTACAATTTTGCTCTCCGAATATTTCTTTCCCAAGGTATAAGCAGTATTGGTGATGTCACTGAGTTTTGCATAGAAGTCCTTGAATTGTTCATCGTCTCTCATGGTTAGTTGTTCAAACTCTAGAGTAAGAATTTGAAGCTTGGATGACTTGACCATATTGGTTCCTTCATGAGCAATTCGTAAGATGTCCCAAGCATCTTTTGCAACCTGACAAGTAGAGATTAAACGAAATTGATTAGAGTCTACAAAAGAAAATATGGCATTTAAAGCTTTGGAATTCCAATTAGTATAATTGTAATCAGTTGTAACCCATTCGTCTGCCTTTTTCTCTCTTTCTACACCATTTTCAGTAATGGTAGGAGTTTTATATCCTTGGATGATTGAGTGCCACGCTTTTTCATCAAGGGATTGGATATACACTTGAATTCTAATTTTCCAATAAGCATAATTAGTACCATCTAAAACAGGTGGTCTAAATGGAGCTCCGTCCATAACTAGGTTTAAATGGATCGCACTTAAAAAGTGTACCCTCTCTGATACCAATTGAAAGTTCTAAAACCTAGATTAATTAAATTAAACACGAATTTTAATTTTAATTAAACAAGCAGTGGACGGAATGTAGTCAGAACTGGTAGGATATAGATATAACAGTTCTGACTCGCACAACAGTGTTCGTTTCCTAATCTTGTTTAGTGCGGAAATTAAAGGATTCAATACGAACACAAGATGTAACGTGGTAAACCCCTAAGGGAAACATCCACGGGCCCCCATGCCATGGGTAAACAATCCACTAATAATCTTGTTCAAAAATACAATAGTATCGGTTTTTGTAATTTCGCAAAATTAACAAAATAACAATCAAAAGAAAACAGATCAACTCCCTGTGATACTTCTTCTTCTGACTTGTTGATGAAGTGGAATCAAACCCACCGGTCTTGACTTTATCGCTACTTCCCTATTGTACTTGACCGCAACCACCACTTGGATTAAGAACCCCCGTTCTTAACTTCACGCCAAGTAGCTTGAGCAAGATATGGAATTGTTCGTTGAGTACCAATTAGTTCTTGATTCTTCAATGAGTTTGAAGAAGACTTTTGTGCTTTGAAAGTTGTATCAATGAGGCGCCATGTCTTGTTCTCCTTGAATGGATTCGGCTAGGTTGAAGCTTATGGAACAAGAACACAAAAATATTTTTCAAAGCCTTTTTCTTCAATGTCTTGAAGAACTCGCTGTCTTTGAAAACTTAATCAATGAAGTGCCATGTCTTGTTCATCTTGAATGGATTCGGCTGGTTACAAGCTTATGGAACAAGACCACAAAAGTATTTTCAAAGCCTTTATTCTTCAATGTCTTGAAGAACTTGCTGCCTTTGAACAACTTAATCAATGAAGCATCGGGTCTTGATTTCCACCAATAAATTCAGCCGGTTTTGCTTAGAGAATACAAGACCAAAATTATATTTCAAAAGCCTTAATTCCTTATTGATTTCCACTCTTACTTATAGTTAAAGTAGAAACCAATTTAGGAATTATTTCTTACCTAAGAATATGCAACAAAGATGGTAAGAGAATAAGTAGGAAAGAATATAGAAAGATTTTCTTAGATTTGTAGTAGGAAAGAATTTAGGAAACTAAATATTTCCTTCCTAAACAAATCTAAAAGAATAAGAAAAAATTCTTTAACCTACAAAAGGAGCTGTAATTAATATTCATAAAATCAGAATATATCAAATATAGGAACAGAATAAAATCGCTGCTTTTGCTGATCTGGAAAACTGATTCGCCTATCAAGCCAGTCAGTCAGAACTGGCGTTTAACCAGACCAGTCAGAAACACAAATGTTGACCTGCTCTTTTGACATTAAAAATTAGTTATATTTATTAAGATAGCCAAGATATAAAAAGTGAAAAATATGACACATATTTTTCCAACAATCTCAAACCCACAATTTTGAATATCCTTAGTGTGTTGTCTTTCCTTGTAAATGTAAAGGATTAGTCAAAAGAGTAAAGCCACTTGACAACACATATGGAGTTTCACATCACATGAATTTGCTCTAACTCTCATGCACTTTTTATGTAAGTTTTGGTAATAAGGGTCCAACCACTCCCCATCATGTGTGCCTTTATCCTATCACTGTTAGAGATTGCATAACCCTTATCAAGATTTGGTTTACTTTTTCCATATGCTTACAACAAGAATGAATACAAAAGCTTGTGGATTTTGGTGGTATGTAATCAATTCAATTCAATTAGCTTGTTTGTTTTGTTCTACACGTCTATTGCTTTCCTTGGTCCATTCATGAATTGGTTCCATGTTTCTTTAGATTTCACTTAAAATTTTAATTTATTGCTATCATTTCCGTTTGAGACATGTTCTCGAAAGTTGTGGAAACGTTCCCTAAACTCCAAAAAGAAAATGTTGCATAGGGACTGTTTGACAAAGTTTTTGATAAAATTTTTAATAAATTTTGATAAAATTTGATAAAATGTGTGGTTAAAATTTATTGATGACTTTGACATCAAATTTTTTAGCAATCTTTTATGCTATCCCAAACAAGGGTTTATTTTTTTTATTTTCTGATGAAATTCAAAAATTTTGCAGAAACTTTTAGACCAAATATACTGAAAAACTTTGCCTGGAAATTTACTTCGTTGTGGATTTTGTTGCGAGTTTTAATTAAGAATTAACTTAATTGCAGGATTCAACTATAAGATTAACTCAATTAGAAATATTAACCTAAATACAACAAGAGAGTACAAGTAATTATAGCTAGTTAATGTTAAATAACTATTTTAATAAAATTAAATATTGAATTTATGAAACGATTTATATGTTTTATAAAATTTTCTCAATGTCTCATGTCCTAGTTTTTTCAAAACTAATTTTTTTACGCATCGTATTGTGTTGTGTCATGTTTCCCATTTTGCTTATTGTGCAAGTTTAGTGTTCCTATCTTACACCTTCCTTAACCTCAAATATTGTGGTTTATTTTGAAATGTGGATGAACACAATGTGATAGTATTAAAGAATAAAAAATAAAGTCCATGTAATATATTTTTAGTAGAATTGAATAGTAACGAGGAATATATTAATTTACAAAGTTATTAGTGATATTTCTTATATTTGAAGTATTTTAAATATGACTGAAACTAGTTTCTTTTAAGCTTAAAGGTTGTCATCCCTATACCCTAGAACTCAATATTTTAGCAATTTTAGAATATCCAAGAAAGTCGAGTATCTATGGGATCAAGATCAATAGGATACTTTTGGACTATAAGTATTTTGGTTGAGATCGAAATTCTAATAATATTATTTCCAAAACTTCATATATATATATATACCATGAACCAATGGTATTTATTGAGGAAATACAAGTACATCAAAATTTACTTTACATACAAAGACGAAAATAAATTTGTATTCACATATAATAGATTTATCGAAATAGAAAAATCTTAATTTGATTCCTCTTCCACAAAAAGAAGAAGGATATGAAGAACAACAAAAGTACATAAGTCGCTTACGCCGAGTAAAAGTTCCTTGTACATTATAACCCCATGCATAGTAACAAAAGAATGTTAACGTGAATGTTATTTATTATACTGTATTATACTAAACATTCGCGTTATGTATTTGGCCGGGTAGAAATTCATGATTTAATGATATGAAAAAAGTAACTTACTACAAATATTGCTCCATATATATTAAATGGAATCCCACAAAAACAAAGGGAATTACACTTAAACAAAAACAAATTGGACACACAAAGCTAGAGAAACTCTTACAAGAAACATTAAGAAAAACAAGAAAAAAAGTGTTACAAAATTCATCACTCTTTTTACACACTTCGATATATGTATATAATTAATTTCTAAACTCTCTTATATTCAAACTTTATGCTGAGGACACTGGTAACATTTGGTAAAGACTCCAAATGTGTCAATTTGATGTATGAAATTCACCATACTTGCCCACCCTCCAAATCCAAAACCAACAATAAATACCCATACAACGACAAATATGTTCATCGAGTATAAGCCACCCCATCCTCCTAGGAATTTTGGTGGTCTCTCAATAGCATTCTGTCAAAACCAGAAGAAAATAATTATAAGTTATTTTACATTTCAAATGAATTATTCAGGAAAAAGAAAAATTAAAAAGTAAGATAGTGCAAGTATCTAAGAGTTTAAGTTGTAGAAACGACGTGCGCAATCTTTATAAATCGACAGTAACAAGAGTTGATCACAATAAAAAAAATTTAAGAATTATATTTGACAAGATAAGTAATTTTATAGCCGAAGATGCTTACCTCTCGAGCCGAGGGGGAAGCAAAAGTCATCATGTGTGCCATGGCAGGAATTATGTAAACTGTGAAGCTAACAAGAAGAGATCCCACAGTGGAATTGATTGGACCAAAGAATGGGAAAATAATTGCAAGAAACCAAATGGGAATAACGACTGGTAATCTTGTTATTGCACGTTTGAACATGCTCTTTGTGTCATGTACTCCAATGAATTTCTCCCACACAAAGTACAATGGAGTGCATGCAAATCCAAATGTAATAAACTGCACCAAAAATAATTTAAATGTTGTGAAGTTAAATGTTTACTAGTCAAATTTGAACTAGACTCCGTGATATATTCTTAGTAGGCAGCAGTGGCCGAGTCAAGATTTTTTAGAGGAGAGACTACTATTTCCAAAAAAAAAAAAGCACATCAAGACCGTGCTGTTACAAAAATTGATTTTTTCATGTGCGGACCTGACTATAGTTCGGTCCCACCCACTACCTCCGCCCCTGGTAGGCAGAGTATTTCCGACAATTACAATGACTTCTTTATATCTTCATGTTTTTTTTTTGCCTTCTCAAAATTTAGACTCGCAGTATAATACATATATCTATTTCAAAAAAATGTCCAGCATATGATTTCTCTAAAAAGGAAAAAGCTTTCATGCCTGCTGAAAATGATCTATGGGTTCCATATTATTTCCATTATAATGTGATTGTATAATTAGTAAAATGTTTATTTTTATTGTACTTTGTAATTGATAAAGATAAAATTCTATTTCGCTTTAATATAACAACAATTAATTATCAATATATTAGAGTTCGAACTAATCCTTTTAACAATGTTAACCTTTAATCCAATACTTATTATGATATAATATATAAAAAAAAGTTCAGAAGAGTATTTCGATCTATTTAAATCTCAAATGACAATTGAATTTCAAGAATGGTATTCTCATACGAGCTACCATGTTGTGGATAAGTGATAGTGAAAATCTCAAGCTGAGTTCAATTACGGTAACTAGATTATATAAGTTGTTTTCATTGGGATAAAGTCGGAGATAGTCACCATATATATAGATTTTAAAAATATTTTTGAGAAATTAATTGTAAATTTAGATAGGATTAATTACCTGATGAATGAGCATGAGGATGACAGCAGCGTCTCTAAAACCAGTTCTTGGGAGCAAAGCAAAGGCATTGGAGTGGTTAAGCAGCATATCTCCAAAAGCCCAATAAACAGCACTAGCCGATGGTAGGGTTAGAGTTAGCACATAAATGGTTGCGATCAAGTATATTAGCTTGAACTTTTGTGGCTTCCACATTGCATGCATAATTTCCCTAGAAAAAAAAAATGGCACATCATTATTAATTTGGGATTCAGAGATTTTATAATTTACTGTTGAAGTGAAATCTTAAATCGGATGACTGAAATAAGTATATGATTATGCTCTTAGATTGTTAGTAAATTTTTTTGTAGATTATAAGTAATGGGTCCTACAAAATGTATGGATAAAAAGTAGATAAAAGTTGTGGATTTTATAAAATGTGTGAATTGTGTTTGATCAGCTTATACGTGCTTAATTATAAGCACACACAAACATGATAGTATAGTAGTTAACAAGAAGGAAGGTATTCTTTAATCCCGATACCAATACTATAAATATGTTTGATAAAGATCTTTGTAGATTATAAGTAGTTAGTCTTACGAAATGTATGTATAAAAAGTGAATAAAAATATAGATTTTATGAGAAGTATGGATAAAAATGATATTTAACTAACTTTTAATCCAACTTTTAATCCAAAAGACACTTATAAACATTCACAAACATACTCTATATTAGATTCTATGCAAAATTAATCCAAAAGACACTTATTCGTTGCAAAAATAGAAATTTTATGAAGCGTTGGTTCTCGTAAAAAGTATTAAGTTTTAGTTATAAGTGACTTCTTATTAATCTATAGTTTTCCCGTATTTTCATACGCTGGAAGTTCAACTTCACATCCCCTTCTTAATAAATTAATAATAAGATTTATTGGCAAATAATAAAGTTCCTAGTAAATTACTAAGAGTTTGTGACAAATTCCACCCATTAAGTGTTGGGATATTTTTTCAAAACTTGCCAAAATTAGACAACTGTTGAAAGGGAAGACTTCTAGGTCGACTAAAATTACAAGTTTCCTAATCTTGGACACTTTGGTAGTCGAAACTTGGAAGATATCCAAGTCAACTAAAATTGAACAAGTTTCCAAATCTTGGACTCCTTGGTAGTTTAAACTTGTATGAAAATTAGGTCATTCGTTAACTATAAATTAACGTGGTTTATTCTCTTTTGTGGTGGTGGCCTGAGGGTTTTCTGATAGAAAAATTGTAAGCCTAGCATCCTAGTTGTTTTTCTTGTTTTCTTTGTGGGTTGTACAAAGAGTAGAAATTGGTGGGTGTGGTAAAGCTTAGGATATTATTTTTCTTGAGATACTTGGGGATTTGGGTAGGTGAAATCTATATGATTGTAACAATTTTTCATATAATGAAAGCTTTGACAGTCCGTAAATTTTTCTCTATCTCTTTATATTTTTCTGTTTCGTTAATTTTCTCTGAACAAGGATCTTGTGGGCAATAAAGGAATTGGTCTCAATTCCCAACAGTGGTATCAGAGCATCAGGTTGTTTAGAGTGTTGGCGCACAGAGAAGAGAAGATATGTCTATTAAATATGACGTGGAGAAATTTGATGGAAGAATCAATTTTGGCTTATGGCAAGTACAAGTCAATGATGTTTTGATTCAATCTAGACTGCACAAGGCTTTGAAAATGAACCCAACCCCTGTTTCTGACAAAGATACTAAAAGGAAAGTATCTTGTTGGAATTGTAGAAAACATGGTCACGTGAGGAAAAATTGTCTAAAAGGTGGAGCAGACTCGGCTAACTGCTCGACATCAGATACGGACAATATGTCTCTCTTTATGGGAGACGATGATGTCGCTTGAGTAAATATTTACATCCTTATGGCATGCGCTAGTTGCCATGATAGAGGATGTGTTACTACTAGCGGGTCCACATTTGCACATGGGCATTGGCTTGATATTAATGCAAGGTGTGTGGTGGAATTTATGTCGATGGCTGATGAACTTCCAAGTAAGTCAAGCAAGGGAGTTGCACCATAATATTTCAGCAATTTTTTTCGACATGAGCCGATGAAATTCTTAGAATTCGTTAATTCTAAGTGATTATACTTATATGGTGGAGTATGTTAATTCTCTGTTTTGAGAATTGGGATTGTCAAAGTGTACCGTTTTTTTAAGTATCGAGATGAAGCGCTACAGAAGAGATGATTGAATTTTGACTCGTTTTTCGTCAAGGTGGAGATTGTTGGGATATTTTCTCAAAACTTGCCAAAATTAGACAACTGTTGAAAGGGAAGACTTCTAGGTCGACTAAAATTACAAGTTTCCTAATCTTGGATACTTTGGTAGTCGAAACTTGGAAGATATCCAAGTCAACTAAAATTGAACAAGTTTCCAAATCTTGGACTCCTTGGTAGTTTAAACTTGTATGAAAATTAGGTCATTCGTTAACTATAAATTAACGTGGTTTATTCTCTTTTGTGGTGGTGGCCTAAGGGTTTTCTGATAGAAAAATTGTAAGCCTAGCATCCTAGTTGTTTTTCTTGTTTTCTTTGTGGGTTGTACAAAGAGTAGAAATTGGTGGATGTGGTAAAGCTTAGGATATTATTTTTCTTGAGATACTTGGAGATTTGGGTAGGTGAAATCTATATGATTGTAACAATTTTTCATATAGTGAAAGCTTTGACAGTCCATAAATTTTTCTCTATCTTTTTATATTTTTCTGTTTCGTTAATTTTCTCTGAACAAGGATCTTGTGGGCAATAAAGGAATTGGTCTCAATTCCCAACATTAAGTGACTTCATAGGGTTTGTTTGGTTTTGCTTAAAAAATTAATGTTAAAGTCAATAATTAATTTTAGCAAAACATTTCATGAGAGCCACGACTTTTATCAACTTTTCAACCACAAATTTTATCATCTTTCATCAAAATCTACTAAAAAAAAACTAACTTTTAACAAAAACAAACGGGCACATAGTACAATACAAAAACTAGACCATAGTAAACTGTTCTTGCTTTGATTTCTTTGTGCATTTGTGTATGTTTGGTGATATTGAAATTATTTTTTAAATTGTGGATCTTACGAAATAAAAATCAATTAAAATATAAAAACTGAAAGCCAATTAAAATATAAAAAATATGCCACCGGGTTTCAAGGAAGCATGTTCCCATCCAGGAGAAAGGTGCTTCCAGCTATAATGAGTGCATGTGTTATGTCCATATTCAGACAAGTAAACAGTACACGATGTTTGTGTGAGAGAGAAACATTTGAAGACATGATTTAAATAAATAAAATCATTTTCATCTTTTAAACAAGAGATGAATTAATATGATATCAAAATAGATACAGATCATGAGTTTATGTATTTATGCAAATTATTTATATATCAAGAAATAAACATGTTGAGGATATACTTTAAGAATATAAGCATGTTTGGCTTTGCTTAAAAGCCAAAAGAACTTGCTTCTTTTAGCTTTTTTATTGATTTATACTATCGAACTGCCGAAAAAAACGTAAAGAAATTGTTTCTTTTCATCTTTTAAGCAAAAGCACACGTAATATAAATCGTGGTTTTAACATCTTAAGTTTTTAGAGCAATTGATTCAACGGAAATAAAAGCTTACACTGTGACAGCATGACCACCAAATGTGTAAAGAATGTTTGTGGCTCCAGTGAAGTAGAGAACCATTTTGGCTGGTCCTGAGTGCTTTACTCCTTCAACCTTCACATACCCAAATTAGTCATTCATTAATTAACTAATAAAATATATATATATATATATATATATATATATATATATATATATATATATATATATATATATATATGACACAATCATATTAATTAAAACCTAATCAAACCAAAATTCCACTTTAATTTTATTATTATTAAAGATTATTTAAGAGTGTTTCTATCGTAATATCAGAGTAGATAAAAGTCTCGAGTTTAAATATTATCACTATCTATTTATGAAAATTGTACATGTGTAAGATATTTAATGAAAAATGAATCCGATTTGCGTGCAGTTGCATGTTGAATAATATATTTAAATAAATAAATGTGTATATTTCGAGAAAGAAACTCTGTGGCAGATTACATGGCAAATGAAAGAGGAAAAAATGATGATCGCAAGATCATTCGGCAAGATGAGATACAAGATAAATTGGCGAGACTCGATAGGATGAAACGACTAAAAGTTTCTTATGTGCGGTTTAAATATCTGTGATCCTAATTAGTTTATAATATTTATATCATAAGAATTTTTTAATATCATTTGTTATAAGAAAGGTAGTACTTTATTCTTTAAGTGTGTTTAAATCTCTCATCTATCGATTTAAAGTCTCAAGGTAAGGTTGAAACACTCTCCTTCTATATGAATTTCAATTTTTGAGGTAAGGATATATTCTTAACCGACGTTAATGATGTTTTTGATTAAAAATAAATAAATAAATTTGTTTCGACTTAAACAAATATTTTAGTATAATCTTATATACCTGTCCATGGATGAGAGAAGCAGCAGTTAGGTACCATGCTGTGTAAGTTGTCATGACAAGACCTAGGCATGACCAAATTCTATAGTTGTGGAATGAAGGGATGAAAACCGTAGTGGCACAACAAGCTCCAAATATATATGTCCAAGTTCTCTTATCAAGATTGTCATTTATATAGTAGATGTTACTGCAACACAAAATCAACACCAACAAATTATTACAAATAGAATATATAGATGATTCGAGAATATGCACCCGTGTCATTTATTCTATATACACGTCACGGGGTTAAAAAGTCTGTTTGATTATCGAAAATCCCAAAAACATCATTTTTTTTTAAAAGATTGCTCTTTATAGATTCATCGGTTTTTTAAAGGAATAGAATTGAGTCTCTAAACTGAAACGAAAATGAAAGTTGAGCGACTAATAGCGTTTTAACCCCACGTTACACTAATTTGATCTCTCGTAATCGACTATTTCAAGAGTAAGTATGTAAAAGTAAATTTTTTTTTTTTTTATAAAAGTTTTATTAACGTCTAATTCAAATAAAGTTAAATATTCTCTTTTCAAACGACGTGTTGAAAGATATACGAAAGTTTGGTTCCGTCTATATCAAATTATTTTGTAGATTTCCCCGAATGGGAAAAAGTAGTAAAGGAATCCACCTTGCACATGCAATTAACTGAATGACGGATCCAAAGAGAAGAAAAGTGCAGTTGAAAAAGAGGCCAATGTTTCTCCAATGTTTCCCTAGTAGTCCATCAAGAACCTCAAACCACTGCATCAAAATGATAAAATAAAAAAATAAAAAAATAAAATTAAAAAACTTTAAGAAAATCGATCACGACAATTTATAATTCAAACTATCGACTCATAGATTTCTCGTAACGAAATCGAATGTGCATAAACAAAAATAGATGAATTCTGTATCAAGTTATAATAAATTAAGTTACCGCAAATGTTTTTGACCAAGAATAAAGCGGTAAGTACGTGGTTTTTAAAATCGCAATAAATAAAAAATTCAAATTATTGATCGATAGATTTCTCGAAAAAGTACCTGAATTACATGGTTTCTAAAATCAACTTTTTCTCTTTCTTTTCTAGTTCTGTATTCAACATAAAGAACACTTATAAGATAAGCAGTCCAGCTTCCCATCAAACCATAGAACAGTTGGAAAATAATTCCAGACACCATTCCAAGTTGTGAAAATGAGTAAGGCAGTGTGAGAAGCACTTGTGCAACCTACACCATCAAAAAAAGCAAAAATAAAAATAAAAAAATTACTTATGATCTCAAATAATTGTTTTAACAGCAAGTTTAAACAAGCAATATATATCGAAAAATATGTTTGACAAAATAAGTAACTTTTAAAAACGTGCCTGATTAGAAGCACAGCTAAACCATGCATCATAGACAGAACCTCCATGCCAAAAGAGATTAGAAAACTTGGTTTTAATGGAGTCTGAATTGGGTTCTTCCCTTTCCATCTCAACATAGTTTCCTGCAACCACAGTTTCAACCTTTTCTAAAGCCATTGTTGCTGTATGAGTGCACAGAAGGGTTTGTAGGGAGTTTATATAGATAAACTAACTGATCTATCTCTCTCTCTCTTACTATTTCTTGGACAATGATTGAGTTACGCTTGAGGGGCGGAATCAAGATTTTTTGGAGAGATATTATTAGTTGAAAAAAAAATTGCACTTCAAAATCGAACTACTACTTGAAAAAAAATTTACACTTTAAAAATTAATAAGTAGTCCTTAAATTGGCACACTTCAACTTGTATAACATTTTCGAATCAAATTTCTATGCTGCATATAATAAAGATTATTGTCACATTTATTCATTTATAATTGAATTATTTAATTTGAAATTCATTTGGATATATAATAAATTTTAGTAAGGAAATTATGAAAGAAATATGTTTTTTTCTTTTTGCATTTTGATCTCAAAGAAAATGTAATATAAACTAGTGTATAAACATAACTAAAGACGACATATAAATTAGAATTCATGAATTTAATTTTTATGATAATTCAATTAAATTTTTAATAATAGAATGATAATATAGTTTTACAATAAATAATTTATATAGTCGACTTAAATTATCCATATATATAGATTAAGAATATGTTTGGTTGCATATAAAAATAAGCCAAATTTATTTTTAATTTACTTCACTTGTCAATATGATTTTGATTATTACTTTTTTAAAAAGTAAATTTCAACTTATTTTTTTAGAAATATAACTTTTAAGCAAAATTAATCGTAATTTAAAAAAAAAAAATTCTTTTTGAAGAATACTAGTTGTAGAGCAAGGGTAATGGGGCTAGGGTAGCATGATCGCACGAGCGGGTGTCCCACACATATCAGTTCCTTTTAAAAAGAATCCCATATTATACACTGATTGATCATGAACACAACTACAAAAAAGTATAAAAGGAAGAAAATTTGCTTATTTTTAAATTTAATTAAAAATGAAAACGATTATAATCGAAGATGGAGGGAATGATGACTTCGGACTAGACTTAAGTGCTTAACATCATTAATCCCACACGTGTGCCAACTGGCTTCACAAAAGATATCTAAATCTAATCCTCTCTCTCTCTCTCTCTCTCTCTCTCTCTACATATATGTGTAATGTGTATGTATGTATATGTATATGGAATTTTGGCGTAAATAATCATTAATCTATACATATCAGGCATTTTTAGTCTTTTAACTTTTCATTTTTAGCGAAAAGGTCACCAACATGTCTTTAATTGTGCAAATAATATTGTTGGACGATCGTTAGTTTTGAGCATGAAACTAAATCTATTTTTATAATAGAAGTAAATTTGTCAATTCTAAATAAATAATTTTTTTTTTTAAAAAAGGATCACTTTCATCAATCCACCACAACACGTCGCCGCCAACGTGATGCCACCGCCGAAATTGAGGGAGGAGAAATTTCTCCTCAATTTTGCCATTATTGGTAGATACCAAGAAGGACTTCGTGGTTGCAAAAATTGGGAGGGACTTCTCTCCTTAAATCTATAACGGCAGAAAGAAGGGAGAGAAGTCCACCCCCTCCCCTCGGGTGGCATGGCCGTGGTGTGTGTTGATAGTTGAAGTAGGGTGGGTTGAAGAAGATGCTATTTTTAATTTTTTTATTATTAGTTATTTTAAAATTGACAAATTTGTCACGCTATAAAAGGAGATTGAAGTTCACGTGCAAAACTAATGCTCTTTTTGGACAAAATCCATCCAAAAGACCATTTGCGTACTTAAATATATAGGTTGGGGACTTTTTTGTAAAAAATGAAAGGTTATGGACCAAAGACGCAAGGTAGTATGGGTTAAGGTCTGCCAAAATCCCTATGTGTGTGTGTGTGTGTGTACACTAGTGTGAACACGTGCACGTGACGTATCTATAATTAAGAATGTAATAGTATTTATTATATCTTCTTTTTACGAATTGACTTGATATTGGTAATTTAAGTGAAAAAAATTTCAGATTGAAACTTAAATAGCATGCATATAACTTAAATCTAGTTCTTTAAAATTCATTATTGTAGATGACTCAAACATATGATAAAATTGAAATCAATTTACTTCATAAAAACTAGTATTCTTAAATACCATTTTTCTAGAATTTGCATTCATCCTTGAAACTTGAGTTCATTCCTTTATAATATTTTAATCACGTAAAGAAAGCTGAATACCTTTGTATTAAGAAATTTCATATTTGCTCTAGAATAAGATTTTGAGTATAAGTATCTATAACAACATCTGCATATTAATTTCAATTTTTTTAATTAACTTAGTGGCAGAATTAGGCTTCTTCAGTAAATGTATCAATTCGATCATTGGCAGAATAAAAAGTTCATAAAAATCTTCTTTCTTGCTTTAGATGAAGTTCTGGAGATAATCAATAAGTAAATTATTTAAGTCGTTTTATGGTCGAATTAAAACTCTTGAAACAACATAATTTCTAAAAGTAAACAAATCACTTTACAATTGTAAATTAAGCATGCTAGTGAAGTTATATGTATTTGATGCAAGTCAAAGATTGCAGCAAAAATGGGCTACAAATGTGTAAAAAAGTAAACAAGCCAATAAATATATTAATTACAATTAAAATTGTTCCACAACCACCCGTGTGTAAAAAGTAGTATTTTAAATAAAAATTTCTAAAGCAGTAAGTAAAATTTGTATTGCTAATGTGCAAACAAGTCATTTTCAGAAATAATACCCTAAAGTTGTATTAATATTCAAAAGGAAAATGACAATATATTGAGACATTATTAAAATACTGCATTTCAAAACCCTGTTAATAAACAAGCAATTTTCATTCCAAGCTCATGTAGTTCAATAAATGATAATATAATTCAATTACAATTAAACAAACCAAATTCTAAATTAAATAATGTCTCAAATGATAGTACATTTCCAATGACAAGCAATTAGAAGAAAATTCCAAGTTAAACAATATCTTAAAGTGAAAATAATATCAAATTACAATAAAACTAAACTAAAATTTCTAAATATAAAATTATTGAATAAAACTATAAAGTGTCTTCAATGAACAAAAATCTCAAACTTTACTGAAAAAGAAACTAATAAAACAAAATTTGAAATATTTTCTAAAATAATCAAATTGTAAATTTAACAGTCTAATAGACTATAAAAGTACAATTCTTCCAAAATTCAAAATTCTAAACAAAAAATAAAGTAACAACTCATATGTCTTTCAATTTGAGTAAAAAAAAGGTAATTGCGAGTGAAAAACATGACAAAAATCCAAAACAAACAAGATTATAAAAGTAAAGAACAATAAAAAGTTAAATTTTCTGAGATAATTAAAAAATTACAAATTTAATAATCTAATAAATAGTAAAACTATAATTCTTTTGAAATTCAAACTCCAAAACAACTAAAAACCAAAATTACAACTCATATGTTGTCAAATTTAACCAAAAAGTTGTTCAAAGCATTTCACAACAACTTTGAATTTACCAATTGTCTTCCTTCATCTTATTATCGTTTTTACTATAAGATTTGAAAACTTCTTAAGTTTTGTTTTCCTTGAAACTTGATTTTACAAAAAATGAATTCAAATTAATGACACCATTTTTAATTTTAATGTGAGACATCATTCATAAGTACTATTTGGTTAGACAATGCCTTGATAACTTAAAATAATCATAACTTAGTTTATTCAAAACTAATTAAAAGTAGCCAAAATTATGCTAAATATACCTTTTGCCTATTTGTGGCTACCAGTTGCAACACGAGGCGGTAATTAACTGATATAAGTCTATATAATTAGAATAAATTCAAATTCAAAGAAAAAGCAAACAAATACGTAGACATGGGTTTAAAAACATACAAGTTTTACTGTGTGAAAAAAGTCAATAAAACCAAATATTTTGATTATATTATTATAATAATCTTGGTCTACTAATCTCCTTATAATGTGTTCTACCTTATTGCATTACTCACAAGATACTCTCTTTCGGTCTATGCAAAACAAGTCACAATTATCTTGGAATTTGGATTCGAAGTTGAAATACTTTTTGATCAAGTCCTACAACTTGTACTCGGCATTACGATGCCTATGAAATTCTTCTAGGAGTTCATTTTACATAGGTTGGTTTGGATTTCAAAATGTATTTTAAATTATGTTCATTGATGTTAATTTGAAGAATATTACACGTGCAAATTTAAGAAACAATACACTTCACATGCAATATTTTCAAGAATTATATTATGTATTTCAAGTTCCATTAAGTCTCTATAAAAATAAAAAATTAAATTAAAATACTGAATTTATTCACATAAACCAAAATTTTAAAATTATAATTTATATACCATTATTTCAGAAACGTGAACAAATATCATATTTAATTAGGATGAATTCATTTTTGGATTCTTATAATTATTTTGCAAATTTTTAAAACAAAATAGGTAGGAAACAACTTGGTTGACTATTTTGAATAGTAAACCAAATACTCACATTTTTAATATAGATATAGAAAGGATATATATATTAATAATAAGGGCATTCTCTAAAAGAAATACTAGATTTTTTACTTATGACCTAAATTGACTTCTTGTTGGGTCGATGTACAAGAACAGTTAAGATCTAAAAGAAGGACAAATGTTGGGAAGAGATTACTACAAATCAAAAATGGAAAAGATATCTTTTCATAAATGAAATAAGTTAGTGGTAGGGTTATCAAAAATGAGTGTATGTGCTTTGTTCTATATCTGCATTTACTACTTTTTCTCTCAAATGGAGTTGTTTTAATCATGACGAAGGCCAAGGGACATTATCTTGATTATTTCACATTACATCGGATTTTTTTTCCTAGCAAAATTATAAACATGGATATAAAGAGTTTATATATTAGATCAAATTAATTATATGGGAAAGATGAAAAAGGGAAATCATCAAATCTTCAATGCCGAATATAGTTTATCATGACTATATCGGGTGTCAATAATAATATCAAGTAAATTTTATTGGAGATAAAAAAAAAAAAAAACAAAAAAAGTTGGAAAAAAAAGGCCCCAATTGGTTAACCCTTAGGCTTGAAGAGCTAGGCCAAACAAAACTTGGGGTTGTTCTCTTTGTGTTTTAGTTTTCAGTTTTGAGTTTTTGAATTTTTCAGTTTTATCTTTTGAGTGTCATTATTCTGAAAATATATTTCTTAAAATAGAAAACTAAAAAACATATTCTGAGAAATTGATTTATATTATTTTATTCAATGAATTTGATTATTTAGTGAAATAGAACAATTTATGCTAATATATGATAAAATAATATATACATTTTAAAGTTAGTGAATCTTACAATATTTTTTTTTACAAAAATAAAATACAAAAAAATAAAAAATAAAAATTAATATCTGTGTTTTCCATGTTTTTACTGAAAAGACTCAAAAAGTCAAAAATCTTGTTTTGAGTTTTGTGTTATAAATTTAATCTTGTTTTCAAAACTGAATTTTCAAAAATAACAAGTTTTAGGTGTTTTGTAAAACTGAAAACTGAAAACAGCAAAGAGAATATGCTCTTAACATCTCGAGATTGGTCGAAATGTGCTTTCTGTTGACTTAAAGAGCCAAACTTGACACAGTTAAATGTGTATAAATTTGCATAACATACAATATTGTTATATATATTTCAATGTACGTAGGATGAGGATTATCTTTTGCTTAAAAACGATTGATGCCTTGTACGTTGTGAATCTAATTTTGGTAGAGTATTTGCAAAGTATGAAAGTATACTAGAATATAAGTAAAATTGACTGTATATTTGAGTGAGTTCTACTGAATTTTTTAAAAAGCAACTCAGTTCAACTTGTTTTAAACGAGATATTTATAGTAAGTAGAACGTAAACAAACGATTTTTGGAGCACTATAGAACAAATAGAGGCAATATTTGAAGAAAAGATGATAACTTGATTAAAGGTAGGTGATGTCCCACCCCTCTACCTAATACATGTGCAAGTATGGCACTGTAAATCACACCAAGTAGATGACCCTACCAGCTAGTTGTTTTCTAGATACTAAAATATGGGGCCTAAGAAACACCAATTACAAAAGAAGGCCTGATTTTGACTTTAAGCTCTCCTTAGGCATAAATCATGTATCTTCCCAAGTTCTCATAAAATCATTACACAATTATATCCCATTTGGACATGTGCATGAACCTACGTGCTTATGACAACGTTACGCGACAGAAAATCTCGAATTTGATATTTTTTTACAAAGTGAAGAATAATCGAGTTACTTTGTAAGTGTGTGTATGCATTTTTTTTTATTTTTTTTTACGTAACTTAGTGAATTTAATCGAATTAAAATAATAAAACTCAATCATGATTTGGTCATGAAAATCTATTAATGATGTTTTTTTTGGGTATCAAATTGGTTTGTAGATCTTATAAAGAGGCCTGAAATAGTACGTTAGATATAGCGTGAGCTTACAAATAATTTGAGAGGTTATGGATTGAAATTTACTTCGATTTAAAGAAATGTAAATATGAAAGAAAGAATAAAAAAATGATCAACAAAATATTCGAAGAACGAGTATATTATTACATGAGTATTATAAGTGGAGAATATCGTAATAAGTTAGTCCTCAATACTTACTATTGTTGCACAAACTATACAAATGTACGTGAAATGATCATATAGCTCTCACGAAAATATGTTTCACTTCAAATTAAAGACGACCCGTGCAACAATAGTATAAGATTTGGGAACAATTTACTCTTTTTTAAATGTTGAGAATTAACTTGCCAATAAGTCGTGATTTCAAGCATCTAATAAAACTTTTAGAAATGACCCAAAGGCTAGTTTGGCAGCACTTTTAGAAAAAGTGAAGATTTGGACCTCACAAACTAAGCTGTTATTTCTGAATTTTGTGTACCAAAATCACTTTCTGATGAAGCCATAACAGCTTTTGCGCTGCATATTAGCTACCAATTGTTATCAAAAGTGACTTTAGGAATTCTAAAGTGGCCAAGACAAGGATTGGGTTGTTATGAGAATGGAAAAGCCACATCCCGCCAGATTTTTAGTTGCATGCATGCTTACATGTTTCGATAAGCTTAAAACTTTATCCACAAGCAATGTTTCAAAAATCCGTTCTAGCATTGACTAGAAAAAAAGTAAAGAGTCGAACTAAAGTTGAAATGGTGAGTAAATTTTTTCCCCCCTATTTTAAAATGAATTGGTAAAAACTAGTAAAATTCTTCTATAATCCTGAGTAATTTGACATGTCAAGAACTGGTCAAGTTCTTGAACTCTTTTAAAGAGTTTTCTTATAACATTACTTATAGTAAAAAGTATGTTTTAAAATAAGTAATTTTAATTTATAATGAAAATAAGAAATGTGTAATTTTTTTTTTTAATAGTAAAGTATAACTACATTTTCTTTAAATAATGTGACATTTTTACTTAAAAGTAAGAAAAATTAAATTATTTAAACATATTTGAAGAGAGAAAATTACTTAAAGGTAACCTTAATCTTTTTAAGATTAGCCAAACAGGTTTTTTAGTTGTTAAAACTTAAAAGACAAGATAAATATATTTATATTTTTTGAAATAAATCTTCGGACGTTCTAAAATAAATGGGCCCCTTTTCGGGGGACGAAAAGAGCTAGTGAGCAGTGACATATACTGGAAATGGGCTTGCTTCTTCCTAGCGATCGAGTGGTCCTCCCTCTTCCTGTCCACAGTTGGTTCGCCCATTACTGATTTTATAGATGTCGTGCAAAGGGACACTATATCTTCAAACAATATCAAAAGAATTTGCCTGCCTCTTTCGCCAATAGATTGGGCTTGAGTTGGCCATTTTGATTATTTTAGTTTATCAATGGGCCTTTAGAGACTAAGTTTATTTTTTTATGGCCCACTTACCAAATTTAGGCCAAGGCCCAATATAATTCATCCCAGACTTTACCTATCAAGCCAGTGCTATTGCTAGGCATTGGGCACCATTCGACGTGTCTTCTAACGCTTGTTGTGGTTGTATTGAAAGTAGGTATTAACAAATATTTAAGAGAAAATTGTCAATAAGTCATCTCCACATGACTTGTTTCAAATTAGGTCAAAACTTTTTTTTAAATTGTAATTAAGTCATACTTCACATCAATATTTTATATTAATTCCAAAACCACCACTTTTAACCATATTTTTCATTGACACAATCTTCCAACTCTACAAATGATGCGAACTCGCAAAGGATTAAAATCCCGGACCCACAAAGGTTTGATCTGAACCCTAAGAAAGCTAAAATCCAGCCGCAAAACTTGACCCGATGAATTCTTGAAACAACGAACCAAAGTTATGAACGCCACAAAGAGATGCGAATTCTTTGATAAGTTTAGGTTAGTTCGATTAAGAACTAGGAAGAAAGTGAATCCTCACTTTGATTAATCTCAAAAACGTAATTGTCTTATGTTTACAATGAAAGACGTTTAAATAGTAAACATACTAAAGAATCCTAATCTAATTCAAAATTAACCTAAAACCAATTAAATAAGAGTTCTAAATCAAAAAGGAAACTAAACTTGCCAAAACCCGGATTTAATTCGAGAATATGCCTTGCGATCGCATAGGCAAAATACATGCGATCGCATGGTTTGGCCACTTTACATTCTGCTTTTAAATTGACATCCGTGCGATCGCAGCTGTGTATAGCCATGCGATCGCATGGCTATTTTCCTTGAGCCTCCGCGCGAATTTCTGTCATATTTGCATTATGGTCCTCCAACTTTGTCACCTGCTCCTTTTGGTCCCCCGAACTGCCATTAGAATCTGATATACTTCCAATATAGTCCGTAACTTGAATTAAGTGTACCAAAGTTGGCATCGGATTCTTGGTATCGGTTTCAGCCCACGTAGCTTGAACAAGACCTTGCATATCTTCATTGATCTTCTTAGCTCTTGCCCTCGTTAATGTTCCTATCGAACTATGTGTTGAGTCCTGGCTAGTCGGTTCATGGTCCGCCGGTCCCTGGCTCGCATCATCCCCTCCTTCCCAAAAAAGATTCGACCTCGAATCATAACCTGCATCAAAGGGGGAAAGATCAGAAATATTGAAAGTAGCCGAAACATTAAACTCACCTGGAAGATCAATTTTATAAGCATTATCATTTATTCGTTCAAGGACTTGAAAAGGCCCATCCCCCCTAGGGTGTAGTTTAGACCGTCGCCGGGCAGGAAACCGTTCTTTCCTCATATGCACCCAGACCCAGTCCCCAGGTTCCAAGATAACCCGTTTACGACCTTTGTTGGCCTTGGTGGCATACTGTTTATTCTTCTTTTCAATTTGTTGTCGCACACTTTCATGGAGCTGCTTTACCCTTTCTGCCTTCTTGTGTCCATCCAAGCTAGTCCTCTCATCAACAGGTAGAGGAATCAAATCTAAAGACGTTAATGGGTTAAAACCATACACAATTTCGAATGGAGACATATTTGTAGTAGAATGCACACTTCTATTATATGCAAATTCAATAAAAGGTAAACAGTCTTCCCAATTCTTTAGATTCTTTTGGATGACAGTACGTAATAGAGTAGATAAAGTTCTGTTTACTACCTCAGTTTGGCCATCCGTTTGAGGGTGACAAGTAGTTGAAAACAACAACTTAGTCCCCAACTTACCCCACAAGACTTTCCAGAAGTAGCTAAGAAATTTAACATCTCGATCCGAAACAATACTCTTTGGAACACCATGCAGGCGGACAATTTCTCGAAAGAATAATTCAGCAATGTTAGTAGCATCATCTGTTTTATTGCAAGATATAAAATGTGCCATTTTAGAAAACCTATCAACAACCACGAAAATTGAATCCTTATTTTGTTTTGACCTAGGCAAGCCTAACACAAAGTCCATAGAGATATCAATCCAAGGCTCGTTAGGTACGGGTAAAGGGGTGTACAAACCATGAGGTAAGACTCTAGATTTGGCCTGTTTACATGTGATACATTTTGCACACAATCTCTCTACATCACGTCTCATTTTAGGCCAGAAGAAATGTTCCTGTAATACATCCAAAGTTTTCCTCACCCCAAAATGTCCCATTAAGCCTCCCCAATGTGCCTCACGCACAAGCAACTCTCGTAAAGAACTAAAAGGCACACATAATTTATTTGCTTTAAACAAGTAGCCATATAGTCTATAGAATTGCCCAAAGGTATTGTTCTCACATGCCCCATACATACCAGCAAAATCATGATCATTAGCATATAAGTCCTTAACATACTCAAAACCTAATAATCTGGCATTTAAAGTAGCAATGAGGGTGTACCTTCTAGACAACGCATCAGCCACAATATTTTCTTTACCTTGTTTGTAGTGAATGACATAAGGAAAAGTGTCGATAAATTCTACCCACTTGGCATGCCGCCTATTCAGCTTGCCCTGCCCCTTCAGGTGCTTTAGGGACTCATGATCGGTATGGATTACAAACTCCTTCGGCCATAGGTAGTGTTGCCAAGTCTCCAAAGCTCTCACCAAAGCGTATAATTCTTTGTCATATATTGGATAATTCAAGGCAGCCCCACCTAGTTTCTCACTAAAGTAGGCAATTGGGCGTTTCTCCTGCATTAACACAGCTCCAATACCTATACCTGAGGCATCACATTCAATCTCAAAAGTTTTGTTAAAGTTAGGTAGCGCTAATACAGGTGCAGAACACAATCTATCCTTAATAATATTAAAAGC
This sequence comes from Forsythia viridissima, assembly GCA_030279155.1. NCBI lineage: Eukaryota > Viridiplantae > Streptophyta > Magnoliopsida > Lamiales > Oleaceae > Forsythia > Forsythia viridissima. The sequence continues at coordinate 5,002,253 of CM059038.1, forward strand.
ATTTTCTTGATCAAGGCCCCAATGAAACCCAACACTTTTCTTTACTATCTCAGTGAGTGGTGACGCTAGTGTTCTAAAATCTTTATCAAAACACCTATAAAAACTAGCCAAGCCATGAAAGCTCCTCACCTCAGTGACACTTCTCGGCGTTGGCCAATCCTTAAAAGCCTTAATCTTTTCCTCATCGACCTCAATACCATTTGTACTAACAACATAGCCAAGAAAAACAACCTGTTTCATGCAAAAGGCACACTTTTTAAGATTAGCATACAATTTCTCATGCCTTAAAGCATTAAGCACACAACGCAACTGTTCAATGTGCTCATCCAAGTTCTTACTATATACTAAAATATCATCAAAGTAGACTACCACAAATTTGCCTATGAAAGCACGCAAAACATGGTTCATTAATTTCATAAAAGTGCTAGGGGCATTAGTTAAACCAAAAGGCATTACTAACCACTCATACAAACCATATTTAGTCTTAAAAGCAGTTTTCCATTCATCTCCTTCTTTCATTCTTATTTGGTGGTATCCACTCTTAAGATCAATTTTACTAAAAATACAAGATCCATGCAACTCATCAAGCATATCATCTAATCTAGGTATGGGATGACGATACTTTACCGTAATGTTATTGATTGCCCTGCAATCAATACACATCCTCCAAGTCCCATCCTTTTTGGGCACAAGTAGCACTGGCACTGCACATGGACTCATGCTTTCTCTCACATATCCTTTGCCCATCAACTCCTCAACTTGCCTTTGAAGCTCCTTGGTCTCTTCTGGATTACTTCTGTACGTTGGGCGATTTGGAATAACAGCACCGGGTACAAAATCAATTTGATGTTCGATGCCTCGAATGGGTGGCAAGATACTAGGCATCTCTTCTGGAAACACGTCCTCAAATTCCTGCAACAAAGAAATAGCTAAACTGGGGAGGGAGTGGTTAATGTCGCTAATGACAAGGTTGGACTCCTTGTAGACAAGCAAAATCATGGGTTGATTTTCGATGAGGGCTCTCTTGATCTCTCTTTCTTTAGCAAAGAAGCTCACTTTTGTTTTCTCTCGTGATTTTAAATTATTTCCACCCACACTCTCATTTTTTTCTTCCCTCCTCATTTGTTCTTGTGCCTCTAACTCACTCTTTTTCTTTTGATCCACATCGCCCTTTAATTTCATTTGGTCTTCATAAACCTGTTTTGGTGATAATGGGACAAGAGTAATTGGTTTTCCATCTTTGACGAAGTTGTACCTATTCTGAAACCCATCATGTATCACTTTCCTATCATACTGCCAAAGCCTACCCAACAAAAGATGGCCAGCATGCATAGGAACCACATCACACATCACATCATCAGTATACTTCCCATTACTAAAGCTCACTAAGACCTGCTTGTTAACCTTGACCTCTCCACATTCATTCAGCCACTGTAACTTATAAGGCCTAGAGTGTTTTATCATAGACAGCCCTAGTTTCTCAACAAGTGTGGTACTAGCTACATTGGTGCAACTCCCCCCATCTATTATCAGACTACACACTTTGTTATTAACATAACACCTAGTATGAAATATGTTCTCTCGCTGGTGCTCCATATCATCTACCTTAATGTGTGCATTAAGAGCTCGCCTCGCAACTAGAGCTTCACCTTCTACAGGGTATTCTACACCAATATCCTCCAATTCAGGCATTTCATCACTATCACTCTCAACCTCAGATACCACCTCCCCATTGTCACGCAAAACCATCACCCTTCGGTTTGGGCATTGTGAAGCAATGTGCCCGACACCCAAACATTTAAAACATTTAATGTTCCTATTCCTAGATGGTTGAAAATCAGGTTTGGTTCTGTTATTGGTAGGTGCTACATTGGTTCCCTTAGGTGGTTCGGCATTCCCTCTTGAAACAGTCATATCACCCCTGTTATTACTATCCCCCCGTGGTTTCCAGGGAGGGTTAGATCCTGAAGAATACCGTGCTGCCCCTTTTTGTTTCAACTGTCTTTCTACCTTCATAGCCATGTGCACCATGTCCTCCAAATCCACATAATGTTGTAACTCCACTATATTGGCTATGTCTCTATTTAACCCATTCAAAAACCTAGCTAAGGTAGCCTCCCTATCCTCCTCAATGTTAGCCCTAATCATAGCCATCTCCATCTCCTTATAGTAATCCTCTACACTACTTGACCCTTGCGTAAGGCTCTGCAATTTTTGATAGAGGTCCCTATGGTAATGACTAGGTATAAATCTCCTCCTCTTGAGAGCTTTTAAATCATCCCAAGTTTCCACAGGCCTTTCATGATTTCTTCTCCTATTGGTCACTAATTGATCCCACCACATGATAGCATAGTCAGTGAACTCAATTACCGCTAATTTGACTTTCTTTTCATCCGAATAGTTATGACAATCAAAGATTAATTCTATCCGCATTTCCCACTCTAAATAGGCGTCAGGATTATTCTTGCCTTGGAATGAAGGTATTTTCAATTTAATATTTCCAAGGTTTCTATTTACCCCACCTTGACCTCTATAGTCAACCGGTCTAGGTGGTCTTTCACGCCTATCTCCCCGACGTCTCATTCTACCCATCTCAGCCCCATAGTTATAGGCTTTACCATTCTCACTCCCTGCTACCATCTCATCCTCAAAATCTGCCAAAGGGCTATGATACTGCCTACCCTGTCTCATATCATGAGTAACCCCAGGTTGTTGTTCGCCTAATAAAGTTGTAAACATAGCACTATGTTGTTCCACGGTAACCTTCAACGCATTATTAGTCTCCATCATCTCGTCAAACACCACATTCATACGATCAAATTGTTGTTGTATGGCCCTTAACAAGAAGAACTGGTTGTTTTCACTCCCAGGGGTAGTTTCTCCGTGATTAGACATTGTTTAAAAAATTTAAAAATTAAGAAAGAAATAAAAAGGAAAAGAAAATTATCTGCCTCACGTGTTTACACTCGTGTTTCGCTCTATATGGCTTTTTCCCGATAATAATCTCACCACTCTTGCCTTTTTCCACTCTTGTATTTCTTACCAAGTTCTCTAAAGAACTATCTAAACTCAATCAAGAATTCCAACTCCCGCGGCATTCAAGAACAAGACTAAGAACTAGAACAAGAAGAACAACGGAGAGAATAAGAATTAAAAGCAATCAGGAATAAGAAATAATCACCGGATGATAATTTATGACGAGAATTTCAAAGAACTCGTTTTCTTGAATTTTTTTTTTTATTTTTTTTTTTTTATTTTTTTGAATTTTCATTTATTTATTTATTTATTTTTTTTTATTTTCAATTCAACGCAAGAACGAAGAAAAAAGAGATCACAAATCAAGAATTAAAAATAATTAACTTTGTTGCATGTATGGATCATGCAAGAACAATTCTTGAAGAGGATGAATAAGGAAAGAACAGAAATTTTTTTTTTTTTGATATGATTCAAGGTAAATCTGATGAAGCAAAAATTTAAAGATAGAACCTGATTTTAGAGCCAAAGCTCTGATACCAACTGATGCGAACCCGCAAAGGATTAAAATTCCGGACCCACAAAGGTTTCATCTGAACCCCAAGAAAGCTAAAATCCAGCCGCAAAACTTGACCCGATGAATTCTTGAAACAACGAACCAAAGTTATGAACGCCACAAAGAGATGCGAATTCTTTGATAAGTTTATGTTAGTTCGATTAAGAACTAGGAAGAAAGTGAATCTTCACTTTGATTAATCTCAAAAACGTAATTGTCTTATGTTTACAATGAAAGACGTTTAAATAGTAAACATACTAAAGAATCCTAATCTAATTCGAAATTAACCTAAAACCAATTAAATAAGAGTTCTAAATCAAAAAGGAAACTAAACTTGCCAAAACCCGGATTTAATTCGAGAATATGCCTTGCGATCGCATAGGCAAAATACCTGCGATCGCATGGTTTGGCCACTTTACATTCTGCTTTTAAATTGACATCCGTGCGATCGCAGCTGTGTATAGCCATGCGATCGCATGGCTATTTTCCTTGAGCCTCCGCGCGAATTTCTGCCATATTTGCATTATGGTCCTCCAACTTTGTCACCTGCTCCTTTTGGTCCCCCGAACTGCTATTAGAATCTGATATATTTCCAATATAGTCCTTAGCTTGAATTAAGTGTACCAAAGTTGGCATCGGATTCTTGGTATCGGTTTCAGCCCACGTAGCTTGAACAAGACCTTGCATATCTTCATTGATCTTCTTAGCTCTTGCCCTCGTTAATGTTCCTATCGGACTATGTGTTGAGTCCTGGCTAGTCGGTTCATGGTCCGCCGGTCCCTGGCTCGCATCAACAAACCTCCTCCACCTCCGGCGACAACCGTCTCCACCTCCGGCGACCTCCGGCCACCACCTCCGACGACCACCGCCTCCACCTCCGGCGACACCTCCGGCAACCTCCGACGATAACCGCTTCCACCTCCGACAACCTCCGGCGAGTGCTTCTACGGCACAGTGTCACTTTTTAGGCAATTTTTTGGTGAAAATTTTGGATCAATTTCCAGTTGGGAATATTGTTATTAATTTCTATGTTTTAATCTTAATTCTTGTATTTGATTATTTTTTCAAGCTAATGATCTAACAACTAGCATTGATATATCCGTGCTGCAAGAGAGGCTGACCAATATGATTAACCTGGGTTGATTTTAGCAGTTATGTAAACAATGAGCATTTTCCAAGTTATGTAAACAATGAGATAACATCTATTGTTGATACTGTATTATAGAATAGCAACTTGATATTGTATTAAGTTGGTCATTAGATTATTTCTTTGTGTTGTTAATTAGTTGTGAAAGTTGTTTGATATTGTATTATACAAAACAGTATCACAACAGAAATGGGCATAGAATGCTGTAAATATGAGTTTGAATGCTGTAAATATGAACTTGAATACTCCACTATCTTATGTAAATAGGAGCCTTGAATGCTCCACAATCTAATTGCTGTAAATAGGAGCTTGAATGTTCCATCATCTAATGTTTAGTCATGGTATGTTATTTGATATTGTATTATACAAAATAATATCACAATATAAATGGACATAGAATTGTTGTAAATAGGAGCTTGAATGTTCCATCATCTAATGTTTCAATGTCTTAGTTTTAATCCATGATACTGTTTTAATGTCTTAGTTTTAATCTATTATACTGTTTAATTATGGCAAGGTTTAATAGATTGAAACTTTGTCATAATATTTCACTATCATTTGAAACATGTTTTAATCATGTGATACTGTTTAAATATATGTGATCTTTGATACTGTTTAATTATGACAATGTTTGATACTGTTTGAATCTATGTGATCTTTGATATTGTTTAATTATGGTAATGTTTGAATAAGTGATACTGTTTGAATGTCTTAGTTTTAATCTATGATAATGTTTTGTTTAGGTAATGTGCATTAATATAAATTGATATTATTTTAATCCATGTTTTAATCTATGATACTGTTTTGTATAATACAGTATCAAACAAAACATATGACTAATTAAACAGTATCAAAGATTAAAGCATGATATCACAGTCATGTGTGTTGTTTGATACTGTATTATACAAAACAGTATCACAAAAAACAGTATCACAATAGAAATGATCATCAAATTTGTACACGTGCTCAGAATTTTTATTATAATATGTTTTCGGAATGGTCTCGACGAGACGGTCAAGACTAGCCGCTTCGCCGCTGCCTATGATGGATTTTACCCGTTTGAAGTCGTCTCTTTAGCTTAAAATGGCAATCTTTAATTTTTTTTTCAAAACAGTATCACAAATTCTTTAAAACAGTATCAGGGATAAATGTGCATCCTTTTGTTGCAAATTAAAGCTCTTCCAAGGTATCTGAGTCTCTTAAAAGCAAACACATACTTCAGAGCAATGCTAAAATGAAGAAAGAAGAACTCACAATCATTCTCAAGTTAATGGGAAGTCATGCAAAGGATTCTCATCTAAAACTATAAACAATGTTTCTAATTTTTCCCTTGAATTTGAATATGTTTAAGATTCAATTAGGACATAGATTCTCATTAGATAGATAAGTATAAATTTATAAGGTGTTTAATGGTAGGTAGAAGAATTAATCAGTAGAGAATAAACAAGAGAATACTATTGTTCTTAAAATGTCTCATTAGTAGTACAAAATCATAGGTTTAACAGTATCACAACAAAACAGTATCACCGCAAAACAGTATCACCACTCAAAATCCGCGTTTTTTACAATTAAGGGTATGTTGGTCTTTTAGCTCTAAAATATGACTTTAATTGAATTAAGTTTTGAGCATATGACTTTAGAGCCCATAAGTGCCCAAACAGTGACCGGCCCTGAATTTACCCAATATTTAATTACTTTAATTTTTATCTTGTTGGTAGAATTATATTTGTAGTAGGATACAAATTAATATTTCTATTTTAAGTAGAATTTCTTTGTTATTAAGTTTCCTATTAGTATATATATATATATATATATATATATATATATATATATATATATATATATATATATATATATATATCTTGTAATCAATTGAATCAATATTGAGAATTATTTCTCTACACATATTTTCTCTCATATTTTACATAGTATCAGAGCGACGATTCTGAGTAACGATGTTTGGCACAAATACCATAGAAACGACAATTGTCCAATCGGATCCCATGGCTCTACATCAATCTGATCATTCCGGCTTAGTCATCATTTTTAAACCACTTGATGGAAACAACTATGGACAATGGAGTAGGGCTATGAGAATTGCTCTAATTGCCAAGAATAAAATTGGCTTCATTGATGGGAAGATCAAAACACCAGAAGCAGAAGATGAGAAGTATTCCATAGAACGGAGTAATCACATGATGTTGTCCTAGATACTTAATTCGGTACATTCAGATATTGCTGAAAGTATCATATACTCCGAATCTGCCACAGAGGTATAGAACGACCTACGAGATCGTTTTTCTCAAGGCAATGATGCGCGAATATATCAGATTTCGCCAAGAAATTATTGAACATCGACAAGAAAATCTATCGGTGTCAGCTCATTACACCAAATTAAAGGGACTATGGGATAAATTGAGTTCTTATCATAACCCAATTTGATACACTTGTGGGAATATTAAGGCACTGGCTGAAAGGGATGAGAAGGAGAAGGTCATGCAATTCTTGATGGGGTTGAATGATTCTTATTCCACAGTTCATGGAAACATACTAATGATGAGCCCCTTTCCAGATACCAGAAAAGTCCACGCTATTTTAATGCAACATGAAAGGAAAGTTAAGATTGCAACAGATCGTGAAGGGCAACATTCAATCAATTGGGAGAAGTCGAGCAATTGGGAGTCAAACAAGAAAGATGAGAATCGGTCGAACAGATCGACCGGTTCATCCAACTGGTCGACCGCTTCAATGGAAAGCGGACAGAAACAGTGCACCCACTGTGGAATGACTGGCCACATTGTTGATACCTGCTATTTCATCCATAGCTTCCCTCTAGGGCACAAGTTTTATGGGAAGGACGTAAAGCCACGAAACAAATGCTTCACAAACACTGCTACTGCTGTTACACTTGACCCAAAGGAAGGAAAAATGCTCACAACCAAGGAATATGAGCAGATCATGACACTTCTAAACAACATGACGGGTAATGATAAGTCTTATGTTAACACCTCAGGTATCAATTCCTCTACTACTGTTTTGAGTAATTCATGGATTATTGATAGGGGGGACACCGACCATGTGACAAAGGATGGGATCGTTAAAAAAATAAATCAATGGTAAAACACAAAACTGTACAATTACCGAATGGGGCTCATGCTCTTATTAAATCCATTGGTGCAGTTAACTTGGGAAATAATATGACTGTTGATAGTGTGCTTTATGTTCCCAACTTCAACATTAATTTATTATCTATCAGTAAATTTATTAGAGGGTTAGGTTGCTGTGGGACATTTTTTTTTCTGATTTTTGTGTTATGCAGGATTTGACTACGAAAGAAGACGATTGGCTCGAGAAGGCAGAGTAACGGCATATATTACCTTTCACAAAAATCACAAATACATCATACTACCAGTGAATCAACTAATCTATGACATAGACGTCTTGGACACTTTTCAGCCTCACCTCTTCAATTCCTAGTACAAAGTATTTTAGATATTAGTTTTGATTCCCATGATATTTGTGACGTTTGTCATTTGGCAAAACAATCTAGACTACCCTTTAAAGTTAGTCAAATTTTTAGCAATAAACCATTTGATTTAATTCATTGTGATATTTGGGGACCTCATATGATTTATTCTTATTCTGGTGCTAGATATTTTTTTACAATTGTTGATGACTTTTTTCGTTATATTTGGGTACACATCATGCGTCACAAATCTGAAACTCAAAGCATAATTAAAATTTTTTGTGCTTAGGTTAAAACTCAACACAATCTGACTATAAAAATCCTGAGGTCTGACAATGGTTAAGAATTCTTATCCTTACAAACATTATTAGATGAAAATGGTACCATTTTGCATAGATCATGCCTTTATACCCTTCAACAAAATGGAGTGGTAGAGAGAAAACACCGCCGCTTTCTTAATGTGGCTCGTTCTATTAGATTTCAAGCCAATCTTCTGTTAAAATTTTGGAGGGAACATATCAAGACCGCTTGTTACCTTATCAACCGGATACCTTCGCCATTACTCTCACACAAAACACTATACGAAAAATTAAACAGGAAACCACCACCTTATTCTCATTTTCGTGTCTATGGTTGCTTGTGTTTTGCCACCAACCTCAAACCCAGCCATAAATTTGAAACACGATCCAAACGGTGTGTGTTTTTTGGATACTCCTCAGGACAAAAAGGATACATCTTATATGACCTTACCGACAGAAAACTAATGGTGTCTTGAGACGTCGTGTTCTAGAAAATCATATTTCCATACGCCTCCTAGCAAAATGATGAAACTAACTCCATCCCATTACTGCAATCTATGCCTCTGGATGTTGAGACATCACATTTAACATACCCTAACGACCAACGCATAGCAGAAACAGACAACATGCTTGAAAATCTTGAACACTACTCAACCGGTCGACCTACCAATCGACTAGTACCATCATCCATTCCAATAGAAAGCCCAATTGATTGACCGATTTCTTCATCTGTTCCAATAGAAAGCCCAACCGGTTGACCAACTGGTCGACTGGTTCCCTCATCCGTTCGAACAGAAAACTCAAACGATCGAACAGTTCTCTCATCCATTCCAACAGAAAACTCAAACGGTCGACCGACTTCATCTACCAGTCGATCGGTTCCCCTTTCTCACCCCCTAGGTGACCAACTTCGACGATCCACAAGATTAATTCAAACTCGAATTCACCTGAAAGATTACTATATCAATCATACTCTACATATTCAAGCTGGGTCCCTTCTAGTCAAATCCAGCACTTGACATCCTATATTAAGGTATGTATCACATATCAGTCTTTCTTCCATTTATCGTACTTTTACATATAATATTTCTTATATCATTGAGCCAGCTACATATGAGATAGCATGTCAGGATCCCAAATGGGTAGCTTTTATAAATGATGAAATTCGTGCCTTGGAAGAAAACAATACCTGGTCACTTGTCCCGCTTCCTCCAGGTTACCATCCTATTGGTTGTAAGTGGATGTTCAAGGTCAAATTTCATTCTGACGGTACAGTTGAACGATACAAAGCACAGCGGGTGGCAAAGGGGTTTACGCAACGAAAAGGAATTGATTATAATGAAACTTTCGTTCTAGTTGCAAAGTTAACAACAATCCGTTGCTTACTTGCTATTGCCTCTATTCGACACTGAACGCTTGATCAGATGGATGTACAAAATACCTTTCTTCTTGGTGATCTTGATAAAGAAGTCTATATGACTCTCCCACTTGGATTTTGTCGACAGGGGGAGACATTTGTATGTCGACTTCATAAATCTTTATATGGATTGAAACATGCATCTCGTTCTTGGTTTCAAAAATTTGTATCTGCTGTCATTCAGTTTGTGTTCAAATAGTCACATGCAGATTATTAACTCTTTACAAAGGTCAGTGGTGATTCATTCACGGCTATTCTATTATATGTGGATGATATGATTGTCACAGAAAATGATAGAGAAGCAATTTCTACTATAAAGAAGTTTCTTGCATCTCAATTCAAGTTGAAGGACTTTGGCACATTAAAATACTTTTTTGGAGTAGAAATTGCTCGCTCAAGATCAAAAATTTCAATAAATCAAAGGAAGTATACTCTTGACATTCTTCAAGAAGCTGGATTACTTGGAGCAAAACATGCAGCATTTCTTATAGAGCAGTAATTGAAATTTAATTTGACATATGGAAAGTTGTTGAAAGATCCCACATACTATCGACGGTTGGTAGAGAAGCTAATTTATCTCACCATTACTAGACCAGAAATATCATATTCGGTCAATACACTCAGTCAGTTCATGCAGGCACCTAGACAACCCCATCTTGATGCAGTTAATCGATTGCTCCGATACTTGAAAGGGGTACCAGGACAAGGATTATATTTCCCATCAAGTAGGAAATTGTAGCTAGCAGAATTTTGTGATGCAGATTCGGTCGGAGATATTACTACACGACGGTCAGTTATGGGATATTGTATATTTTTGGGAAAGGCACTTATATCATGGAAAAGCAAGAAACAAACGACTGTGTCCAAATCTTTAGCAGAAGTAGAGTATAGGGCAATGACTTCCATTACATGTGAGCTTATATGGTTGAGACAATTGCTGACAGACTTATGTGTAGATCACCCACAAGCAGCAACCTTATATTGTGATAATCAAACAATCAGCAATGCATATTGCTGCTAATCCAATATATCATGAAAGAACAAAACACATTGAAATAGATTGTCATATTATTCGTGAACGAATTGATAAGGGAGGGATCAAAATTGCTTATGTTCCAGGCAACAATCAGATAGTGGATTTATTTACTAAAACACTGGGCAATGAGGCATTTCACAGTTTCACTCACAAGTTGGGCACTTTTGACATACATGCTCCAACTTGAGGGGGAGTATTAACAAATATTTAATTACCTTAATCTTTATCTTGTTGGTAGAATTATATTTGTAGTAGGATACAAATTAATATTCCTATTTTAGGTAGAATTCCTTTGTTATTAAGTTTCATATTAGCATATATATCTTGTAACATTATTCATAATTCAATTGAATCAATACAGAGAATTATTTCTCCACACATATTTTCTCTCATATTTTACAGTAGGGTCGAGCAAAAATCGAGATCAAGTGGGAAGAAACACGAACTCACACAAGCGAGGGAACATATTATATTTGGTACACTCGAAACTTTTATGTTTTAGAAGTTTAATTGGGATGGAGATTCGGAGGATTTCTATGCTAGAATGATAAGTAATGTCAAAGTCAACAATTAATATTAACCACATATTTTGTCAATTTTTATTAAGATTTGCTAAATTTTTTATTAAAACATTTGTCAAACAGCTCCATAGTTGAGACACACACAGATAAATAGATGAAATACATGTAAAATTAAGTCATTGGTTATGTGAAAAACAATATATATGCGAGGAGAAAATCTTGTTGAGACGCCTTAAAAATTCGATCCTACAATAATATTTCCTTAAATGGTTTGTTAGTTTTTCGCTACCTAACAAAATTGTAGTCTATTTTCAATTTATTGAAAATAACACTTGTTACATCCTAATAGTATTTTACGTATTACTCAAGATTTTATAAACAAATACAAATCTTTGGTATTGATTCCAAAGTAGATGATTGACTCATTCTATATAAAAAATATTTGCACGAAATCCTTTAATAAAATTGCTCAACGATATTTTACAATCACAATTCCATGAGCTCTGGTGGATGATATATTTTTGAAAGAAGAGGACAAAAAGGTTTTATAAAAACGATAATAGTATAATATATCTAGCTAATATTCGTTGAATAAATATTAAATAGTAATGATTATATATACTGTTCATAGAAATACGAGATCGAATTATATAGATGTTATCAACGTTCATGAGTGATGATAAATGATTTTCTCTTCCTCCGAGCACAACGGCGACAGTGGTGGAGACTTGCAAAAGGTGGCGGGGCTTTTTTTCCCCGTGGCCACTCCGGTGTGATAATCAGTAAATGATTAAAGCTTTTGTGCTAAATAGCAATATAGAGTGTATAAGAGTTGTGTCTTTTTTTTTGACCTGGGGGTTGGCCTCTATTTATAGGGATGGCCTGTAGTTATTGATGATGGGTGTCCCTTCATCTTCCTCATTTGATAAGAGTATCCTTTCATCTTCTTCGTTTGATAACGGGCGTCCTTTCATATCCCTCATTATTATGAGTTAATGAGGGATGTTTCGTATTCCCGATAACTGGTGGTAATTGTCATTCCATGGGTCGCTCGTCTGGCTAATCTGATGATAGTTGGGTTATTGCAGTCTATCTGTCAGAAGCGTGCTCATGATACCAACGAGGTGGGCAAGCTGGTGAGGCAGGCGAGTCGTTGAGGCGTGCGTGTCACCATAGATAAATAACATACAGCAAGTGTTATTATTTATATCATCAATGAGTAATAAATCATAGATTAAGTAAAGGAAATTCCCACTTCTATATTTAATTCAAAGATTAAAGAATGGATTAGAATATACTAATCTTCCAAGAACAGTTTAGGAAAGGAATTATTCTAGCTTTTACACTCCTCAGCACGTATTCTTCGAATGCCTTTTTCTTCTATATATTCAATTACACACCACATATTGTCCCCGGGCCTGAATTTTCAGAGCAACAAGGATCAAGAAAATATGACACTTCATAAAAATCTTCTGTCAACATTTTTGCTTCTACATCTTTTTATAATAGGTAATACTACATTTTATATTTATTTATTTCTTCCTCGACTCCGGTTGGTGGGGCGGTCGAGGTGAGGGATAAGTCGTGGTCTGAGCCGGAGGAGACCACGAAGCTAAGAGAAAGCTACAGGCCCCACCACAGCCATTTCATTTCGGGAGTACCCTGAAAAGAAAGGAACCTTTTTCTCTATAAAAACGGTGCGTTCCGAGGTGTGAAGTGGGAGAGAAGGGATGTCATAGTTGGGGTTTGGGGTGGGCAGTGAGAAAAGGAGTTTTTGTTGTTCATTACATTAGAGGACATGTTGCATTGTATATATATGGAATGGTTACTACTCTAAAAGTTAAAATCGTGACACGAATTTATTTATTTATATTTATAATTTCATCTAACGATAATTTTTTTTCTTGGTATGTGACAGGAGCAAAAGTTTCGGAGTCTGCACGAATTTTCACTATTGTAAACCATTGTAGAGAGACAATCTGGCCTGCTGTTATCCCGGGAGAGTATTTCAACGGTGGTGGTTTCGCATTAAAACCAGGCCAATCTCTTGTATTCACGGCCCCGATTGGTTGGAGTGGTCGAATATGGGGTCGAACAGGTTGCAATTTCGACAAGAATGGCAATGGACCTTGTCAAACCGGCAGCTGTGGCAATTCTCTAAAATGTTCAGGCGCAGGCAAACCCCCGGCCTCTCTAGCCGAACTCACCCTCGCCGCGTTGGACTTTTACGACGTTAGCCTCGTCGACGGATTCAACTTGCCAATGAGTGTGACACCCCTTAATGGTAAAGGAAATTGTAGCATTGCAGGATGTGATTCAGATTTAAGGAATAGTTGCCCATCAGAACTGGCTGTTAAAGGCAACGGTAGGACTGTGGCATGTCGAAGTGCGTGTGATGTGTTCAATACTGACGAGTACTGTTGTCGAGGTAATTATGGGAATCCGTCTACATGTCAGCCTACGTATTACTCGAAAAAATTCAAGCAAGCATGCCCTACATCTTATAGTTATGCCTATGATGATCCAACTAGCATTTTTACATGCAAGGGAACAGATTATGTCGTCGCCTTTTGCTCATCAAGGTAACACCAAAACTTAGAAGATTACTCGATTTGTAGTGCTATTGTTCACTAAACGTTTTTTTTTTTTGTCAATGATTGCAGGAAGCAACCCGTGTGCACGTACCATAACCGCAATTTGATCTGTAGTGATTCAACTGGATTGCGACCATCAATGGGGAAGTACTGGTGGACGATGATTCTTGGTTCGACTTTTGCGATTACTTTGTTGATAATTTCTTAATTTCTAGTTGCATAAGATAATTTTTCAGTTTTTGAAGGGAAACGACATTATCCCTTGTTTCTTTGTTTGAGCTAACACCATTCATCTCGATTCTTTTCTCTTGAAATGGTGAAATAATGTCAACTTGTTGTATATATTCAAATACTTTATTATACAAATTATTTGATTATTCCATACAAAATTCTAATCATTAAGAATTCGTTGGGGCTTTAAGTAGATGATCACTCGGAGTGTGTAAACATTGATTACGAAGGAATGAAAGGTTTGCAAATTTAGAAAAACGAAATATGGATTTGACAATATCAAATGTACTAGTTAGTTAGAAAAAAAAAGTCTCAATTATTAGATGGAGTTGAGGATTCGTATCCCAGTCGATACAAAATTAACTTGATACTTAAAATTGAATCTCTAATTGCAATTCTAACACATTGGAAGAGATGTCAGTGGTCCTATGACAACAGCTTTTCGAAGTTAGATTAGGTTCCATTTCAAAGTGTAATAAACACACATTGTTTTGATTAGAAAATGCAGAAATATCTTCCTAAAAATAAAAGAAAAATTTGAAACTCTAGAAAATAATCTTATTCAATTAAATGGAGGAGTTTTTTTTCATTTAAATTTTTTATGTTTATTTTATTTCAATATGAAGGTAATTATTATTTATAAAACTAAAAACCCTATTTCAATAAAGAGGGAATAAGAAATTTCATTGACAACGTGCCATACTTTTAACAGCAATTAAGGATAATTGGTACAAAATGTATATATTGTTTTTTTCATTGCGCAGTTCATCTCTATTGTTTTTATTTTGGCAATTGGACTCTCAAATCTAGCAAACATTGTGCAATTCAACATTGTGGTCCAATTCTACTAGTTTTGTAAAAAGGACTCCCAAATTTTTGAAATGATAAAGGCGAATTGCGCCAAAGGGTTAAACTTATAGGAATGATTTTTGTAAAAAGTTTAAACGAAATGGATGACTTGCATACAAACATTTCTACAAAAGAATATGTCTTCTTTTTCAACAGAACCTCAATTTCAATTTACCCTGATAATTTCAACTTAGATTACAATAAAATAAAACACTTCACTATACATTGAAAGAAATTCACATACATTACAACATCGACAATACCGACAAATTACTTCACGAAATACTTGTTCGTATACATTAATTATTGGTTATAAGCAGCCCAAGTATTATCTCCAAAGATCTGAGACTTATAGACGAGTTGCATCAGGAGAAGAACCCACAACCTCTAATTTGCAGTATAAAGGGAAAACAATTTCAACAAGAAATCATAATGCGCAATTTCAAAAAAATACCATTGGAATTTAAATACTTGATGTCGATGGATGTAAAAAATCGTATAACTGAGTTAGCTTGTGTCCACGAGGCCTTCATCTCAAATTGCATTCCACATCTTCACAATTGACGATTCATCTTCACAATTTCAAAAATCTAGACTTTGTTCATGATTCTACACCTGCACATACAATATTACCATTATAGAAATAATAAAATTTTGTGGGAAATGATTTTTCTTCGTCGTTCTAACGATAATGCAATTGAACATTTTTAATAGGTGTATATCATGCGACATTTAACAGTCAAAACTGATAGAATTGAACGACATGAGTGAATTGTACAACTTTTACTGGATTTGAATTCAAGGTCCAATTATCAAAATTGAAACGATAAAAATGTTTTGTGCCAATTATCCCAAAATTAATATCAAGGCAAATTGTATTGGTTTTCCACTTATTGCCTTAATATCAAGTTGATTCCCATCTTTTTTATTATTGTTGTACAATCAATATTTAATAATAAAAACTATTCAAATCTTTGCTAAAATATTACACGATTCTCAGTAACACCTGTCACACTTCAAAAATTTTAAACCCTGACTCAAGTTGTAAAATTGTACTTACATATATTTAGATATAGGAGAATTCTGTGAAAATTCCTCCTTCATATGGACTAATTACACAATTATAATAATATATTGAGAATGAACTTGCTATATTTTAAAGATACAAGATCTATTTGCTAATAGAGAAATAGGTTAGGGACCAATGTTACAATTTACTCTTAATATCACTTCATTTCTCGCGCTGCGCGTACTTCTTACGCCGTTGTTACTCTTTAGGCTTTGAAACGCTAATTTTTTATTTTATTTTTAAGAGAGCGAAAATTCCAAAAGGAAAAAAAAAAAAAAAAGGAGAAAATGGCTAGCGGTGGTGCCGGCGGTGGAAAGGTGTCATTCAAGGTCATTCTCACCTCCGATCCCAAACTTCCGTTTAAAGTGTTAGTTACTAATTACCCTTTCAATTTTTTTTTGTTGTTGTTTGTTACACATTTTATGTCAAATTAATTTCCATTTCTTAAAGAAAAATATTAATTTTTGTATTGTTGATTTAAATTCGTAATACAGATTTAGCGTTCCGGAGGCAGCACCATTCACTGCAGTTCTCAAATTTGCCGCCGAGGAATTCAAAGTTCCTCCGCAAACCAGCGCTATCATCACCAACGGTATGTCTGTTCTATTTTTAATATTTTGTTGATCTTTAATAATTCTGAGTTTTTTCTGGATTTTTCTGATTGAAATTCTAACTGAATTTCTTTTGGGGATCAACATTTTCTATTTTTCTTTCCGGGGTAGGGGAGGATTTTATACTGATCTAATATATGTAAATTTCGTGAAGATTGCTGCTTTAGGAAGTTTAATGATTGTTGATACGATTTTTTTTTTTGGGTTGAATTGTTTGCAGATGGTGTGGGAATTAATCCTCAGCAAAGTGCAGGTACTTTAGAAACTACATTTATTATTTAATTTTAATAAAATTTAGCTTTGTTGTTATTGGGACATTTTGTTTCTTTGAGATTAAGCTGCAGCATGGGATTGATCAGATATTTGATAGTTTTTAGCCGATGATGAGATATTCCGATTGGCATTTATTTATTTTCTCTATAGGCTTAAAGTTATTTATTTTCTCTATAGGCTTAAAGTTATTATTTATGTGCATGTTTGGTAAGCAATATTGAATGAGACTAGACATTGAATGAGATTGGACAGTATAATAAACAAGAATAAGCTTTTTTGTTTTCCTTCCTAAATATTCTCCAATGTTGTCAATCCATCTTACCAAACTTGCCATATGTACTTTATCTTTCGTTCTATTTTTTGACTTTGCTATGGCAAGTGTGCTTGTACAGAGTGTGGAGGTGCTTAGATTTGTTTTTTTGGAAGTTAATTGTAATTCCTTATAACATCTTTGTTCTTCTTTCTTGTTTTATTTTTCTATAAGAATTATGAAAACTCAAAATGTGATATGTTTTCTTTATAAAGTGTAATGGGAGGGAGAAATAGGGGAGGGAGAACAAATAATCGTTAGATTTGGCAACTTTGGAAGGGAGTTTGGAGGTTTCTTACATGTTTAGCATGGATCAAACTTTGCTCCATATTCTCTACCACCATTCCGATTTTCTTTCCCCTCTTAGAACCCCCTTCTAGTTGGCTCCTTTTTTCTTCTACTTTTTGTTTTTTGCTTAATAGACCCCCCAAAAAGTGGAATTAGTAATTATTCCTCTGTCTCTTGCTTCAAGCTTTTGAAAAATCCACATGTAATTTATGGTGTCATGCAACTACATTTAAATTGTATTTTTTCCATATACCACTTCTTTCTAAAAAATATTCTAACTTATTATAAAATAATTCTCACTTATGATAAAACTGACCCATCCCCAAATCCCAAGTTTTAGGCTTCTAGTCTGAACTTTCCTCTTCACTTTCTTTCCTTTCTCTTGCCTTTTTTTCTTTTTGTATTTTCCCTTACAATTCCATTGTTACTTTGCCGCTGAAGAGCACAACAACTGGCATCTCTCCAACGTGGCCATATCTCTCCATTGTCTGCTCTGTTGCCTCGTTTGATGTTCATGCAACCCAATATGAAGCAGCATATAGACTCTCACTGTTATTTGTTTTTACCACCATTGATTCCTCTGTCGTCACCAACAAACAATCATCCCTTCAATCCTTGCCAATATTATTATTTTGAAGTATGAAAAGCAGAATTTAAATTTTCTTTAATGCACAATCTAAGTTCATTACAGCTTCTAATTTGTCAGTTGGGGCACGTCTTGAGTACAGATTTAAAGAATCCTGTTTATAAGAGCAGGGGTGGAACTATAACTGTGTAGGGTGGGCTAATATTTAAAGTTGGGTTGGACATGGGCTAATTTTTGTTTTATCTTCTTATAATCAATTTTCATGAAGTAAAAGACTATTTTTTCAGTCAAACTTTAGGATGGGCTATAGCTCAATTATTTAATACTATGGTCCGCCCAAACATAAGAGTGATGTGATCTTAGTAGAAATGAATAGAAGAGAGAGAGGTAGACCAATATTAACATGGTGTGTTACGTTTGCGAAGAATATGATTCTATTGGATTTTCTAATAGATGTGTGGATGGATGGGCTGTAAGGGGTGACGAAAAATGACTCCCGTTGCAAACACCAAAATTATTATGAATTAGGTAGTTTTTATTCTCATTTAATTTTTCAGAGAGAGAGAGAACTACCATTGCATAAGAACATTGCTTAAATCTTAAATCACATTTAAGTATTACACTATGCGTTAACATAATTCTGCTATCATTATTCTCAAGTCAATAAACCTGTTCAAAGTTACAAGAAAGTGCATTGGTATGCTCCATAATTAGGATACAAGTAAGTTATTACATGTCCAAGGAAATTGGGGACACATCATCCATGATATGTTGGGACTTGGGGGCTATTATGGTGATTCTGGCTTATTCCAGCACTATCACTATAGATGACAAGATATATCATTCTTTTATTTTGTTAGATGTCCATAGAAGTTGCTAGTTAATAGAACTCTGACCTCTAATTATATTATAATTGGTAGCATATGTTTGATTTTAACATTTTTACACATCTCCTTCCTTCCAAATGTACTCTTGAGAATAATGAAAGAAAATGGGACTATTATGTGAGTTGTTCTTTTTTTCCCCCCCAGTGGTGAAGTAAAGCTTTAAGTTGTCTTTTCAAAAATCACGCGCAAAACATTGGTGATAAATGTGATTATCGTGGTTCGTCTTTATATGTATGTCAGCTTTGGAAGTTTACTTTTCGTTTTCAAATATAGCAAACTCTACATGTGTTATCTACTTATCTTCTACTGTGAAGATGTTTTGATTTTACTTCTTTATGCATTAAATACACATTGAATAAATGTCGAAGGAGTGACATTGAAGTGAATATAATTGCATTTGCTCCTGGAATTGTGAAAAGAGAGTTAGATGCATGCCCAAATGTAGTAAACTCGTCCTTTTGTATGAACACTTCCAGTACTTTTGATCTTACCATTTCTTTTGACTTCTATATTAGATTTTTTCTGATTGTATTTTTACTGAATTTTCTGATTGTTTTCTGTTTCTCCATGGTATAAACATAATTCTGCTATTTCTTGACACGTTTTTTCTTATTGTTGGTTTTTGTTTATGTACTCAAAATGTGAGTTCCAATGCTAGACCAATATCTGTAATTCTAAATTCATCATTGTTGAAGATGTTAGAAAGATAATTCAAAAATGTGCAGTTGTTGGGACTTCATTTGGCAATTTGATTGTTTGAAATCTAACTCCTCAACTAATACAAACTAATGGATCTTTTAGGTAATGTCTTTCTCAAACATGGCTCGGAATTGCGCTTGATTCCTCGCGACAGGGTTGGTGCTTATTGGATGTCATCTTAAGCTCAAACTCAAGATGGTTTATGTTATCTTAAGGTCAAATTTACATCTATTTATACTTCTAGCCGTATTCCGTTTACATACTTCTTGAACGTTACTTTGTCAACTAGTTTTGTTGGGTGGTTAAATATCCAGATTCTTGGACTTCGATTTAATAGAGAAACAATAACAGCATTTGAAAAGTTATAGACATGATTTTATTGTTGGGCGTGGCTTCATGAAAATCATACAAAACGTGAATGACATAACACGTGAATTTGACTCCCTATTAATGTATCATTTATGGAAAGCTCCACGTCGTCATAGGTTGTGGTTTACAGCGTGTTTCGAATAATATCCAATGAACCCTAGAATTAGGGGGTGTACTCAACTCAGATTTGAATGAATTTGAAAAATTCACAAAAATTTAGGTGTCTTCAATTCAAATTTTAATAGAATTCATTGAAATTTAGGTATCTCTAACTCAGATTTAAATAGATTCTTTAGAAATCTAAGTGTCCTCAATAACTAGTGAATTTTTAAAAATTTCATTAATTAATGGATTTTGACAGATTTTAATAGATTTGGAACTATAATTATAACTACTAAAAATTCTTGTTCCAAACCTCAAAATTTCAATTGCTCTCTCTCTCTCTCTCTAACATCTCACTTTTTACATACGATTTTGCTGAAACTATTTTGTATCAATTGACTTTTTTTCTTTCTTTCTCTCACAAATCTCTCACCTTTCACATAAAATTTTAGTGAAACTCTTTTATACCAATTTGTAATTATTCACGTCTTTATTCTGTTTTTCTCAAAATGATGTCCATATTTCCAACTTCATGAATTTTTTGTTTAAGATGATAAAGTTCGGAATTTCTTTTAACGTACGATAATGTTATGAATTTTATTTTTTAATCACAATGTTATTTTTTTTAGTGATCTAGTCAGACATTATACTATTTTCTTAGCTTTTTTTTTTTTAAAAAAATAATAATCCGTTTATGCACAATAAGTGGTTATGGTTAAAAAAAATCACAAATATGAACTCTATTAACCTCTATAATTTAGAATTTTTTAAAAGTTAAAACGTTTCGATACTCATTTTTAATATTTAAAATGTAAATTATATGTATCAATATATCATGAATTAGTTGTCTTTTTTTTTTTTTTTTTTGGGGCTATTAGTCTATTTTTAAAAAATAAAAAAAATAAATTATGCTTTTATGGTGAATTTACTTGTCAATATTAATTTTAGAGCAAATTTCTCGCCAAGACATAATTTGGTTTTTAAAAAAAAAAATAGACTTGAAATGTTATGATGAAATTTTAAACTTTTTTCAAAATTTACCGTTGACACAATTGAGGAGATGAAAATATAATTTTTAATAAAAGACCACAAATTCAATGAAATCCATGAGAATCTATTAAAATCTATGATATAGAAATCTATTAAAATCTTATCAAATATGTCAAATTCTATTAAATTCCATGAAATTTATAAATATTTATAAATATTAAGAAATCTATTAAAATTTGAGTTGATGACAACCCCTTAGTTGCTAGTTAGAGATCGAAAACTTTATTGCGAAGCAGAATATTTTTTTTTTTTTTTGAGATTTTAAGATTCATCAGTTGGGTTTTACAATACCCAAAGACTTGTATTGAAGTTTTGTGGTGGCTGCTGCTAAATTAAGTCACTGGAATTGTTGCTTATCAGCTTATGCTTCTTGATTATGAACCTGTTTGGCTCTGCTTAAAAAGTTTACATATAGTAAATAAATTTTTATTGGTCAAAGTTGGAAATAAGTTATTTATTTTGACAGTAACATAAAAATTACTTTCAAAATAAGTAATTTTTCACATAAAATAAGAGAGAAATAATCACATACAAAAATGTTTATATGAACTGCAATGTTAGGCAACTACTACTTTTCTGCTGTAAGTTGGGAACAGTATTACTACTATATGCGGGTTGGTTCAAAAGATATAAGCATTAAGATCTCCATAGGATAGTATGGTTAAGCTTGCTAGGTGGATTAGTATGTATAGTACTAGTATACCATTTATCGGTGGAATTTGACTGTAAAAAAATAAATGGAGATTGATAGGAAGAACAATGTTGAGAAAGAAAGACTTGTAGAATAATGGTGAAGAGTAAGAGAATTGAGGAAATTGAAATTTTTTTTAGAGAAGGAGAAGACAAATATAAGTGATTTTTTTGGGCCAGTAGAAGAGAAACTCTTTACGGTCGTGATTAAATAAAAAGAAATTATAATATTATACATTATACTATTTAATACGATCTAATATTGCATATCAAATATGCACTATTGTAACATCTTTAGTATGTTGGTTTAGTACAAATTCGATACGATGCTGGCAGATTTACGATAGATTGGGCAATTTTATACAATATTAAAAAAAAAAAATTTAAAATCATATTCATTATTGTCCGTGTTTGTCTGCACGATAAAATAGTTTTTAATTATTAATATATAATAAAAAGTTTTTGTGCTTGTTTGTGAAAGTTGAAATTATAATTTCATTTGATTAAATTGGTTAAATATACATTTTATTAAAACATTTTGTAATTTATTACCAACTTATTATTTATATATTGGGTAATTAGTACAAAACGTTCCTATCTATTGAAGCTATTATAGAAAACGTCCATACTTTCTAATTTTTGGCAATTTCACCATCACTTAATTTATTGCGCAAAACATCATTCTGTTCAAAAAACTGTCGTTATCTCACCTGACCAACACGATTAGTGATACAACTTAAGGGTAAATTTGTCTAACTAACATTTTTTCACATTTTTTCACTTAATCGGCCACAAGAAGCTCAATGCTGCCAACCAATGCGACGGCGTTGGCACTCTCGGTATCGCCTGGGCCATCGTCGGCATCTCAGTTACTCGGATTACTACCTCAAATTACTCTACTAGAACACCATTTATTCCTTGAAATTTCCCTGAATGTTTTTCTCTATTCGTGTTGCAGGTGGTCACATAAATTCGACTGTGACTTTCGGGTTGTTCTTGGCAAGGAAAGTGTCATTGATTCGTGCAGTGATGTACATGGTTGCACAGAGTTTGGTGCCATCTGTGGAGTTGGGCTGGTGAAGGCCTTCATGAAGAGCTACTACAACCATCTAGGCGGCAGCGCTAACTCGGTGGCTTCAGTGTACAACACTGGCACAGCTTTGGGTGCTGAAATTATTGGTACCTTTCTGCTTGTTTACACCTTCTTCTCCACCATTGACCCCAAGAGAAGTGCACGTGACTCTCACGTCCCTGTAAGTAGAAGCAATTTCTAGCTTATTTTGATGGTTTTATTTTTTCTTTTCTTCTTAAAGGAGGATGTTGCAAAACACATCTTCAAGATGAGCCATGGCAATCTGAAGGGTGGAGGAAGAGTTCGAATCAGAGAGGGTGGTGGAGTTCATGGACTTCAGGAGCTCGTCTACGGCGTGGAGGTAACGGTCTATCTCGTGGCAGTTACTATCAAAAAATCATCTTCTCACGGGCTTCATCCGCCGCCATAGAGTCCCATCGGAGAATTATCTTCTCCGGGGACTCGGTGGAGGCGCTAACTTCCGGCAGTATATCTATTTGGTTTTTGAGGGAAAAAGGAAGAGAGATTATTGATGATGATGACACAGAATTGAAATGGTGGGTGGTCAGAAGAAAAATGAAAAAAATGTTGATGGACAAATTTACTATTAAGTTGTATCACGAATTGTGTTAGTCAGGTGAGATAATGGTAGTTTTTTTGGATGGAATGACGTTTTGCGCAATAAACTGAGTAGGTGAGGGTAAAATTGCCCAAAATTAGAAGGTATGAACGTTTTCCACAATAGTTTCAATAGGTAGGGACGTTTTGTCTAATTACCCTTATATATTGTATAAGATTTACAGTTTATAAGTATTTAAAAAATAATTTTAGCGCATGTGACCCTTGGAAGCAAACTCGTTCTTCATCTTTCAATTTGTTTCCTTTTTTTATTTTTAAAATTAGGAATTCTAATGCATGATTTGACAAAATCAACTAATTAATGGTCTTAAGCAATACTCAACAACAATTTTTTAATAAATAAAAAATAAAAACAGCATAGTGATAAAAGGTTAAGGATAAACATTTACAGTATATTTATTACGTTGGAGTTTATACAACTAGAAAACATTAAAAGAAAAGAGCGAAGTGAGACGTTTGTCAAAACTTATGTTTAAATAAGTTATGTTGAGTTTAGAGTACTAAGTATGTTTATGCAGATATCTATTTCTCTCTTTGTTTAAATTAGTATGTTTCACAACAATCTTGTATAATGGAACCAAGACTTGTTTTTAATAAATACAATATTAGTTACATGCATTATTTTACACTTGGCTCGATCGACTGCTACGTCACTAGAAAAGTTAAATGACGTTAATTTTTTTTTGAATTGCATAACATTATATTAATTTTCGTATACCTATCACTCTTCCAACGCTCTATTATATCAATTTAGAACAAAATAAATCGGAAGTATGTCTCAAGAGGGAGTACATAATTTTGAACTTTTATTTTTTATTTTTATTTTTTATTTTTTTATAATTGTGAATTTATATTACTACTCATTGTTATTGGGCAAGTTGCACATCTTGTAAGATAGCACATTACATCTCTTCTATTTAAACACAATCTTATTTCCGACTTGAATAGATTATAAATTAAATATCATAGAACACTTTTCTATTATAAAAAAATTATTGTTATGTTAAATGAAATAAAAAAATAAAACATAAAAATGTAACTTGTGTTGACTTTCTTTGACCCAAACAAAAAAAGAAAAGAAAAGTTGTGAACACAAATGAAAAAGTAAGTCAATTTGAGAATGTGTGAAAGAATTGGAATAGAATTTGCTACATATGATGAAGATGTTGGTCGCACTTAAATGACTTTTTAATTATTTCTTTTGATATTAAGTAGATATAATACAGAAAGAGGCAGTTAAATAAGATGCTTTTAATGTAGCAATTGGAAAATTTATGACTTTTAAGGAAATGTATATATAATTTTCAGCGTCGTTACGAATTTGCTAGCACGTTTTTGAAAATATTTTTGGTCACATTATTTTTATCAACAAATTTATAAATTTTGACTCGGAGATTTTGAAATTTTCTTGATATCATAAATCGGCAGTATGATTTCTAGCATTGCTTTCTTTTACAACCTTGGTTGATAATTATCTTTTATGTTTAAGAACGACGTAAATGAAACTTATATTTAAGAAATATTATAATTGTTTCATTTACGATAAAATGTTACATTGAGTTGATTTTTTTTTTAAATGGATGATAAAAATTTTGCACTATCAATGTTATGAAAAAAATGACTAAATTTTATGAAAATGTATTTTAGTTGTTGGAATTAACTAAAAAGATAATAGAAATTCACCTAATCAGACTCTTCATAAGTGGTATTTCAGACATGGTTCCTCAAAGTGAGTACTATTTAGAACATGCTGATGCGGCAATAAATGATTATATCCAAGTTGCTTTGGATCTCGAGTGGTTGATTGGTCATCATATCAATAACCATAGGACAGCAAGTATCAGGGCGATGAACTATAGTTTAGTGACAACCGATGCAGAGTTTATTGCTCATCTGATTGATCAGGCTAGGGACAGTCGGTTAACATGGAAATTCTAAGAGACGAAGGTCTACCACCCAGAGGTGGAGTATGATGTGTATTGTGAATTGCTCATTATACACTAGGAGGAGTACAATTTATATGGCAGTGATCTCCACCCCATTCCTGAACCGGCTCCAGCAGTTAAGCCATTTCAAGAGCCTGCTCCAGTAGTTGAGCCAGTGCCAGAGCCAGTTTTAATGTTTGAGGTTGATCCAATTATTGAGGATGAGGAAGACCCGAATGAGAATCTCGAGGAGAAGTCCAAGGTCGAGTCTTGTGTTATCTCGGGTGATGAGGCTCTACAGCCGAAGAGGCCTAGAGTGCACAGAAGATGGATCAGCAATGATGATGCTTAGAGATAGCATAATAGTAGTCAAATATTTTTCTTTTCATTCTTTATTTCATTATGTATGTACAGTACTTTACCTCTGTTTAGTGCTAGACACTTTTAGCTCGTTTTACCTTTTGAAGGATGATTTAAATATATATAAAAAATATTATTTGAATTTTCTTTTGTTGATAGCCCTTTCAGATAATTATATCATTGTGTATGGTTTTTGTTTCGATGGATTACAATTTATTTTTGTTTATTCTAAAGAAAATGGCACCGACTACGCTAGCAAGAGATATAAGGAATTTACAATTGGCAGTAGAAGAAATGAGTTGAGCATTGGCAGCTCAAATGGCACCTCTAGTGCCACAGCCGCCAATGGCACTGCAGGCACCGCAAGCGCCCTAGGCGCATCAGCCACACCGGTACATCATACGGTCCCTGCTGTACTGGTGATTGAGCAATTCCATCGGTACCGCCCTCCTACCTTCGACGGTGGAAAGGATCTTCTTGCAGCCGAAGAATGGTTGCGAACAATCGAGAATTTGTTTTGGCATATCTCTTGTCTGGAAAATCAGAAAGTCCTTTGCACATAGCTTATGCCAATTGGCAGAGCAGGTCCTGGTGGCAGTCAGCATCCCGCCACCCGTAGTGTAGACGAACATAATAATATCTCGTAGGCCCAGTTCAAGGTCAAGATAACGAAAAATTATTTTCCACAAGCTCCGTGAGATTATAAGGAGTCAGAGTTTATGCATTTAGTTCAGGGAGATATGGAAATCACCGAGTATGAGTGAAAATTTGAAGAACTGTTGGCCTTCCCTTTAATCCATAGCTAACAACTCATCGTACCAAGCCCGGCTGCCTCACACCCACTCAAGAACCAATTGGGGTAGGATTTGAGGTCAATTACCTATAATGAGATTGAGGTGATTTCGATCAGATAGACCTTCTCAAAAGTCACCCTGAGTTATCTTTCTGCCATGTCCCAGTCATTTAGGAGCTATCAAAAATATTGGATGATTTCTGGTAGTAGATCCATAGTCAAAAAAGTGTTTGTGATTGTTCTAGAAGAAATAAAACAAAAGATACCGGTATGAGTTTCCCACCTGGACTCGAACTGTGAGTTCTTGACTTCAATGATTTACGAAATCCTTGCTCGGAACTCCAAAGTTCTGTATTTGGTCAACACTGAACTAATGAAGGCAAGACGTTATGAAAAGAGGGCTGCGTCCAGAGATCAAACATATTGTTAGTTTACATGAGCTTTCTACCATCAGAGCAGTGATCAAGAAGGCTTAGACCTTGTCCTTATCGGGTTTAAAGGTTGGAGTTCAAGGATTGGGAAAGAGAAATTAGAAGGATCAGAATATGAACCAGAATATGAGCCAGTTCAAAAGACATAATCAGGGTCATAGCGGGGGACAATCAAGAATTCTCAATCCTCAGTAGCCCTAAGTGCAAGAAGAATCATAGTGGTGATTAGAGGTGTCAAGACGGGCGGGCCGACCGAACCGGCATCGGCCCACCCGCCTCGACCCAGAACCGCGGGCCGGCCCGTGAACCGGGCGGGCTGTTCACGGGTCGAAAAGGCCAACCTGCGGGCCGTTCACGGGCCGAAGAGGCCAACCCGCGGGCCGACCCGTGAACCGCTTTGATTTTTTAAAAAAAAAATGGGCAGAAAATTCAAACTTTCATATTTGAAATGATATTTAAAAAAAAAATGGCAGAGAGCCGTTTAAAGTGAAAGATGTGACAGATGCATTCACGTTTTAGTCTTTAAATATATAAATAAAAAATAGAAATTGAATTAAAAAAATTAACAAATGTGAATTTATCATTGTTATTTATTTTTTATTTAGTAATTTAACACATTTTTTGTTATATATGTAAATATTTTTTTTTGAATTACAATAAGTAATTAAATTTTTATAGTAATTTCAAAAAAAATTAATTTTTTATTCATACGGACCGAACCGGATCGAACCGCGGCCCATATGGGCTCGACCCGTATGGGCCAATGGGTGGGCCGGGCTTTTGAAAAAATTTCGTGGGCTGGGCAGACCCGACCCACAACCCGCAGTGGCGCGGGCTTGTTCGAACGCTGGCCGTTACCGGGCCTCATCGAAGGCGGGCCGGGACCCGGATTGACACCACTAGTGGTGATTACCACTTTGGCAAGAATATCTGCTATCGGTATGGCGAGTCAAGCTACAATGTGTCGCAATGTCGGGCAGTGCTGGCAAAGGTTAATGATCATGTGAACAAAGAAGAAGCCAGAGGGTTCGCTATGACTCATGAAGTGGCCGTCCAGAATCTGGACATTATTACGGGTATGTTATTTGTCTTTAGCGTACCTGTTTACATTCTTAATGATTTTGGTCCAACGCATTCATTTACATCTGATGCATGCCTAGCTAAAGTTAATGCTTAATGTGAGAAAACTGATAGTGTACTAGAGGATAGTATGCCATCATGATGAACTATAGATACAGATAAATTAACTAGCACAATTTAGATAGATTTTGATGGTTTGGTTTTGTCACCAGACCTGTATGTTATAATTGTTAGAGATTTTGATATTATCCTAGGAATAGATTGGGTGTGTAGTAATTGTGCTACCATAGTATATTTTGCGAAAGAAGTAATCTTTTGAAGATTGGGAGAAAAGGAGTTCAAATTTTATGAGTAAAAGATTAAAGCACTTCCTCGCCTCATCTCAGCTTTGTAGGTAGAGCAGTTGCTAATGAAGAGAGATTGTCAAGAGTTTCTTGTCAATCTCACTGGCACCTCGTCTAAGGAACTATCTTTGGATAATGTGCCAGTAGTTCGAGAGTACGTCGACGTGTTTTCAGATGACCTAGTAGGTATCCCACCTAATAGACAAATAGAATTCATGATAGATTTGATATTTGGAGCTGCACCCATGTCAAAGGCTCCGTATTGGACGGCAATAAAAGAATTACAAGAGTTAAAAATGCAATTGGAAGATTTGCTGGATAAATGATTTATCAGACTGAGTGTTTCTCTGTGTGGAGCCCTAGTTCTCTTTGTGAAGAAAAAAAATGGGTTAATGAGAATTTGTATCGCTACCGTAAGCTGAATAAATTGACGATCAAGAATAAGTATCCACTTCCAACAATTGAGGATTTATTTGATTAATTGAAGGGTGCTTTAATGTTTTCAAAGATCGACTTGAGGTGCTACCATCAGCTAAAGATCAGGCAATTGGATATACCAAAGTCAGCATTCCAAACTTGCTATGGAGATTATTAATTTACACTAATGCACTTTAGATTGACGAATCCTCCGGCGGTATTTATGAATTTAATGAACCGAGTCTTATATCAATATTTAGATCGGTTCGTCATTGCATTCATCGATGAAATCCTGATTAATTCCAGAAATCCCGAGCAACCATCAAGAGCACCTGAGGATAGTATTGGAGACTTTGCAAAGAGAAAAGTTGTATGAAAAATTCTAGAAATGTGAATTTTGGTTAGAACGAGTAGAATTCATTAGTCATGTTATGAAGGCTAAGAAAATTGAAGTAGATCCATCAAAAGTTGAGGCTGTGTCAAACTAGTCGGCATTATTGAATGTTGGAGAAATGAGAAGCTTTCTAGATTTAGCTGGCTATTATTGACGATTCATAGAAGAATTTTTCAAAATAGTTGATCCTATGACGCAGTTGTCTCGAAAGGGTATTAAGTATGTTTGGTTAGAAAAGTGTGAGCAGATTTAAAGGACAAGCTAGTGTCTGCACCAGTACTAGCTTTACTCGAAGGTTCAGAAGGCTATGTAATTCACAGTGATGCATCAAAGGTCAGGTTGGGTTGTGTATTAATGCAACATGGAAATGTGATAGCTTATATGTTTCAAGGCAGTTGAAGAAGTATGAGCAGAATTTTTCGACTTATCATCTTGAACTTGCATCGGTAGTTTACGATTTGTGAGATTTACACCGACCATAAGAGTCTCAAGTATTTTTTCACTTAGAAAGAGTTAAATATTGGACAACAACGATGTTTGAAATTGGAAACTACTGCACTATTTTGTACCATCCAGCTAAGGCTAATGTAGTCGTAGATGCTCTAAGTAGAAAGAATATGGATCATTTTTTTGCACTGCCATTGATGCAAGATAATTGGTCAGGGACTTTGAGAAGTTGAGAATTGAAGTTTTAGCGCCGCTAGTGCTGGCATCAGCACATATCGAAAGTCTGTTAGTAAAACTGACACTTAGAGACATAATTGTGGTAGCTCAGAATGATGATCCCTTATTAGAAAAGATTAGGGTTGAAGTGGGACTGAAAAGATGAAAGAGTTTGAAATAGCTGAGGACAACGCTTTGATGTTCAAAAGTCAGTTATGTGTGCCTAATAATGGATTTATGAAGAATAACGTACATCCATGATGAACCAAAATGTATAAGGATCTACGTAATATATTTTGGTAGAGAAACATGAAAGAGATTATAGCTCATTTTGTGTCAAAATACTTGGTGTGTCAGCAATAAAGGCAGAACATCAGAGGGCGTCAGGGCTGTTGAATGCAATGGATATACCAGAATGGAAATAGGAGAAAATCGCAATGGATTTCGTTGTGGGTTTTCTTAGATTGGAAATAGGTCATGATGCCATTTGGGTCGTAGTAGATCGTTTAACAAAATATGCTCATCTTCTGCCGATCTAAATGAATTTCAATTTAGATCAGTTAGCACAGTTGTATGTTAGGGAAGTTGTTCGACTCCATGAAGTACTAGCATCTATTGTGTCGAAGCGAGACCCGATGTTTACCTCAAATTTTGGTAAAAGTCTTTAATAAGTTTTGGGTACTGAATTTAAATTTAGTATGGTTTATCATCCTCAGACTGACAAGAAATTTGAATGGACTATTCAAATTCTTGAAGATATGTTGAGAGCAAGTGTCTTGGGTTTATGTGGTAAATGGAAAAGTCACTTGCTGTTGGTGGAGTTCACATACAATAGTAGTTTCCAAGCTACTATCGGCATGATAACATATGAGGCATTATATGGTCATCGATGTCGTTCGCCAATTTGTTAAAATGAAGTTTGCAAAATGAGGATTTTGGGTTCAGAGTTAGATGAGAAAATAGTAGAAGTAATAGACAAGATCATGTCTAGAATTAAGACAGCGCAGGACTGTCAGAAAAGTTATGCCGATCAAAGAAGAAAATAATTGGTGTTCGGGATCGGCGAGAAAGTTTTTCTGAAGGTGGCCCCAATAAAAGGAATATTGCATTTTCGATAAGAAAGGGAAGTTAAGATCACGATTCATCAGCCTATTCGTGATTCTTGAGAAAATTGGAAATGTGGTGTATCTCCTGGCATTGCCACCCAAGCTCTTGGCAGTGCACTACGTATACCACATTTGAATGTTAAAGAAGTATGTGGATGATCCTACGCATTTGGTAAACTATCATTCGTTGAATTTAAGGAATGATATGACTTATGAGGAAACGCCAATGGTGATTCTAGAGAGCAAAGTCCGTATTCTGAGAAACTAGGAGGTCCCTTTAGTTAAGATTCAATGGGGGTAGGCACGCGGAGAATGGAGTCACTTGGGAAAGAGAAGAAAATTTCTTAGCTAAGTATCTGGACCTCGTAAATTAAGTAAGTTAAATTTCAATGACGAAATTATTTTAAGTGGAGAAGGTTGTAGCGACTGAAAATTTTTGATTTTTAATTTCAAGGGAAATAAATTTTTTTTTTTAACTTTCGACGTCATTACGAACTTGCTAGCATGTTTAGAAAATATTTTTGGTCACGTTAAATGGGGCGTGCCTTTAGAAATTTCTTTTGGATTAATGAATATGGAAGTTATTTTCATCAACGAATTACTAAATTTTGACTCCAAGATTTTGAATTTTTTCTTGACATCATAAAATTGACCGTATGATTTCTACCGTTGCTTTCTTTTACTACATTGGCTGCATCATAAGTTTAAGTTAAAATCAATTATTTTCTCTAGCCCAACACTTCAATTCTTTTCGGCCTAATCTTAGTTCAAAAATCAGTCCCTAGTAAAGCCTAAAAGCTCCACCCATTTAGCCCAAAACCCGACCCCCAAAGCTGTCCAGGAACACTTCTTGCTGCCATGATTTCTTCAGCCAAACAGCCCATCTCCATCATTCAAAAAAACATCCCCAAGACCACTAAAATTGCGCATTTTCTATGGGTAAACCCCACATTCTTTCCTCTTAACCTCAACCCCAGATTCCAGGTTTTTTTGGTTTTTTTTCTAGAAAACTACCCACATTTGGTCCATAAACCCAGATGAAAACCATCCCACAAGCCTCACATTCAGCCTTGAATAACCGCTCCCTGCTACACAAGAAAACGTCCCTGCTGCTTCTAGTAGATTGCCCTCTTTCATTAGTTTTGTTTTAAACCAACTTGCCATCTTCCATAAAGCCAATAACCTCTTCCACCTACCCATGTTTCCCTCACTCTCCCATCACCCAAGCAACTAAATTTTTTCCCCTTTCCCACCTAAAAACCGGCCAGCAGTCCCTTTCTCTCCTTCCAGTTTCGGCCCATTTCGATTTACTTCAAGTCTCTTTCCTCCTCCTTAATTGCAGCCATTATTTCTACTTCAGACTACAGACGAATCAACACATTTCTCTATGCAGAAAACTGCTCCATTTAGTCCCCATTTCGGCCCTTAATTACCCCACTCTCCACTCATTAATCAGCCACAAAAATCACATATTTTCTCCTCCAAGATTTCACTTCATTTCATCCAGCTTTCTCCCAATTTCAGTCCCCAATTTCGACCAGCAAAAAGATCCCCATTCTTTCCAAATATCTATCCATTGAATCATATATTAAATTGCCCCATCAAAGTTCAGATTTTTCTCCAGTGATTCAACTCAACAGAAATTCTAATTTTGCGAGATAGTTTTTATTACTACATAAGCCATATTTAACAAATTTTATCTTGGAGAAATTTATAAATGAAATGAATGCCATGTTAAATATTTATCAAGGAACTTTATAATTGTGTTGAAGGTAATCACATATATGTATGTTAGTGATTGAATGTAATCAATTTTAAATTCATGTGGTACCGATAGGAATGACAAAAATATCCGATCTGCCTCAAACCCGATGGATACCCGCTCCACTCCGCTCTGAGTGGAGCAAAAAAATTCCTGATCTGCGGGTCAGTGGAGCCGATCGGGGCAGGTTATGGTGATCCGAGGCATAAAGTATAATATTTGTTTATTTTTTTTATTTTTAAATGACAACTGACCAAAAAAAAAAAAAAAAAAAACAAATTCACGGGCCTTGTTTGTGGATCATTGCTTTGATCTGCTTCGACCTGATCCGCCCCTAGAAATGGTGGATCAATCTGGATTTGGATCTTCTAGAATTATTGCAGGAAGGATACAGATCAGGCCAATCCGATCCAAATCTGCCATCACTAGGTGCCAACCACCGAAGTATGTTGTTCCTTATCTACGTTTTAAAGTGATGGCATGTCGCATTTATATCCCATATAATTTTTTCTGCATGTTAGTATATTTTCTACTGAGTGTTTCTTATGAAATACTCACCCCAAAATGAATAAATTTTCAAATTGAGATGGTTGGCCTTGGCGCGATGGCGTAGGATAGCGATCTTGAAGTTGGTTTAATATTATTTTATTTAAGTTTTGGCGTCGAGATAATCGAGTCATTTATGATGTCAAAATTTTAATTTAATGTTGGATTTATTATCTTTAATCATGTAAAGTACAAGAAAAAATCCATATGTTGTTTGGTTGCCGTTTAGAAATTTAAAGAGGAAGTTGCTTAATTTCATTTATGAAATTTAGCTTTCTATCCCAAATTTGAAAAATTATAACTCTCTGAGTATTTGAAATCTTTGAGTAAAATAAGTGGATGTTATATGTTGTCTAATAGCTGGAATTAGAATCACTCAAAATCACGTCGTATGAATTTATTATGAACGTTTTAGTCCTAGACAATATTTCATGCAACTTTGGCCATATTTTTTATTTACCAAACGATGTAGCTAAGGTCTGAAATTTTAACATATTGTAGTCTAAGGTTCCAAGTATTTATAGTTCAAATATTGTAATTTTTGTAGTAATTTTAGGTGGTCAAATAAATTGTGGTGACACCTATTGCGGTTTAGGTAAAAAAATTTAAATTTTAAAAAGTTAATTTCTTTTCCCATGCGTGCTTGTTACTTTTCATAATAGTTAAATCTTTAAAAACATTCAAGAGAGCGGGAAAACATATTTGAAGTCGTCAAACATTATTTAAAGATTTTTAAGTGACTCACTGGGTTAAAAAAATCTGAGGTGTTAGATTTAAGCTCGATTAGATATTTTAATTATATTTATAGATTTTGGACCCAAGTGGCCCACTAGGAATACCTTTGATGTACAAGAAACCAAAGATAGTATCTAGATGGCGCAAATTTGGTGCCAACACCCCACATTCATAGGTTGAATTCCCATTTGATGTTGCATTACTAACATCAAGCGCTAACTATCATTGGTTCATAAATGAGTGTGTGCTAAATGGTGGTGCAACCATTGTTAACATGAACAAATTTGCATCTAGCTTATGTGAAACCTTGAATCTAACAGTGATATATTGTTCGACCCTAATTTTAGATTGTGAACTTAGTGATATAATGGTTGGACGGAGGCTTGCAACAACTCAATCCAAATGCGATGGTGAGAATGCTTCCAAGCTTAATTATATAAGGTAAAGTACTCACGTAAGATTGTAAAACTCATGAGGATTACTACCACCAACAAGAATCTAGCCATCGCGAAGCAAAACAATAGTCGGGTGCTACATTCTAGGAATGGTGGTTGGGTTTTGTACCTCAAAATGAGTACCGCTAAGGTTATTTGGTTGATATATAACTAGTTTTAAAAGCAGATCCCAATCGTAATCCCACTTGGTAGGGGTGGCAAAAAAGCTCGTGGGCTCGGCCCATGAAAGCTCGGTACAGCTCGAGCTCGGGTTTGGGCTCAGGCTCGGACTCGTCTAGAGACGAGCACGAGCAAGGGCCGAGCTCGTTCGGTTCAGCCAAAAAACGAGCCGGCTCATACGACTCGTGCCCATGAACAAAAATGCACGAGCCACGAGCTGGCTTGTGGCTCGTGCAACGGTCAAATGATTGTGACTGTTGAATGTTGATCCAACGGTCACGATCATGTGACCGTTGGCCACTTTTTTTTATTTTTTTTTTTAAATTTCATTATTTTCCAATAAATATTTCTATTCTAAATTCATTTTTTTTACAGTTCAATCTCTCATTCTATTATATACTCAATGTATTGAGAATTCTCAAATTTCATTCTCTCAAGTTTCAATATTAATGTTATAATTAGTATCTAATATCTCATTTTAATAAAAAATTGCACATGTAACATTTTGTTCATGTACAATTTTAACTCCGCCTACTTTCAAAATAGCCAGTCCCAAGCCCGAAAAAATGAGGAGAGTTTTCAACCTTTAATTTTTAATATAAAGGATTCCCAATATTTTCTTTCATTTTCATTTTCAAATTAAAAAAAAAAAATTTAAGGGCCGAGCCGAGCTCGTGGGTAGCTCGGCTCGGCCCGTTTGGCCCACGAGCTCATGGGCTGAACCGAGTAACCATTTTGGGAGCGAGCTGAGCTCGTGCTCGGCTCGTCCCTTTGGGCGAGCCGAGCTTGTTTTTCATGGGTCGAGTCGACTCAGCTCGGCCCGGCCCATTGCCATCCCTGCCACTCGACAGTACTTGAGGCTGCCCTGGCAATAATCAACACGTTGCCATCGAGTAGTACACCACGTCACCAATGACCAGGCCAGAGGCATAGTCTCTATAGCCCATTGTGGGTTAGGACTATTAATCAAAATTTCTCGTCAAGTACTTAATGCTCCATTGAAAACACCCCTTAATGCATTTTCTAAGGACTCTTTTGGTGTAACCCACATACCAAAACTTCAGCTTCAAGATTGTCCCTACAAATTCTTGAGAGGTAAGAGAAAAGTAAAACCTAAGCTAGGATGGTAGGAATTTGGCTTATTAGCCTTTGTCTTGTCTACATTGAAAGTTTAGTAAAGAGAAGTCTTTTATGGCAACTATAACAAGAGCTCATCACCCCTTGTAATAGACACAATAAAGAAATCAAGTAGTAGAACTCTTTAGGAAACAAAGAGAACCATTAGATATAGTTTGAAATTGGTTTAAGAAGGTCTTGCTTTCATATCTTCTAGTTGTGGATAATTTTATTATTGTCGAGGTTTATAATAGACTAGGTAAAATTTACTTAACCTCGTAAATTCTTGTGTTCTTTTTTTTTTTTTCTTCATTTCTTTTGCATTTGATATTCTTTCTACTTTATTATTATTATTATTATTATTATTCCAATAGCAATTTTTTTTCCTCAACAACTGGTATGAGAATTGATAGTTCATCTTGGGAGTCATTTGCTATTGGGTATAATAGTGTTGGAAGATGGTAGAAGGTTCTTCGTCTACACGGGTATAGACGATTGTGGCAATGTAAGATTTGAGGTGGAGAAATTTGATGGTATCAATAATTTTGGTATATGGAAATTCAAGGTGTTAGACGTTCTATATCAATAGGAGTTATAAATTGTTCTTGAAGAAAAACTAGAGAAAATAGTTGATGTAGACTAGGCAAAGATCAAATTGTCAAGCATGTGGTATAATTTGTTTATTTCTCTTAAAAGATCATAAGTAGAGTTGGCAAATGGGCTTGATTCAGCTAGCCCAACCCGCCATATCAAGGCCACACATGAAACTGCTTGTATGGGCCAGAAATATGATAGCCTAGTCCAGCCCATTGGTCCAACTTGGTCTTAATTTTCTTTTTTTTTTTTTAAATAAATTTTTTATATAATCTAATACATTACATCAAATACAATCTTAGATAAATTTAGACTATATATATTTTGACATTATAAAATTAGGGCTCTCATGTATTAGTCAATAGACAACCGTCAATTTTCTTTCAAAATAATAATTTTTTTTTGTTAATTGTAAAATATTTGTAGACACTTTTTTTAAAAAATACAAATATTAAAAGCATGCTAGTCTTATTGTTTTGAGATAAAAGCATGTTTGGCTTAAATTAAAAAGTTTACTTATAAGTAAATTTAAAATAAATAATTTACTTGTCACACCAAATATATTTTGGATTGAAACTTAAATTAAACTGAATTTTAATTAAATCTAAACAATTTTATGTTGGATCTTGGAATTTTTGGACTAATGTTTATTGGTGATTTATGCTTAGATAATTTTAGATTGATATTATTTGGATTATGTATTGTGGCTATTCACAAAATGAGTAATTAGTGTTAAGAAAAAAAATTCAAAATTAGGCCGGCTCAACTAGCCCGTAGGCTAGATGGACCGGGTCAATTTTAACACCTCTAATCATACATATCCCTTTATGAAGGAAATATCTACGAGTAAGATGTGGAAAGCGTTAGAGGGAAAATTTATGAAGAAGAACATTATAAATCAATTTTATTTGAAGAAAAACTTCTTTTGCTTTCATATCACTTTCTTTAATCTGTTATTAGTTGACTTGTTGAATTTGGATGAAGCCTTAAAAAATGAGGATAAAGGTTTCCTATTGTTGTATTCTCTTCCCAATGAGTATGAACATCTCACCACCCCTTTGATTTACATGAAAGACAAAATAAAATTTGATGGTGTATGCAATAAACTATATGGTACTGAAATTAGAAAGAAAGATCAAAAAGTTCATAGAGATACAAAAACACAAGCTTTTGTAGTAAGGGTCATTCTAAAAGTAGAAAACCAAGGAAAAATAGTAAATTTTATGGCAAAAGAATACATGCTAAAGATGAATGTGATTTTTATCGTAAGAAAATACTTTGGAAGAAAGAATGTCCCAAATTGGAAAAGAAATAAAATGGCAAGACTACTTCTAAACCCTGTCTTGCCAAGTGTGAAAATGACGAGTTAGAATTTGCAATGTTTGGTCTACCATCAAAATCTTACTCTAATGAATTGATATAGGATTCAAACTGCACTTATCATATGTGTCCCAGTAGTGAATAGTTCTTAAACTTTGAAGAACTAAATGGTGGAGTTGTTAACATAAGATATGTGTATTGAGTTCGAATCGTTGATGACACGAAAGAAATCCACGTTGGGACACAACCCCAATGGACAAATACATATACTAATGATGTGCATAATAGCCCCTAAGTGAAATAGCTTGTAGGAAAAAGTCCTTGATTGTTACATCAAGGGTCAACCGGGGCTAAAAGTACCACAAATAGAGTTCTAGGGTGAAACGGGATGGGGTCAACACCAGGGAATCAAAGCACAGAACATGTGGAGAAACTAGAGTGCCAAACTTGATAAAGAAATATCCATAACACATATAATATAGGGATAATTCTATCAATGGTCTCAAACGTTTCAAAATTGTTGGGGATATGCCCATAATCTAAATTAATAGCACCAAACGTTCATAACGTATGAAGAAATAGACATCGTAGGTCCCTCTTCACACTTTCTGTCAATTTTCTCTGTTAAAGTCAAAATTTGGACTGTACGCGCCATATATTTTCAAATAAAGCGATTGGAGAAATTAATTTCCCAATTCATCACTCTACCTACCCACCCCCATCCCCACAAGCTCCGGTTTCTCTCTTCATCTCTCTCAGCCGCAAGCTGCAGGTTGAGTGTGAAGAGGAGATGGCCGCAAATTGAGATCATACCCCATGTGCGTTCCTTCCACTACTGCAATTGCGGTCCATTAGGTTGAACCGCTTGTCCTTCCACATTTCCTGCCAGAGAGGTTGTTGGCCCGGTAAACCCATTCCAAGTGGTGATTGGTTGAACACATTTTGACCTATCCTAAGGTGCGAATGTTGGGCTTCCACCAAAATTTTCTTGCCCACCTAGTAAAACGAAATTAAAAGGCAACCCGGGAATTGTATTACTTTGATGTTGCAGTGATATACCAGCTGACAAAGGCATTTGATATAATTGCTGAGGATGAGACTGTGGTACCCATTGAATACCATTTTCAGGCATTCCCGTAGGAAGGCCCATACTTTAGGACTATTGACACGGGAACCCATTAGTCCAATTTCCATTCAGTGGGTAAAAACTGGGAGCCTGTGCCCTCTGTGCAAATGGAGGAACCATGGCATGCCCACCAGCCAATCCTGAGCCTTGATCCACAGATGCTCCAACTGGTGGGTGAACTAAATGCTGGTCATGATCAATTTGTGGCTTATTATCTTCTGTTGAAGCTTTCCCTATTGCAACTAGATCATAGTTCCAATTCCAACATCGATTTTTGAAATTTTTTTAATCCTTTTTCTTTGTTCCAAGCTTTGGGTCATTTGTGCCCCTTTTCTTCATTTTAAGCATCCTCCTATACTTAGTCGGCGGCTGAGAGAGGTGGAGAGAGAAACCGGAGCTTGTGTGGGGTGGTGTGGGGTGATGAATTGGGAAATTAATTTCTCTAATCGTTTCATTTGAAAATATATGGAGCGTGCAGTCCAAATTTTGACTTCAACAGAGAAAATTGACGAAAAGTGTGAAGAGGGACCTACGATGTCTATTTTTTCATATGTTGGGGACGTTTGGTGCTATTAATTTAGGTTAGGGGCATATCTCCCGACGATTTTGAAACGTTGGAGACCTTTGATGCAATTATCCCTATAATATATCATTGTA
This sequence comes from Forsythia viridissima, assembly GCA_030279155.1. Lineage (NCBI taxonomy): Eukaryota > Viridiplantae > Streptophyta > Magnoliopsida > Lamiales > Oleaceae > Forsythia > Forsythia viridissima. The sequence continues at coordinate 5,041,970 of CM059038.1, forward strand.
AACATTATCGAGTCAGGAGTCCTATGCATTTTACAAATCTCAATTCAAAGCGTTTTACAAAATGTTAAGTACGTTTATGTCTAGACTGCCATGCTTGCCACATGAGTGTCACAACCCTTTAGAAAAAATCTCTGTGTTGACACCTTTGGGCAAAGGTGTCGACACCCTTAGGTGGTGGCAATCCATGGGGTCATGGGTGTCGAACCTTGCACCCAAAAGTCAAAATTTCGTCTCTTTTTTGTGTGTCGTGATTGTGGTACTGTCAAAATATTTTATGTGCTTTTTTATTTTTTTTACTCATCTAAAATTAATTAAAAACATTATATAAATGGAAAATACCTTTTCTAGGCAACCAGCCTGCACCGATAGAATTTTCAAACTTTCAAATGGAATGGTCCCCATCCTATTTATAGACTTATCCAGGGGCTTGACAGCAATTATTATAAATATCTTATTAACACATTTAAATCTTTACGATAATTATGGTAATCGGGGGGTGGGGTAGGATATGAACCACCTACCGCTGACGTGTAGGGAGCCACGTCAGCGTGGGTGCATTTGATTGAAAAAAATGGGGCAGCTCATTTTGTCTGCCCTATTTGTAACTGTCCAGGGTTTTCTCTCTCTCTTCACACGACGTATCTCTCATCTCTCTCTCTCTCTCTCTCTCTCTCTCTCTCTCTCTCTCCCGCAGTCATGCCACCATTTTCATCTAACTGTAAGCTTCCCCATTTTTTCTGGCGATCGCGTCTCTCCTCTTAGCTACCCCATTTTTCATTTGACATCGTGGGCTTTACTGATTCTGCAGAAATCTTCAAGTTCAGCCGCGACTAACACTCCACACTTCCGTGGAAATTCTTGAAGTTGAGGTAGATGTGAATGAAATGGTTTTTTTTGAAGTTGTTTTTATTTAGCTAAAAAATGCGAATGAAATGGTTTTGGAGCAGAAACCGAAATTGTATGCAGCTGGAATGCTCAATCTAAAATTTTATTTTATTTTAATTTTTTTTGTGTTGCTTTATGTTACTAAATGTTAAAGGCTTTGAACCTGAAATTTCTGCTTCGTGGTGAATAATGTAATGTATTTGACATTGCTGGTGGAAGTTTCATAAGTTGTTATGGTTGCTGGTCGTATGGAATTTGATATATAGATTTATTGTTGTTGATTAATAGGAATGGAGGTTGAAAGTGTGGATAATATTTTTGTTCTCCAAGTTTCCACAAGTCAAACTTCGAAGATTGGACAAGAGTTTGAATCTCATGATGAGGCATATAATTTTTATAATCAGTATGCGCATGAAGCTGGTTTCAGTGCACATATAGCCAATAGTAAAAAAAATGAAACCTACTGGAAACTTTTTGCTTGCTCAAAGGAAGAAAAAATAGATGAGACATATAAGATGAAATATAAAGAAGTTGTGGTATGGACTGGGGAAAGAAATCGTAGAAAGACACGGATGGGATGCAAAGCCAAATTATCTGTGGTAAAACAACAAACTGGGTATTTTTGCCTTAGTGTTTGTACCTATTAAACAAACTGATAATAAGACAAATTGATAATATACACAACACGAAAAAATACAAAATGGCTTCCATCATATATTACATCTTAACACAAACTGGGTTAAATATTACATAACTTTGATAAAAACAAGTTAAATTACAATAATACATAGAAATGTTACAAAATCATGCCGTAGGGACCCTATGTCATACACGACGTTGTCTAACTTATCCGATAAACTTCATGACATCAACCTTCAATTCATTCAAAGCTCTAGTGTGTATTTCAGATACTAGCATTTGACTTCCCATTTGTTGTTCCACCTCATCGTCCCATGTAAATCCTCTACACATGACACCATCCTATCAACCAAATAAAAATGTGTATAATTAGTGAATGTATATAACAACATACAACAATTGAAACTATGTTACACACCGTGACATTATGGCCTCTCCAATATTTACAAAGAGGATTCCGTTCAATGTGGGATGTGTGTATCTTCATATACGCATCACAACTACATCTAAGACGTGATTGTGCATCATTCATACTAGATGAAGACATTGTTTCTTACCTATATGTGCAACGGAGTTCAAACGAATAACAAAAATCATATTTCTATGATTAAGTAAGAGGCTCAGATAATCATATTGTATTCAACGTTAAGTAAGAGGCTCAGATAAATTTCATTGCCGGCAAGATAGATACGTCAACACCATGGCTGTAATTAATCGGTTGCATTTGACCTAAAGGTTGTACATAACCAATTGCCGCATGCCTTCCGAATTGCCAAGCTAAGATATGTGTTCGTTTATCTCCTACCACATATCATTATTTCATTTATTTACAAACAAAAAATTCATCACTGCCTCAACAAAGTCCAAATGTATAACTGCCCCAACACATAAACACAACAAATTCATCACTGCCCCAACACATAACCACAACACTAACATCAGATTTCCACAACATTATTCAAGTAACAATCACTGGGGAAAAAAATTGGACAATAACCCTAGAATAATGCCCAAAAATTCAAATCTCCTCATTCAACCAATTTTCATAAATCTGAATATGAACTTACGGCGTAGCCCAAAGGAGATTTAGGAAACATATCGAATGGGCCAAAAGTGGTCTTACCACTGGTTGGGTTGTGGATTTGCGCCAGTTCAGTGTTAGATACAGTGGTTTCTTCTCCGGTGGAGTGTAGAGTGTTAGTCGCGGCTCAACTTCAAGAATTTCCGTAGAAGTGTGGAGTGTTAGTCGCGGCTGAACTTGAAGATTTCAGCGGAATCGATGAAGCCCACAACGTCAAACGAAAAATGGGGTAGTTGAGAGAGAGACGAGGGTTACGTCGTGTGAAGAGAAAAAGAGAACCCTGGGCAGACAAAATGGGCTGCCCCATTTTTTCATTCAAATGCACCCACGCTGACGTGGCTCCCTCCACGTCAGCGGTGGGTGGTTCATATCCTACCCCTTAGGGGCAGGAGATCACCTCGTTATTGTAATTTTCAATTTTCTCTAAAATTTTCACTAATCACCTTTTCAACCTTATAACTTTATTACAATCCTTAAAAATCTCTGACAAAATCTTTAAAATGTTGAAAATTTATAAAAATCCTGTGATATTATACCCTCACCTAGAGCTGGTAAATATGCTAGCCTAGCCCAGTTCATTGGGCTAATCCGATCTTAATTTTCTTTTTTTTTTTAAATAAATTTTTGATACAATCTAATGCATTGCATCAAATAAAATCTTAGATAAATTTGGACAATATATATTTTGAGATTTTTAAAGAGATTAATTTATAAAATTGCGGCTTTCATGTATTAGTTAATAGATAAACATCAATTTTATTTCAAATTAATAATGTTTTTTTTGGTTAATTGTAAACTATTTCTTAACACATTTTTTGAGAAATATAAATAGTAAAAGCATGCTACTCTTATTGCTTTGGAATATAAGCATGTTTGGCTTAAATTAAAAAGTTTACTTATAAGTAAATTTAAAATAAATAATTTATTTGTCACATCAAACACAATTTGGATTGAAACTTGAATTAAACTAAATTTTAATTAAATCTAAACGATTTTATGTTGGAGCTTGGGATTCTTGGACTAATGTTTTTTTTTTTGAAAAGACAATTTAAGTTGGAGACGAGCTTAGGCCATTTTAGATTGATATTATTTGGATTATTGAAGTCAAATTTTAAATAACTCGCAATTGTACGAATCTATTGGAATATAGAAAAGTTGTAACGATGTCAATCCCACAGAGACTATAATGAAGAAAGTCTAATTTAATCCGAATTAACTATTATTCTAGGCTAGTTGGGTCAAAAGAAATTTGGTTGAAATAATTTAACTTAAAAACTAATTAATTAAACTAAAAATTTGAGTTGAAAATTCAAGTTGTTTAAAGCACCAAGGTTTCGTAATATACCATTGTTTAACTTAGCAATTATCCAATTATTGGTTAATTCTCAAGAACAAACGACAACTCGAAATCAATCTATTATCGTCTTAAAATATTTATCAATTATATATTGTCGTCTTCATGTTCAGCCGCGACTAACACTCCACACTTCCACGAAAATTCTTGAAGTTGAGGTAGATGTAAATTAAATGGTTTTTTTGAAGTTGTTTTTATTTAGCTAAAAATGCGAATGAAATGGTTTTGGAGCAGAAACAAAAATTGTATGCTGGAATGCTCAATTTGAAATTTTATTTTATTTTAATTTTTTGTGTTGCTTCATGTAACTAAATGTTAAAGGCTTTGAACCTGAAATTTCTGCTTCATGGTGAATAATGTAATGCATTTGACATTGCTGGTGGAAGTTTCATAAGTTGTTATGGTTGCTGGTCGTATGGAATTTGATATATTAGATTTATTGTTGTTGATTAATAGGAATGGAGGCTGAAAGTGTGGATAATATTTTTGTTCTCCAAGTTTCCACAAGTCGAATTCCGAAGATTGGACAAGAGTTTGAATCTCATGAGGAGGCATATAATTTTTACAATCAGTATGCGAGTGAGCTGGTTTCAATGCATGTATAGCCAATAGTAAAATAAAAAATGAAACCTACTGGAAACTTTTTGCTTGCTCAAAGGAAGAAAAAATAGATAAGACATAAGATGAAATATAAAGAAGTTGTGGTACGGACTGGGGAAAGAAATCGTAGAAAGACACGGATGGGATGGAAAGCCAGATTATTTGTGGTGAAACAACAAACTGGGTATTTTTGCCTTAGTGTTTGTACCTATTAAACAAACTGATAATAACACAAATTGATAATATACACAACATGAAAAAATAAAAAATGGCTTCCATCATATATTACATCTTAACACAAACTGGTTTAAATATTAAACTAAAAAGACAATTTAAGCTAAAAATTTGAGTTGAAAATTCTAGTTGTTTAAAGCACCAAGGTTTCGTAATTTACTATTGTTTAACTTAGTAATTATCCAATTATTGGTTAATTTTCAAGAACAAACGACAACTCGAAATCAATCTATTGTCGTCTTAAAATATTTATCAATTATATCCAAAAGAAGAAAATCCAATATAGGCTCCCATCATAAATTATTTAAGCGTTTTCTGTATCAAATTCAATTAAAAGAAAACAAAGAATCAAAGATTTACTAAGCATTCCATGTATCTCAAATCGATAACAAGATCACGAAAAATCAAAAGAAATTAATGAAACACGTTTAAGCACCAAGCACGAATTAATTAGATTAATTTTTAACTATTAAGAATACATGATATTTAAGATGAAAGAAATTCTATTTAATTAATCCAACAAGAATGAATCATGAAAGTTAAAGCTCTAAAATGGAATTAAACGAATAATAAAATAACCACTTTGTTTAAACAATGTTTCATCGTCTACCTTGACTCAAGAAAATTAGAAGAACATAATTAAATTAAAAATAAAAGAATTGATAGAACCCGGCATGGATTGAAGAAGAAGAAATCTTCCAAAAACTCTTCTTCGTCAAGTAATTATTCTTCCTTGTTTCTTGCCATCTTCAACTCTCCCAAAAATCAGATCTCTAATTATGAATTAATAACTCTTATATTTACTATCCTTATTGTATCTCAAAAGATTCCAAAAGATCATGAAAATCACGTCCAAAACGTTTCCTAGTTGAGTCAAACTAAAAAAAAGAAAAAAAAATCGATGGCCAAAATTTACACGGGGCAATTGTCCGCCCAGTACATTCTTGGGCGATTGCCCAGTCAAGCTCTTTTGTATTTTGCTTCTGATTGATGGGCGCTCGCCCAGCAATAAGTTGGGTGATTGCCTAGCTTAAATATTCCATTTTTTGCGCCTTTGGTCCTCCAACAATGAATTTTGTCCTCTTTAGTCCGATTATTTCTTCTTTCATTTCAATTCAGTCCTCTTTTATTTGCAACACAAGTCCTTCAACTTTTAAATATTTGCAAGTTGGTTCCCCTTTTCACGTCTTCGTGCATTTTCAGTCATTCTTTGCTCATTTTGCTATGGTTTTCTCCAATTCTATTCGAACTTGGGTTTTGACCTAAAATAATTAAATCAACACACAATTAAGTATAAAATCACTTAAGAGTACTTACAATCGTCCGCTTCTGATAAGTGTAAAATCACATTTATCAATTATATATTAGAGTTATTCACAAAATGAGTTATTAGTGTTAAAGAGCCAAAAAAAAAAAAAAAAAAAAAAACATTACGGGTCAACTCGACTAGCCCAGCGGGCTAGACGGACCGGGCCATATATGCTCGATTTTGTTTGGGTCAGGGCCAGCCCAATCTAAAATCCAGGTTATATGGGCCAGCCTGTGGGTCGGGCAAGTTTTGCCACCTCTACCCTCACCTCTTAAATATTTTTTTCCCTTTCTAGTTGAAATTGGTTTAAGAATGTCTTGTGTTCAAGATCTTCTAGTTATGGGTAATTTTATTATTGATATAAAATTTGTAATATTTCTCTTTTGAAATTAGTGAAGTGGTTTTGTTCCTGGGAACTAAATAAATTTTATCGAATCTCGTAAACTCTCGTGATATCTTTTTCTTTCTTTCTTTTGCATTCGACAATTTATTAAATCAAATACGATGACTTTATCATTGATCATGAGTTGCATATGCCCATTTAGATTAAAGATGTTAGTTTTATACTCGTTATATTAGTATTTTGTAATAAGCAATATTGTAATTAATAGTGTGATTTAATTATAGCATATTGTATATTTAAAACGATTGGATCGTAGACCAAATACTAGTGTTTTTCTAGTGGACAATCGAATATGAGCTCAGTAATTTAATGATTGGATCGTTGAATTATAATTTTGATTTTATCAGAATTAATTATCCTATGAAAATAAGATTTGAAGAGTAAAATATATTAGGAGAGACAAAACAGTCATTTTGTCCAACTCTAAAATATTGACAGTAAAACGAATGTGGACCTGTCAACGAGATAGTCAGAAAATATTATTATTGGAAATGGATGATCTTCCGTAATATTACTTGACTCAAGAGTGAAATCCTAGCTCTTTAGTGGAATGAGCCGAAATTAATAAATAAGTCTCAACTGGTCAAAAGCTGACTAAATTGAGACACTATTTATTGGAGCTTGAGTTGAGTGAATTTGATTGAGTCTCTCTTTTGACTTTACGAGAAGATAAGTACCAAGTTATAAATATTATAATTAATCAAGATTTATTTGTAATAGATATTTTATTTTGGAGCAATGTTCTAAAAAGCGTAAAGTGTGGTTAGGTGTCAAGGTCGAGTTTCAAGCTTTTCGAGCCTAGACAAGACCTAGACAAGAGTGAGACAAGTACAAAGCGAGAGCGATGCGTGAGGCGTAGAGGCCAAGCGACAAAGCTTAGACATACTTTTTAGAATAGTACTTTGGAGTCAAATTGAAATAAGCCAATCATGTGTTGTCCTAAGCCTATTTAAAGACACATTAAGGGTGAAACTCATAAGATTCTTGGGCTAGACATAAAAACGGATGTTGGCTAGAGTTTCTGAGAAAACCTCTCAAAAAAATAGTTTTTTCTTTTTATTAAAAATCATATATTGGCTTATTTCATTGGGGTTCCACAACATAACTTAATAAAAAATCTTGAAGGAGCAGACTTGGAGGTGAAACTACTTCTATAAAGTCTTGTTAGGGTTGAAAGTTATGCATCCATGGTAATATCACGTGTCAAAAGTTTTTTTTTTCCATTTAAATTTAAATATAATTATAAGTTGCTTTTTATGACGATCTTATCCCTAAAGTGTGGTACGTAAACATGCTCAGTGAAATGAGTATAATAAGTTTTTATTTACATATTTTTTATCTACACATTTCGTAGAATCCACAACTTACTACTCTCATACAATCCACATATTCACTAAAACCTGTAATTTATAAGCACTTAAAAAATAAATTCAGCACTACCAAACATTTAGTGAAAAAAGTATCACGTGTTTTTTTTTCCAAACTAGTTTAGATAAGTTACTTTTTCATACGTAGTAAATAAGTTACTTATTTTAAAAGTAACTCTTATTATAATATAAATAACTTACTTATCCTTAAATCAATAAAAAAAACTATTTATTTTAAAGTTTTTTGGAAATTTGTTTAGTATAGTTGGTTTTGATCAACTTTGACCAATTATTTAAGTATGACTCGTTAGTCGAGTCAAGTACGAGAGTTGTAAGACCAAACATGTTATACTTTGCGAGTAGATTATCGTAGTATATTTAGTTGCTCAAAACCAATTTCGAATTAATGAAAAATTAAAGTCCAAAGTAAATCACTTAAATACACGAATATTGTTGAAAAATAGGATTAGAATATTGCGAAATTTTTTAGAATCTGTTTGGCGTGAAAAGTCATATCTTTTTTGACATATAATTTCTTAACAGTCACATATTTTTATCTTAGAGACATATCCTTTTGGACATGTGTTTTCCAACAAGACATGTCTTTTAGACATGCCGTTCTATAAAGTTGCAGATATTATAAATATGCTCCTTATGATTGCAAATTAAATCACTTCACTTTCAACCAAATGTCTCTACACTTTTTGCACAAATAATTTTAGTCGAAATAATTTTTGCATGAAGTTCATGTCCTATTTTTATTAGAAGAGAGAACAAAATTTTGTTTGGTTCTTTGTTCTTGTAATTTGGAGTGCTATTATTATGAGAAGTGGTTGTTGTTTCTTGGGAGACGTGTGCCGAGAAGTTGTAAGCATATGTGTGGAGCAAATTTTTTTTAAGAAGAGAGAGTTAAACTCTTGCCTCGATCGAATCTAATTCTTCATTTCTTGATATTTTTGTAAGTCATCATTTTACTCATTTTGTATGCATGTGATTAAATTATCAGAATATAAATAGTGCAATAATTTTACCATCAATCTTAAGATGAAATTATCTCATCCTGTATGTTAATATTCTGTTCTTATTCTAATTTTTTCCGTACTGCTAGAATTATTCACATTTGGTCTTAAAATTTGAAAGTTCATCTAGTATATGCAGTATATTTCGTTTTGTTTATTAGAATTGTCAAGTCAAAAGCATATAATCAATATTGGGTACAATTACAATGGTTGTTCACTTTGTTCACGTGCATTCTGTTTATAGAGGAAAATATGAAAAAAAATAGAGCATCTCGAACCCAACGCTAAAATAGAGTACAAAACTACTCCAACCAAGTACCATTTATCTGTGCCAATTTGAGAATTTGAAAAGTGCTGTGCCATATAGATGGTCTGCTGTGAGATTTAATTCCAAATTTACCCTTCCATTGCTGAAGCACAAATTTATATTTTCTTTTGTGTCCTTATTGATTTAGATTTTATTATTTGTGTGATATAAAGTTATTTATATTTATTTTAATTTGATTATTATTTTTATTGACACAACAAATTGTATTACGAGTACTAAATAACACCTACTATATATTTTAAAAAAGTGCTCATTAAAATTGATAAGTTACAAATTCAATTATTGAAAACAAGAACGGAAAATTAGCACTACGACTAGGTAGACATTGAAAAGGAAAAATAAAAGTAAAATACAACATCAATTGCAAGACTATTGTTTAATAGTCATCATTTTCACATCCTCCAAGATCATCAAAATATTGACTAAATGGACCCGAGCTACTTTGAGATTCGTTGGCTTGTTGAGCTCTTTTTCAGATAATTCTTGTTTGTTCATTTTGAAAAGACTCACGCAAAATTGAATCCGGTGTGGAACTCAAATTTTTAAATAATATTTTGTTCTCTTCTCAATATTCTATCACGTTCACTTTTTTGGCCACGGTTTGAGCTCGTAGCATTTGTATTTTGAATTGTTCTTGCCTATCCTTATGATCCTATTTGTCAATGTTAACCAAATGAAGATTCTCTTCTCTCATTTCTGTAATCATTTTTGTATTTTCTTCATAATTTTTCTTTTTTCCTTTTGCCCTTTTTACCCCTATAGGTTGTTGATTTGAAGTGCCACCAATATCTTCTTCACTTATATCAGGACAAAATGAAGAAAATCTAAGATATTTTGATGTGGGAGACTCTGAAGTAGGAGACTCTGGTTGTGATGATGCAAAATAACCAATGTGCTTGTGTACGCTTGGTATTACAATGTTAATGTCATTCTCAAATTTCTCAGTATCTTTGAGGAGGGGCGAAACATGATCAAATTTGAAGCATTTGTTCAGTTTGTCAAACACCAACGCATTCGCTCGATTCATCTGTAAATTGGTATAAAAGTATAAGTTAAACTAGAACAAATAGAATTTTTATAATCAAAAAGTTAAAAATAATACTCACAATATCTTGTTTTGATGCTCCACTTGGATTCAAATTTTCAACTTGTCGAATGCATCCTTTCAATTTGCCAACACCAGCAATAATAACCAACATCCGACATTGCAAGGATCTATGAGGTCGATTTTGCGTTATATGTTCTGGTTTTGAACTATTGTACTCACTCTTAATGCGATTCCAAAATGTCTTCGCCGATTGATAAATACCAATAATTGGATTTTGAGAAATATCAAGATATACACGACACAAGTGTATGTCTTCTTCATTTGTGTATGAAGCTAGTCGTTTATTTGAACTCATAATAATTGGAGGTAATAAAATATGAAGGGATCATATACTATTTTATAGGGAAAATTACAGAAAGATAAGATAATTTGGCACACGAGAATTTCTGATAAATGTAAAAGTATGACATGATACGATTCTATATGTTTTGTGACAGGATATGGAATAGGCTATTATTAGATATATTACAGTAAGTTGGATAAGATAAGGTCTATGGAGTAGACTTAGTTATAGTAAAATTAGATAAATTATAATTACATAAAATAATAAAGTTAAAGAATGATTAGATAAAGTATGATTACATAAAGTAATTGTTGGGTAGTATGCCCATATAGTATAGTTTTTGCTGTAATAAAATAACAATTTTATGATAAATAAAAATTTGTTCTTTTCATTTATTATTATTGCATTTGTTTAATATTGAGTATATAAATAAAGTGCCAATGATCACTTGTGATAATATAAGTTGGATACTTGCATTGAGAAGTATAGTGTGACACAACTTATATTTTGATTATCAATAAAATTGTTCACAACTAATGTATAAGGGTTGTCGTCTTGTACCGGAAGGTTGTAGTGTTGACTATTTAATCATTCGAATTTGCGATTTGTCCTTATCGCATAAATGAATAAATAGTGACACTAGTACACTAAGAGTGTATTGAACGGACCATGTGTCGAATTTAATTATATAGCATGATCGTGCGAATAATTAAATTCCACTTGATCACTGAGTATTTAATCTAAATCCCTTGACATGATTGTGTATATTTTTTCGTTAGTTTGATGGTTCTTTGATTCACCAATGGGTGAGATCAATTTAGTTGATCAAATATCTCGGTGAGTTGGGAGTTTGGGAATAAGCGAGTAGAGAACATGAATTTGTGTCGGGAACTGTCACCTTGAAAAATGGGTCGAGTGACAATTTAAGTATTTTCTGTTGAACGGTTATAAATCTGAGCTCAGTATTTAGCGACGGCTAAACTTTGATATATGTGAATTAGTTCACAAGACCGTTGAAGAAAATGTAACTTAAAGTTAGCGAGAATAATTAGAAGGGCAAAACGGTCATTTTTTCTCATACCTAATTATCGGATCTCAGACATGGATGAATTATATATACGGTAGGTCAGAGAAAAGTATTACAACTTCTGTAATTTTATATATTCCGAGAGTGCAGTCTCTTACCTTTAGTGAAAAAAGCAAAAGACTAATAATTAGATTGAGGGGTCTAGGGTCGACTAGACGGAATATAATTATTGGAGCTTGGAAAATATATGTCCGAACAGGTCCCTGTGGTAGCTCTATAAAAGTTTTGGACTTAATCACAATTACTATAAAAGTTTTGGACTTAATTGTAATTGTGAAATAAGTTCAAGGATTACATGTGTAATTAAATTAATCCTAAACTAATTGGACTTGGATGCAATCAGGACTCTTGTCGTTGTTTGCAATTAGAACGCTTGCTTTATTTATATCACATTGCTTGTGACATAAATTCATTCCAATTCATTCAATCAAGAAAAGAGAAGAAATTTAACTTCTTGGTTTTCTAGTTCTGACCAGTCAAGAAATTAGTTTTTTGATTTAATTAAAAGGTGCGCACACGCCGGTGTAATCCAGACTTGGGAGAATACCATAGAAGGCTTGAACGTTGGAAGCACCAAGTTCATGAATCAAAAGGCAGCAAGTTCGTGAATCAAATCCAGACTAATATCGTTTATCGATTCAGGTATAATATTAATTCATTAGTATTTTAATTATAATAAATACGTGAATGCCTAGCAAAGATCCTGGTTTTATTGAATTAAAGAAATTTTTATTTTCTGGTTAATTCTCGTGCCAGTTTCCAACAAGTGGTATCAGAGCGGTCTAGATCATTCACGTGTTTGTTATATTATCTAGATCTGATAATTGCATGTTCTAGTCGAGCGATGTCTAGGATTATCTGTTTATATGTTGATTAAATAATTGATATTATTTTAAACTGTGATCCAATTATTTTGTGGCCTCACTTGTTCATTGTATTTCGTTATTTTTGAGTCTGTAACAAGATAGGTGGATTACGACTCCATCATCTTGATTTAATTTTTAATTCCAAAATAGATTCAATTGTGAGCCCTAAATTGGGACTAGTTATTTTTGTAATATTGAAGATTCAAGATCAGACCGACGAAAAGAAAAAATCAGACAGCCAGAACATAGATCAAACGTCGCCGGAGATCTGCCGTCACGCAGAGATGCGCCTCCTAATCTGCACGAACACAGATCAGTAGCGCACCAGAGGCACACCAGCTGATCTGCGCGAACGCAGATCAGTAGCACGTCGGAGGCGCGCTACCGCCTACCAGATGATCTGCGCTAGTGCAGATCCGGCGATGGATCCGTGCCCAGCAGCAGCAGCAGCAGCAGCAGTGCGCCGGTGCGAAAGCCATGGCGCAATCTCGCCGGATTTGGACTTTCGATGCAGATCTGGTGGATTCGGCCATGGTGAATTCCGGCGGTGTGGTGGTTGTTTACTTTGGGAAGTGAGAACTCAAGGTAGAAGATGACCATTGTTTGGTTGCTGGGATTGTGCATGTTTGGAAACTTGGATTGCTCTTGTTTGGTTGCTGAAATAATGGCTGTTTGGTTGCTAGAATAGCTGGGCTTGTTTGGCAATTGGAGCAAGGACTAGAGATGAAGATTTAAATTAAATATTGGATTTCGATCCAATTAGTTTTTAATTTATTTATTGAGTCTTGTTTTGGGCCACAAATAATTGTTAAATTTATTGCTAATGTATGCTTTAAATATTAGTTTGAGATATTATTCTGCAAATTATGTCATATAAAATTAATTTTGGCATCACTTGTGATACTTAGAATAAAATGCATTTTATTGGAACATTGATTTTTTCTCGATTAATTTAATTTAAATTAAATTTTTCTGGAAAGGAAAATTCGCAATAATTAAACTGTATGTTAATTTGATTAATGTGAACAGTTGGTAATTATTTTAAATTAAAATCTATTATTTTAAAATATTGAGTGGAAGCGGGTATTTATTTAATAAAAACCCACGGTCTCCTCTTGTCAATCTCTAAGCATCAGAATGCGTTAGCCTCGTGCCGGTAACGCAACAGACTCCCTATAGGAGGGCTGCGTAATTCGGATTGTTTGATTGGATTCCTTTTTGGTAAGATCGTCTAGATAGAATATAATTTGAGATCATCCTATAGATGGCGAGATTATTTTTCAAGTATTTAGAGATCTAGACAAAGGTTATACACTCAAATCGAGATTAACTACGAACCTCCTACAGAGGCTCTCGATTATAATCTTGGTGACCAAATAAAGCGATACTGGATTTATCTAGACATTTATTGTCAAGATATAATTTGTCTAGTGGGAGGGTCCCAACTTAATCAGTGGACACGGTGACCATTCCTATAGAGAGGCCTGTTAGATCACAAAGATTAAGTAGTCGTTACATTATTGTAGTTTTATGGATCTACATGTGCATTCATGTATTATATGTTAAATTCACTACTCAATTTTAATATGCAATAATTTTTTTATTTTCAGAAAAATGTCTCTCAGTCCATTTTTCGTTATCCTAAAACAAACCAACTAACCAGGGAAAACTATGTGGATTGGAAACGTAACCTAATGATTGTTCTCACCGTTGAGAAAATTGATTTTGTGCTTGAAGAAGATTGGCCTGAGCAACCCACTGAGACTGCAAGCAAGGACATGAGGGATGCTTATGATAAGTGGGTAGCTGCAGACAAGTTGACTCGCTGTTACATTTTGGCATCAATGTCAAATGTGTTACAGCAGAAACATGACAGTCTTGAGACCTCTTATGACAAAATGAAAAGCCTCAAGGACATGTTTGCACATCAAAGTAGGAGAGCTTGGTTCGAAGTCATTCGTACTTTACAGAACATCCGTATGAAACCCAGAACGCCAGTGAAGGACCATATGTTAACCATGATTAGACACTTCAATGTGGCGGAGAATCTAGGTGCAACCATTGATGCAAATACTCAGGTTGATATCGTATTGAACTCTTTACCTGATATGTTTTCACAGTTTACTGTGGACTATCACTTACACAAGATGGATATGCTATTGACTGAGCTAATGAATGAGTTGCAAAATGTGGAAAGTGGTCTGAAGGCCAAATGTGGTAATGCTTATGCAGCAATTGGTAGCTCCTCTGGTTCCAAGCCGAAAGGCAAAGGCAGAAAGAAAAGGAAGAGAGCTAGCAAGAAGCCAGTAAGCAACAAAAATACCAAAGTAGATGGAAAGCCGAAAGGCAAGTGTTTCAGCTGCGGCGAGAAAGGTCACTGGAAGAAAGACTGTCCCAAAGCACTAGCTAAACAGAAGCAAAGTGCGGGTCAGTTTTTCATAACTGAGTCTTGTTTGGTGGTTGATTCTACATATTCCTGGGTTGTAGATTCTGGAGCTACTAATCATGTTTGCATGTCAATGCAGGTACTTCAGGAGAGCAGAAAACTCAATGAAGGCTAGTTTACTATTACAGTCGGCACAGGAGCAGTAGTTTCGACGAGAGCTGTAGGAGTAGTTTATTTTTATTTTAGTAGTGGTAGGCGTTTAATTCTTAAGGACTGTTATTATGTCCCGCAGATGAAGCGGAATTTGATTTCCATTTCTTGTTTAATAGGACAAGGTTATTCTCTTGATTTAGCGCCTAATAAAGCGCTTTACATTTTGATGAATAAAGCTCCTATTTGTGTTGGATATTTGATGAATGGTCTTTATATATTAAACTATTCTACAAATGAAATTAATATTACTTCTGCAAACCATAATAAACAAAATACATACCATACTAGTGATACTTATCGATGACATCTTAGACTTGGACACATCAACTTTAACAGAATACAAAGACTGGCAAAGGATGGTCCCCTCAACTCAATTGAGGTCGAACAATTGCCGATATGTGATTCTTGTTTGGAAGGTAAGATGACCAAAAGGTCCTTTTTAGCAAAGGGACATAGAGCCAAAGTAGTGTTAGAACTAGTTCATTCTGATATATGTGGACCTATGAATATACCAGCAAGAGGAAGATATGAGTATTTTATCACCTTTATAGATGATTACTCTAGATTCGGATACATTTACCTGATGACTCGAAAGTCAGAGGCTTTTGAAAAATTCAAAGCATATTGGACTGAGATCGAGAAACATTTAAGTAAAAGTATAAAGACATTTCGATCAGATCGAGGTGGTGAATATCTCTCGGGAGAATTCAGCGACTACTTAACAGAAAATGGTATAGTTTTTCAACTGAGTGCGCCTGGTACACCCCAACAGAACGGCGTTTTAAAAAGAAGAAACAGGATATTGTTAGATATAGTTAGGTCAATGATGAGTTTTTCAACTCTACCTATCTCATTTTGGAGATATGCACTGGAGACAGTCGCTTATATTTTTAACCTAGTTCCATCTAAGTCTGTTCCCAAGACTCCCCTGGAAATATGGAATGGGTGCAAACCAAATTTGCATCACATCCGAATTTGGAGATGTCTGGCTCATGTGCTGAAAGGAAAGACA
The DNA here is from genome assembly GCA_030279155.1 of Forsythia viridissima. NCBI lineage: Eukaryota > Viridiplantae > Streptophyta > Magnoliopsida > Lamiales > Oleaceae > Forsythia > Forsythia viridissima. The sequence goes on from CM059038.1 coordinate 5,058,144, forward strand.
GAAAAGTTGGAGTCTAGATCAGAAATATGCCTGTTTGTGGGATACCCTAAAGGTACTAGGGGATACCATTTTTATAGTCCTCTAGATAGGAAGGTTTTTGTCAGTACAAATACAACCTTCCTAGAGGATAAATATATTAATGAACGTCAGTCCAAAAGCAGGGTTGTTTTGGAAGAAATGAGTGGGAGTAATCCTAACTCATCAATTCCTTAAACACAACCTAGTGACAGACTACCCATGGTATCGCAAACACCTAAGGAACGTTATCTGAGTGGGAGAAATGATTCATTATTTAATCCCATAGATCAAGAAAATGTTCAAGGTAATGATGAGGTAATTGTATCATCTGAAGGTGATACCAACATTGATAAAAACGTTACAATTCTAAATGAAGCCACGATTCAAGATCCACCACCCCTTAGGCAAAGTCAAAGGGTCATCAGAAAACTGTCTAGGTACTTGTTTGTCGGAGAATCCAAATAGCCGATCTCTGAAAAACCTTGTTGAAGGTATTGCTCCTCCAGCTAATTATGTCATACAAGAACAAGAATATAATAGGGGCTATTATTTATCTGATAGTATATACCCCAAATATTCTACTCTTGTACAAACAATTCATGATCTACGTACTCAAAAAAAAAAAAAAACTTTGTGATGAAACAATAAAGCTGTAGAAAAGATGTAGAATAAGCATTTGGCGTTCTTCAATCAAGATTTGCAATAGTTACAGGACCTTTACGGTTTTGGAATAAACATGTATTACATGATATAATGACTACGTACATTATTATACACAATATGATTATTGAAGATTAACGTGATGTTGAAGCACCAATCGAAGATTGGTTGGAAGAGCCATATCCAGAAGTTGAAATAGTTGTAGACGAAACTACTTGATTTCAAGAATTCCTTGCTCAACATCGGCAAATAAAAAATAAAGAGGCTCACATTACACTTCGAAATGCGTTGATTGATCATTTGTGATGAATATACTAATTATGAGAATTAAATGACAAAATTAATTATGTTTTATGTTTTGTTTTTGGATATTTGTATCTCTCCAATTTTTTTTATGTTAAATGTTTTTTAAATTGTGATATTGAGTATCGTGCCTTTTCTTATTCTTTTAATGAATGCAATAATTACGAAAAATAAATGTATTTTAAATTTTATACATTTAATATAAATACACTATATAATTAAATAATTTTACACAATAAATTATAAGTAATGCTATTCATAGTCGCTCACTGCTGGTAGTAATCCTATGTGGCATTACTCAATTGGATGAATTATTTAATGGTTATAAATACATTACTCAATTGGAATAAATAATTCATCTAACTGAGTAATGCTACGTAGGATGACTGGTGGTAGTGAGCGACTGTGAATAGCATTATTCATAAATTATTGTTGAGAATTAAAATTATAATATATATGACAATATACAATATTCATTTGGTACAACATTTGAAGTAATGGGTTGGAGATGACATATGAATTTAGTTTGAAAGTTGCACTATTTTAGTGTAAAAATTACACCAATTTGAAAATGTGAGTTGGAGATGGCTTTAGAGGAAAAAATGAAAAAATCAAAGAACTCAAGCCGTAAAAAATGTATTTCTTTTATTGAATGATGGTTGTTGGCATGAGCACTCACTACACATTGATTCCTATTTAACTCTATTTTATTTTTATAGGACTTCTGCTTCCTCGGTAAATGTCTTAGTAGAAGAAAAAGTTTGATCAATTCCAACAAGTTTTGCTTTTGAATTGGAAACTTACTCAAATTGGATCCTTTCCATTTCTATATCGAAGATATATTTACGAAGTTGTTCCAATTTATTGATTGACATTAACCCTAGATCCAAGTAAAAGTTCTATCTTGGTCCGAGTGGGGATAGCATTTCTCTTCTACATGTCCATGGAGTTCTTCTAGTGAAGAAGCCCGTGCTTCCTTTGTTGAAATAAGGACAAATGGTTTGATTCGACATTTCCTAAGAATCGATTTAATCAATGCACCTGGACTTGAATTTGATCTGATGCATATTTTTTAATGTCAAAATGATCTGATTGTGTTGTTAGTTCGTGCAAGATATTCCCATCTTGTTGAACTAACTTTTGGTTTGAATTTGCTGATCCTAAGTCTTCTTGATCATTCAACCTCTCTTCACTGATTTTGAAATCATTGTGAAGATTCACAATCTTATCACTCCAAGATTTTTGGGTCTCGTCATTACTCATTTGATCCCCACAATTTTTGTTGCCGAGCTGTGAAACATTGTAAATTGTGAGAATCAAATGAGTAATAACGAGATCCAAAAATCTCGGAGTGATAAAGTTGTGAATACTCAAAATTTTTGTTGCCGAGCTGTGAAACATTGCACATTTATAGCATATTTATAATTTGTTCACATTTTGCATGATTATAACTTGTTCTTAAGGTTTGAATATTTTATGTTCTAAAGTGATTATGCTCAAATTGAGTTAATTGATTCACACACACACACACACACATAATACTTTAATTCATTAAAAAAAGTATTAAAGTAATCTAAACTTATTTTGTGTACACCTCATTTTCTTTGTATATTTTTGAATTTGTGAAGAAGCGTAAATTAAATATAGTTGTTTTCTTATTACAAGTACATATTGATTCTTTTTTGATATATTGTTATAATTATGTAATACTTTAAATATATTTATTTAGCATTGTCGTGTGTTTTACTTGTGAATATTTTACTGAAAGGAAATTATTCATTTTTTCTCCGATTGATTATCAATGGGATAATTCTTCTTGTATACCCACACTTACACTTACCCTCACACTTACACACTCACATATTTCAAATAATAATTTGTTGAAATCATTATTTAATTGGCCCAATAAATAAAGTGAGCAAATCATCATTTGACACATGTGAGGGTATAAGTGTGAGTGTACAAGAAGCATTATCCTTATCAATGTTATCTACTTCTTTTATTGTGGTATCCCTTGTCATTGTTCTCAAGGTAAAAAATAAAAGTTCATTATATTGGACTTAAAGAGATGGCAACATAAATTACTGTTAAATCTTACGACGCTAAATTTAACGAGGTTTTGATGTAAAAATACTCCAACTGTGGAAGAAAATTTATCTAACAGGATGTCAGATCAAATGCTCGTGGTGTTTGAATCTAATATAGTGGATAACCTGAGAGAATGATGGATCGACATGGGTGTTAGAAGTTATGTTTGTTGTGATAAAGAGATATTTTTTCTTATGCTCTGATTAGTGGAAATCAACTCTTTATGTGAAACTATTCTACTTCTAAAATCATTGTACTTGCAAAGTAGTGCTCAAAATGAATTCGCAAGGAAGTTACCTTAATTGATGTTCCATATGTTCTAGAGATTCACAAGAATTTGGTTTCTGGTTTATTATTGAGTAAGAATGGGTTCAGACTAGTTTTTTATTCTAAAAAAATATGAACTTATAAAAAAAATGAGATGTACGTGAACAAGTGGTACTTAGCCAATGGATTGTTTAAGATGAATAAAATGCTTGTGCTTTATGATATTGATGAATTTATGTTGCTACGCACAATTCTACCCAGAATTGTAGGGGTATGATTGTTGTTTGTATTATATCCTCAACTTAAGTTCAGATTTAACCCAAGATTTGTGGGAGTTATTGTTGTTGTCTTCAAATTAGAGTATTGAAATATTGAAAGAGCATTAAAATGTTGAATTGCATTGTGATGAATTCCTTGTTAAACTTGAAAATAGTACGATGTTGTAAATTAGATATCCAATGCAAGGATTCAAAATCTACTAATAAATATGTTTTACTATTTACAGTGCAGTTATTTCTTGAAAATCTTCTAAATAACACGAGTATTGAAAGATCATAATATAATTTGAATTTTTGAGCTTTAAATGAAGTTAGAAGGAACTATGATCTATTCAAAATTTCCTAGAAGTCATCAAAGCAACGTGTATAACTCGATCTACGATAGAATTTGAGTTCATAGTTTTAGATAAAGCTGGAAAAGAAGCATAATGGCTTCATAATTTCTTTGAGGACATTCCATGTTGGTCTAAGTCAGTGTTTGCTGTAAGTATATATTGGTATAGTCAGTCGGCTATTGGAAACACAAAATAGTATATATAATGGTAAGTACATCGTAGACACAATACCATCAAACATATGATCTCAAATGGTAACGTGAAATCAAAGGTAATTCTCGCGGATTTGCTTACAAAAGGCTTAGCAAAAGATCAATTATATTGTTTATCAAAGAGAATGAGATTAAAAGCCTACTACGCGTGAGTCTTTGTAATGGTAACCCAACCTTGTTGACTAGAGATCCCAGATCTTGGATCAATGGGACAACTAAGTTATAAAGATTTAGTTAAGCACTTATGAGTTATCTCCTACCCATTTCGATTGTAAGAAAAAGTATTCTATGCAGAGAGTATGAGGTTAAATTAAAATTTTTAATAATTTTTATAGTTTGGATAAACCAAGTAGAGTATGACAGAATACTCTTAATAGGAGATCACCTATGTAAGTGTGAAGTAGGGCCGCTTCTATGAGAATGTTTCAAGGCTTGAATTCTCTAAAGTACTTATGAAACCCAGGAGTTGTTTAGGGTCAAAATGAACACAACTGTGAGAACCGAAGGTGTTAGGGTGGTTATTGTATGGGTACTATTGTCTTGATTTATACCAACAGCCAAACAGTTCAAGACACCGTGTTCACTAATTAGCCAAGTAAATCCAATAGTATTCTACTAAGGAATGTTCAAAGGTTTCCGTTTGTACGTTTATTTTAGTGTTTGTATAGTTGTTTGAATTAATTTTTATTCGTATGGGAGATTGTTGTTAGTAATGTTGATTTTGATCAACTTTGACCATTTATTTAAGTGGGATCTGTTAGTCGAGTACGGGAGTTGTAAAACTATTCAACGAGTAGATTATCATAGCATATTTAGTTGCTCGAAACTAATTTTGGGTGAATAAAAAATTAAGGTCCAAAATGTATCGCTTAAATACACGATTATTGTTAAAAAATGAGATTAGAATATTGCGGAATGTTCTAGAATCTGTTTGGCTGAAAAGTTGTGTCTTTTTAGACATGTCATTTCTTAACAGTCACGTCTTTTCACCTTAAAGACATGTCCTTTTGGACATATACTTTCCAATATTACATGTCTTTCTATGAAGTTATACTGAGAATCTCAATATTTTCGTAAGTCGTCATTTTGTTGGTTTTTACGAGTATGATTAAATTGTCAAAATGTAAATAATACACTAATTTTAATCATAGCTTCATTTATTTACTTAGGGGATATATCATAGAAATCAACCACAATATATAGACTTTTAATCATAAGTAAGTTTCGTCACCAATAATGGTTTTAACTTAATTATATATATTTGTTTGTTAATTCTAATAAATTAATTTATAAATTACGAAAATATTGAATGTCCTATCAAATGCATCATATTGAATTCAAAATTTCATATTTAAATATGATCTACACGTAGTACAAGTAACATCTCATCAAACTACATTAATTTTTTTTTTTCATTTTCATTTAGTATCAAACAAAAATTTCAATTGACTTTTTAATTGCAGGTTTCAATAACGACGGCAGCAAATGTTAGTCTTGAAACTGGTAAATGTTGAGAAAAACATACATTTATTGCCCATCATTTGTGATCCTCCCCCAAAGAAAAATGGATTGCAGAAGGCTTGAGATAATTATTATTTCTGCCAATAATCTCCCAAAAGTTGAGGATTTGAAGGTTTATGTAAAGGTTTCAGTAGCCGGAAAATACGAAACGGAGTGGCGAACTCCGGTGGACATCACCGGGGGGACCAACCCGCAGTGGAACTACAAAATTTCATACACAGTGGCGGAGGAGGTGGTGCGACACCACGGCGTTGACCTCAATATTAAGCTGTATTCTGAACAAAAATTCAAGGATAAATATGTTGGTGAAGTGAAGTTATCATTGAAGAAACTGTTTGATGAAAAAGATAGTGGAGAATCAAGAATTTCTTGTTCTGTATAAATGAATGATGGTGGCAATGGGACACTGAATATTTCTTACAGTTTTGGAGAAATATATGTTGTTAAGAAACCTAGTATTTTTGTTAGGTCATTTCAGTTTTTACTTGCTTCATTTGTTGGGTGTCCACCTAATGTTTGTATAGATGTTGATGTCACTAAACCATGATTTGGCTCCTTGTACCTAGTTGGTAATTTGAAGACAATCTTCTTAGTTTTTGGGATTTTGGATGAATTTTCTTTCTTGGATTTTTTTTTCTCTTTAATCTTGTTTTTTGTTAACTTTTTAAACTTATTATTATACTCATTTCCATGTTCACGTACCACGTTTTAGGGATAAGATTAGTCATAATAAAATCATCATCAAGTGAACCCGTCTATTTTATGTAAAAAGTAATTATATTCACACCACATTTTTTATTTTTTATACCACATTTTAATTACATTTAACATCTTTAATCTTTGATATTATAGCACTCATGTCCCCAACTTTTTTATAGCATTTTTATCATCAATTTTTCATTAATTAGTACATCTTGTAATTGATAACAGTTTCATCCAAAACATTTGTTGGAAATTCGTAAAAAGACTTATTTGTCTGTCATATTTTAAAAAAATAAAACACCAAAGTACGATAAAATATTTTTTTTTCATTTCAACACACGTAAAAAAAAGTATCTCGACATAAACTATGATTAATAATGAAATGTGCTAATTAATAAAAGTTGAAGATAAGAATTCGAGGACAATAAGTTAAGAACATAATTGCAATAATGAACAAAAATTGAGGATCTTATGTACAATTAAAATGTGGTACACTTATAATAAATTGTAGTGTCAAAATAACCACCATTTTGTAAAAGGCTTATGTTATATGTTGTGTTGATGTCATTAAATTGAGATTTTGCTCCTTGTTACATTAATCGACTATTTGATATATTCTCCGTCTCACAAATATAGATTTATTTTCATTTTCATACAGCTTAAAAATTTTTAATTAATATAGTTGAAATCATAAATTTTAGTTACATTTTTTTAATATACCCATATATTGAATAATTGTAGTTCATAAATGATAATAAGACACATTAAATAAGGATATATTAGAAAATTAGAAAATTACTTATATTATCAACAAGAAAAGTGAATGATAATTTGGGACAAATAAATATGAACACTACAAGAAATTTATGTTATGCATACAAAATAAATTTGTAGGGAAATATTATTTTTTGTGGGGAAAAACCTTTCCCGACAAAATTTTTTTGTAGGGACGTTTGTGGGGCAAACATCGTGGAGAAAGGTATAAGACGACAAATGGTGGATATTTTGTGTGCTAAAGTCTCTCCCTACAAATCTTTTAGAGACGAATACAATTTGTCGTCTAAGTTCTTTCTCGACAAAATTATTCATCTGCTAAAGTTACTCTGGCCCACGAAACAAGTTTTGTTGGCGCAAGGCAAAAATTATTTTGTGGACTAAATCGTACTTTTTCCTACAAATAATTTTTTTTTGTCAAAAAACGTTTGTGGTCTAAAACCTACTTCTCTCTACAAATAATTATTTGTTGGAAAAGCGTATTTGTGGAATAAGCATATTATTTTTCTCAACAATAATAGAATATGTAGAGAAAATTTAAATAATTTAATCAAAACTCAAAACTCTTTCCACAGCTCCTAAAAGATATTTAATATATTAGTCAAAACTTTTTATTCAATAGAGAAATAATACAATTCAGAGAACTCAACTTTCATAGAACTCTTAAACTTCTCAATCATGCAAGCATCATTTCCAGTAAAAATTAAATCGTCAACATAAAGATTTACAATTAGAATTCTTCTTCCATCTTCTATTTTGATGAACAAGGTATGCTCATGACTGCATCTCTCGAACCCTTCTCTAACAAAGTACCCTTCAATTCTGCTGTACCAGGCCTTAGGTGCCTGCTTTAACCCATACAAAGCTTTTATAAGTTTATAAACTTTTTGCTCTTCTCCTTCTTTCTAATATCCCCGATGTTGTTCTATATATACTGCTTCATTCAATTCACCGTGCAAGAATGCACTTTTAACGTCTAGCTGAAACACAATCCAACCTCTTTGAGCTGCCAAAGCCAACACCATTCGTATAGTATCCCATCTTGCCATAGGAGCGAACACTTCATTGTAATCTATTCCATATTTCTGAGCATAGCCCTTTGCAACTAAATGGGCTTTATACTTATCAATCTCCCCATTCTCATTTAACTTGGTCTTGTAAACCCACTTTACCCCGATCTTCTTAACTCCCTTAGGTAGATTCACCAGCTCCCAGGTCTCATTCCTTTCTATTGCCTCGATTTCCAAGTCCATTGCAACTCGCCACTTTTCACGTCTTGTAGCATCCTCATAACATGTTGGATCTTCATAGGAAATAAACATAGCAAAGCTTTGCACATATTCTTCAGATAGATCTTTTCCACTTGTATAATCTTGCATCCATACAGGAGGTCTTCTATTCCTTTCTTCTGGTAAATCTAGTGCATCTCCTTCAGGTGAGTTTGGTATATTTTCTTCGGAAGACTCATTCGAACCTTCAGGTGAGTTTGGTGCATTTTCTTCAGAAAGCTCATTTGAACCACTGCCCTTATTCAGTTGATTTTTTTCTGCTTCATCTTCACTACCACTTGACTCGCTAAACTCCTCATCACTGTCTCCCCACTCAAGCACGTCAATTCTGACTTCATCATCACTCCTCCCCCCAGTTCCAACTCTCATTTTCATCAAACAACACATCTCTGCTGATTACTACCTTCTTGGCTATAGGATCGAAGAGCTTGTAAGCTTTGTATTCTTCACTCATTCCCAGCAACACACATTTGTAACTTTTGTCATCCAGCTTCACTCTTTTGACATCTGGTACATGCACATGACCAATGCAACAAAATACTCTGAAATACTCCACATTTGGCTTGACTCTACTCCAGCTCTCTTCAGGTGTTTTATCCTTTACTGCCAAGATAGGACTTCGGTTGAATACATGGACAGTCCACCTAACTCCTTCTGGCCAGAGAGGCTTTGGCATCTTCTTCTCGGAGAGCAAGCATCAAACCATATTCATGATGGTACGATTTTTGCGCTCCGCGACCCCATTCTGTTGGGGTGTATAAGCTGCCGTGAGTTGCCGCTTTATGCCATGAGCTTTACAAAAGTCATTGAACTCTCTTGAAGTGAATTCACCGCCCCTGTCTATTCTCAAACAACATATAGACATTCCTATCTCCTTTTCCACAAGATTCTTGTAATGTTTGAATGTTGTAAAAGCTTCACATTTTTCAGCCAGGAAATATACCCAAATCTTCCTACTAAAATCATCAATGAAGCTCAAGAGATACATTTTGTTACTATTTGAAGTAGGAGTTATGGGGCCACAGATATCTGCATGTATCAATTGAAGCTGTTGCGATGCTTTCCATTGGCTCTTCTTTGGTATAGCTACTCGATGCTGCTTCCCTACCATACAACTTGAACACAGCTTGTTTGTGGCTTTTAGTTGAGGCAACCCCTTCACCAATTTCTTATACTGCTAGGTTCTAAGATTTTTGTGGCTCAAGTGACCAAATCTTCGATGCCAAAGATCAGTAATGTCTTCAGAAGCTACTTTGAAACAGGTTGGAGACTCCAACTGTGGTATCACTGTTGCTAGCAACACAAACATCCTGTTCGCAGACATCTGCATTTGCATAATAAGCCCTCTCCTAGGATGGTAAATCTTACAGGCTCCATTTTGGATCAAGATAGCTAGGCCCTTCTCTTGTAACTGACCAATACTCAATAAATTGTTTTTCAGTTCAGGAATGTAGAAAACGTCAGTCACTACTTGAATTACACCTCCAACTTCCCACTTGATGTTGCCTTTTTCCATTACCGACATCCTTGAGTTATTACCCAACTTTACTGAGTGCCTAAATTGTTCATCAAAATCAAGGAACCACTGCTTGTTGCCTGACATATGATTGGAGCATCCAGAGTCGAGGAACCAAACTCCTTCCCTACTTGAATTGTTGAGCTCTACGTAGGACATCAAAAGCATATCCTCTTCTTCATCCAACTCGGCATAATTGGCTCTCTTCTCGCGATTAGGACATTCGTATTGAAAATGTCCCAATTGGTGACAGTTATAACACTCAACCAAAGTTTTGTTAAAACTTTGTCTTCCTCGACCTCTTCCTCTTCCCCTTGCTCCAAATTTGTCCTCAGATGTGATCTTTAAGGCTTGCTCTTCCCTGTGATGGCCATTCATCCTCTGCTCATGCACCAAAAGGCTACTCTGAAGCTCATCTATTGTCATTGAGTCTAGGTCATTCAACTCCTCAATTGACCAAACCACATAGTCAAATCTGCTCGTCATAGACCTCATAATCTTCTCTATTATCACCACTTGCTCCATCTTTTCCCCATGAGCTTTCATTTTGTTTGCAATTGTAAGTGTCCGAGTGAAGTACTCGTCCACTTTTTTCCCCTCTCTCATTTGAAGCACCTCAAACTCTCTCCTCAATGCCTGCAGCTGTGCTCTTTTGACCCTCGTAGACCCTTGATACTTGAGTTTCATGGAGTCCCAGATAGCTTTGGCTGTGTCTTTGTTGAGTATCGTCTCCATGATGGTCCGATCAATAGCCTGGAACAAGTAATTCTTGACTTTGAGGTCCTTCACCTTTTGCTCCTCTATAGCCTTACGCTGAGTTTTTGATGGTTCCACGCCTGCTTCTGGTATTGTGATCCCTTGTTCTACCAAACTCCAATAATCCTTCAAACGAAGGAGATTCTCCATCAGCATCGACCAATGGTCATAGTGACTATCAAACTTGGGAATGGCTGGTTGAACAAAATTTCCTTCTGCAGCCATATTTCTTTCACCTTTCTTTTTCTCTCAGATCTCTCTTTTTCTCTAACCCTCTTTTGTTTTCTAAACTCACTCTTTTCTACTCTCACAATCAGGCCCTGATAAAGAGCTCTGATACCAGAATGTTGAAAAACCAAACTCAAAGCAAAATAACACTCAAGCTTTTGATGAATGATTCTTATTAAATGAGTGAAAACATCTTGGCATATAAAGCCATTACACGAAACAGAAAATCAAACTGCAGCCCACATCTTGACAACCCTAAGATCGTGGGATATTAACAGAAGAAAAGGTCAATCCCTAACTGAATTAAATAACATGCTCCTAATAAATAGGAGTTATTGAACAAACCATCCATTTTGGAACTCCAATAGCTCCAACAATAAAGTGGGTTGCAGGAAGTTTGAAATCACCCTTATATCAGCAAATGATCTTGAAGATGTTAGAAAAGTATTCAAGAAGGAGGTTCATGCTTGGGTTTCTATCGGGAGCACACCGAAGAAACGAACACCAATGGACAAGCACGAAGAGATGAATCCAGCATGGAATTTCACCATGAACTACACCATAAGTGAATCCATGGTTCAAAATTTCAACAATATGGTTGTCATCAAATTATACTGCACAAGGATGTTTGGGGACAAGTATATTGGTGAAGTGCACACTTCAATCAAAGAACTATTTGATCTTGCAAACCCTAATGGAGGATGTGCTGTGGTGAGTTTCCCTGTGTTGAAGGGTAGTGTCAATTCACAGGGTGGGTTGAAACTTTCATACAAATTTGGAGAGAGAGTGATAAACTTCTAGTAGAAAGTAAGTAGGTTTGGAATGTTTCGTGTTGTAAAATTTCTTGGCATTGATCGTGTGTTGCTCTCACATTGAGGGTGAATCACTATAAATATGTGTGTTCTATATTATTCGATTTTTTTTTTTTTGTTGATTATTGCTGTCGGAGTTAGGAATTATGGTTTAATCCATAATGCCTTTGCTCTCTATGAATAATGTTTGATGCAAGAATAGGTTTGTTGTAATTGATTCATCTTTTCTTTAATAATGAGTTTTATTTTCCATTTTCTATATAATTTAAGTCAAAAGGGATATTATTGGTTTGGATCTAACACAAATTGCATATAAGATTTTATTCATCTTTTACAGAAAATGATTGCCTGGTCTTTTAGATTATATTTATAGAGACTTGATTTCCTTTCAATTTTTCTTGTCATTTTTTTTTTTTTAAATTTTAACAATTAATTTGGTTACAATCTGTAACTCGAGATTTAAGAGCTACAAAAATTAGAAGTTAGATACTCAAATCTCGAAATAGAAAAATGAATGGGAGCACAAGTTCTCATTTGAGTATAGAAATTTTTATTTTTACTTTTATAATATTATTATATATTTATTTAAGACAATTTATTCTCCTTTTAAAAGGAAAAAAAATTATATCTATTAATTTTCAAAATTTATAAAATTAGAATACTAACAAATTTATAATAGAAAAAAAAAAATTAATTTTATTGGAGTTAAATTGATATTGTGACTGTGAATAATTGGAGAAGTTAACAGTAAAGAAACTACTTCTCAAAAGTTGTTGTTAGATGGTACAAAGATTCTTCCATAATTAATATTTTTAATTTTTTTTTTTTTTTTTAATGTTTCGAAAATAGAAGTGTTTGAAATGGTAAATGAATTTCGTAAGTTACCAATTTCGGGATTATTTTGATTCGTTCACTTTGAAATTATCAAAGGTTTCCTTTCTCAATATTATAAATTTATAAAATGTTGGAGATAAAATAAATTATAAAAATTGCTATTAATGTCCCACTGACATTTATTAATATAGATGGAATTAAAATAGGAGCGATCTCATGTCGTTGTCGTTAGTGGACAATTGTTATCTTGCCCACATTTAATGTGGTACTTGTATATTGGATGAATTACTGATATGACATTTACTTATGTAGGTAATTCATACGATGTACAAGTATCACATTAAATGTGGGTAAGATAACAATTGTCTACTGAGGGTAGGAGATCGTTCATCCTGCTTTAACTTATATTATAGAAGAGAAAATTAAATTTTCATTTGTTGTTTATTTCAATTGCATCGAATACTCGAAATAAATATATTCCATCTTCATCATAAATGCTAGTTGCAATGGCTTTTTTTTTTTTTTTTTAAAAGACAGATGTCACTTTTACAATATGAAATTCTCCAATACTTGGTAGATTTTTTGCAAATCGAGCAAGAAAATGGGTGCCCTAAGAGCAACTCCAATGCAATATTTAAATTGCTTAAAAATGAATTTCACTTATGTGAAATAGAATTTATTTTTAAAAAAAAATTCTCTTCAAAGTAAGTTAATAGGGATTCCATCAAATTGATGTGGCAGAGAAAAAAATAGACTTTAGAGCTTTGTTGAATATAATGACACAATAAAATTTAAATTTTTTTATGTAGATTTAAATTTTCTATACAGATTCAAATGTAATTTTATTTTTATTTTAATAAAATAAAATACATATAAATATCAATTTTTATAATATATTGGAGACCATATTTCAATTTAAATATCTATTCATTAGACTCAACCTTCGTACTACATAGATAACAACTCATACAATACATTGGAGAGCTCTAATACTCTACAAGAAAATGTATATGTAGTGACAACAACATTAGTGACGATATATTGTCGCCATTATTTGTTCAATATAGTAGCGATGACAATGAAAAATCGTCGCTATAATTAGTAACTGTATAACGGCAACATAAGTCGTCTCTATATTTTAACTGTCGTCGCTACTATTATGAATCTATAGCGACGACAACATATGTCGTCAATATATATATCCTAAATGACAAGAATTATTCATGCCGTTTTTATTATATATAGAGATGACATATGTCGTCGCAATAGAGTTATGGTCGTAGTTTTTAGTCAAACGATACAGCGTGTCATCATGATTCTCCTTGCAATATGTATTCGAGACTATTGGGAAGACATCGTCGTTATAGAGTTTTCAAATTTGGCGAGAATATTGGCGCCTGTTTCTTATTTATAGAGACGACTTTCTAGCTCTATTGAGGCAACTTTGTCACCGCTATAGAATTATCTTTTTCAACTCTCCACCTCTACATTTCTACAAATTCAACCTTCCATTTGAGCTCTTTTTCTTCATTCTCCATCTCTATATTTCAGCAAATTCAATCTCCTCTTTTAGTTCTTCTTCTTCCATTATTCATCACTGTATTTCTGCAAATTCTATACTTCACTTCCAAAAAAACAGTATTGATTCAGGTATGGATATTGATAAAAATTGGACAAAAATTAAAAATCGCACAAAATTGCCAAATTTTCGGAACGATTTGAAAGCATTTACAAACAGGGCTAGGGCATACGTAAAGGACAGGGAAATATTAAATGTCTATGCACAAAATATTTAAACGGTCTCATACATCCATTGGAAACAGTTGGCTCACATATTTCGTCATTATTTTGTAGAGAGTTATATAACGTGGATATAACATGGTAAGACTGATGTTCAGACTGTGACCGTGTACACATAGAATGAGAGAGCGGGTGTGGAAGATGAGATGATGGATGTCATGTACGACATAATCAGTGATGAGCATACTGGTACATGCACCAATGGTTACTATGATGAATTTTTTAAGACTCTACATTCAGAACTATACCCAGGAGTTTAATCATTTTCACCCTTAAATTTTTTAGTAAAGTTGATGCATATTAAGGTTGTGAACAAATGGAGAAATAAGTCCGTCGATGATCTTTTGAAGCTGCTGAAGTTAGCTTTCCCAAACATTAACCTCGTGGACTCCCACACGCATGCCAGAATGATTGTGCACTTTTTTGGAGTGAGTATGCTGATAGAAAAACTTGTCCGATCTGATAGGAAAGTCGTTGGGTGCACACTTCGAGTAAGTGAACGGGAATAATGTTATGCATAAGGTGTTGCGCTATTTTTCCTTAGCATCTGAACTAAAACGTATGTTTGCGACAAAAGATATTGTAAAACGCATACGGTGGCACAGTATAGGAAAGTCTAGGGATGAAGATAAAATGCAGCATCCCATGGACGGAAAGACGTAGCTAGATTTTGACAGGAAACATCCATTGTTCACAAGTGAGATTCGGAATGTCTGGTTAGGTTTGGCTACTGACAGATTCAATCCATTTGGAGACATGAGTCAGGCTGACAGCATGTGGCTAGTAATTGTAACAGTTTATAATCTGCCACCTTGGTTATGCATGAAATTCGAATACCTCATGCTTACTTTCTTAATACCTGTCCCGAAAGTACCGTGTAAGAACATTGATGTATTCTTACGACCACTAGTGGACGAGTTGAAAGAGTTGTGGGCTAATGGGATTGACACATGTGACGCTGAACCAATAATAGGTCGGTATTTAGAATGCGTGCATTTTTGTTGTGAATAGTTAATGATTTCCTAGCGAGAAGTAGTCTGTCAGTTTGGAGCGGTCATGGATAAATGGCATGTCCTGTGTGCAACGAAGAGATGCCTTTAGTTCATATGATAGGTAAGACAGCTTACGTGGGTCACTGATGGTTCTTACCGTCTAGGCATCATTTTAGGAGCAATTTAGAATTCGACATGAGGACGGAGAGGTGACCTTCTCTACGTCGATTAACGCCAGCAGACATTTTAGCACAGTTAAGCCATACGAGACATAGTATTCTAGAAAAGGGTACTAGAAAGAGGAGAAGTGATGACGAGCTGAATTGGAAAAAAAAGAGCATTTTCTACAAGTTTTCGTATTGTTCTTCTACTGAGTTAAAACATAACATCGATATTATGCACGTGGAGAAGAATGTTTGTGATAGCTTGATCGGCATAATTCTGGATACGGTCAATGCCAGGCGCGATATGATGCAATTAGGGATAAAAAGTGAGTTGAACTTGTATCATAATGGGAACAGGTGTATGAAGCCTACTGCATGTTACACCATGTCCATTGCAAATCGTCAGATGTTTTGCAACTTCATCTGATCGATTAAATTTCCAGATGGTTTCACTTCTAATCTTCGAAAGAATATTGCTGGTAATGATAGCTGCATTATTGGGTTGAAGTCACATTATTGCCACATTATCATACAATAGTTATTGCCAATCGGATGTCGCGCGTTCTTGAATAAAACTATTTCCACTACAATCATTACACTGTGCACATTCTTCAAGCAGCTGTATGTATGAAAATTAAAGTTTAGCAACATGAAGGCTGCCCACGATCACCTGATACTCATAATCTGCAAGTTGTAATGAATCTTTTTGCCAGCCTTCTTTGACATCATGATTCACCTCGTAATACATCTGCTAGATGAGGTAATTATTGGTGGTCTGGTGCACATGAGATGGATGTATCTATTCGAACAATACTTGAAAAACTTAAGAACCATGTTAGAAATCGTGCTTGGCCCAATGGTTCAATAGCTAAAGGGTATTTTGTTGATGAGACATTGACTTTTTGTTCTAGGTATTTTGAGGACATAGAAACAATGTTCAACCGATCGGAGAGAAAAAATGATGTAAGTGTTCCACGAAGACAACTTTCTATTTTTCAGTTGTAGTGTCACCCATTTGGAAAGAAGACACCAATGACGCTTTGTGCCGATGTTTGAAATCAGGCGATGTTTTATGTTTTCAACAACTATATTGAAATTGAGACACACTTGCAGTAAGACCTCGTTCTTAGATACTATTCAATTTCCATAATCACTTTGTTATTTTAAAGAACTAATTAGTTGATCTTATATGCCCTGTAAAAGAAACATAGACAGGAGCTATTGCACAGTAGCTGCCAAAACATCGACCATGAGCATAGAAGAGACTTTCACGATTGGTTTTACATAAAGGTAATCAAACAACGACCAAATACATTTAAAATATGTGCATATTTTTCTTTTCTGTAACATTTTTTAAAACCAACTTCCACTTCATTTAGGTATATGCTCTACGCCAATGCAACGCCCTTCGAGTTTCTCATGAGTTGTTTTCATTGGCTAGTAGATGTTACATGCAGGTTATGTTTTATACGGCCTGTGTTGTCAATGAAGTTCGCTTCTTAACATATGATCGTGATATTTGAAGAAAAATGCACAGAACAATAGTATGTCTGTCCAATGGATTGGGGTGAAACTTTCTATGGGTACTGGAGCTACAGTTCAGATCGAAACTTTCATTTTTTATGTTTATTTGCAAATGGTTTAGATGTGATGGGAGACGGAGGGCAACTGAGAATAACGTTACCAGTATTGACATTAGTGCAGAGGCGTACAAGGATGATCAGTTCATACTTGCTACCCAAGTACAACAAGTGTTTTACATTGAAGATCCTTCTCATGGTCCAAACTGGTGAGTTGTACATGAAGTCCATCACAAGAGCACATGGGATATTACATATCTAACATCACTGATATAGCTATGCTACACAATAACAACTTTTCTCTTTTTTCTCTAATCGTTGATCTTGGCAACTTAGAGCACATATCCATGCACTGGGATGATGGTGAAACTGATGAGATAGGAACACCTTTATCAGAAAAGTATAGTCTGATATTGCAGGAGATACATCATTTATTAACAACGAGGATGTGTAAGACGATACACATAAAGAATACGATAATGACGAAACATTAAGTGAAAGCAATGAAGACGACAGTGACGACGATGTGAACCAAACATATCATGATAGTGAATCAGATTAAATGTTGTTGTTTATCACTAAAGTTTATGAAATAAATTTATAAAAATTTCATTTTTATTTTGATACGTGTGGTTGAATGTTGTTGTTCATCACTAAATTGATTGCTTTAGGTCAAAACCCGAGTTTAGATGGAATTGGAAATTTTATTAACGAAAAATTGGAGAAGAAGGATTGAAATTGTACAAAAACATGAAAATTGGGACCTATATGTAACCTCGTAAAGGTTGAAGGACTTACATTGCAAATAAAAAGATGATGGAATTGAAATAAAAGAAGAAATACAAGGACCAAAATGAAGAAGATTTAAAGATGATGGACCTAACTACAAATAACCAATGTTTACCTTACAGCGACGACATGTCACTATATGTGACAAAATTTTGGATTAAATTTGACTTCACGTTTTAAGCACGTGCATTTAAAAAGTAAAAAAACATGTCATCACTACAGATTTAACTTTTTTAAAACACACAATTCACCTTTTTTTTCTCCATTTCTTTTTTTCTCTGTGTTTGTGCCTTATCTTCTGCCTCTGCCGTCTGCCCTCTACCGTCATCTGCCTTCCACCGTTTACATCATTTAGGTATGTTGTTTGTTAAGTACAATTTTGTATTTATTGGAGCTCACAAAAAGTGACGATTATAAGTACTCTCGCATGTTTTTAGTTTAATGGCACGTTGTTTTCTTATTATTTTAGAAAATAATCAAATTCAAGTGTCGAGCTGACAAAAAGAGAGCAAACAGAAGAAAATGGGATGTTATTGCTAAGAAAAGATACTTGAGGAGCTTGACATGCAAATATCAAATAAAAGAATCCAAGAAAACATCCAAGATAACCATGGTTGTCCAAGGATGCGATCGCAAGTATAATTTCTTTATTTATTATTTTTATTATTTTAATGCTTGATCACCATTAGAATATATTGTGATCTATATTAAAGTCGAGAGATTCAATATAGATTAAGCATGTGGTATTGAATAACATAGGGTCCAATAATAGATAGAGATTACTATTATGCTTTATGAAATCTATTTAGTTGTTCTTGAGATTTTAATACATATGTTTATGTTCAAAGCTTAGTTAGAGATAATTATATTCGCATATCGTATAGAATTGATTGACCATTGAGAGAGACTTTTGATTATTTTAGGATCACTGATTTTCAATTCAAGGTAATTATAGGCTAAAGCGATTAAATAAATAATTGATTAAAGAACGTGTAGGTGGATCACAAATCTTAGTGTTAGTAAAAAACTCGAATTCATTCTCAACAATTTACTTTGATTGTTAGATATTTTAGATTTTAATTAAACATAGTTAGAATCACAAATTTTTAACGAATCTGTGTCTTTTTATTGTTAAAGTTCGAATTTTAAATTAATTGGTTAAATTGATAACTAGTTCTTGTAGGTTCGACACTCTACACATTACTATATTACTTGTTAACGATCCATCTACTTGCGGGATTAAAATCACAAAACAAGTTTTTGGCACCATTGCCGAAGAATAGTTTTATCAATTATTACGTTAATTGATAATTTAGTTTTAACAATTATTTTTATTATTTATTATTTATTTTATTTTTATTTTATATTTTTTTATTTTCTTTTTCAGTTATTCGTGTTACTGCTAAATTTTAAATATTTTCGAAAGTTTTAGGTGTTAAGTGTGTATGCACCGTACAAAAGATCTTGATCTATTTGATTTAGACCCAGAAATTAAACGGAGCTTTCACCAACGACAATGTGAAAAACGAGAAAAGAAAAGACAGCAAAAAGACACAATGGCAGATCACCAAGTACATGATCAATTACCCGCAAATGTGATAATTAATCAAGCACCAATAGCAGGACCAGATAAAGTTAATGAATGAGATATTCTTATGGGTGAGTATATGAAGCCACCGATTGTTAAAAATCTGTCCAGCATAGTCTATCCACCTTATGGACACGATAACTTCCAGTTGAGGCCATATGTAATGAATTTGTTCTCGAATAATCTGTCGTTTTATGGGATGGCAGATGAATATCTTCATTACCATATTTCTCACTTCGATGAATACTGTGAAAATTTCAAATACCATGATGTTAATGAAGAAGCACTTAAGATGAAGCCAATTTCCACACACACTAAAAGATAAAGTTAGAGAGTGGTTAGATTCTCTACCGCCTGGGAGCATCACTACTTGGACAGATCTGATCCAGAAATTCACACTAAAATACTTTCCTCCAGCTAGAGTGAACATACTGAAGTATGAAATATCCAATTTCCAACAATCTGAGTTGGAAAATTTTTACGAGGCATGGAAAAGATTCAAGCAACTGCTCCGAAAGTGTCCAAGTTACAGTTTAGTTCTAAGCAGTCGTCCTTAAGTAGATTCTACAGCAGGTGGCTCTATCCAAAATAGATCCATCGATGACCTTTACGACCTGTATGAAACAATGAGTGAATAGTTTGTTATGTGGCTAGACACAAGATTGCAGAAGAAGGCAACATGAAGGCACGAAGTGGAAATCAATTCGCTTGTACTGGTGAAAATTGATGCATTGGCAAAGCAGATAGAAGCAATAAAATATTCTCACTCAGCCAATATGGTTCATATGTCCCCACCAATCTGTGTAACATGCGGTGCAAACCATCAATCATCAGAATGCCCTTTAACCAAAGTTAATATGTCATCACCTGAACAAGCTGTATATGCTCAGAATTTTCAGCGACAACAGAATAATCCATACTCGCAGACCTACAATCCTGGATGGAGAAATCATCCAAATTTCTCATATGGCAATACCCAAAATATTCAAAATCTGTAAAATCAGGAAAAACCCCAAGAAAGAGAAGAAGGATTCGAAGAAACAGTTGCTAAATTGTTCGAACAGATGGATATGGGACTCAATGAAGTGCAGAAAAAGATAAGATATTGCAATAAAGAACATAAAAAATCAGATTGGACAGTTGGCTAAACTGTTGACCGAGCGACAACCAGGCCCATGACCGAGCAATACCAAAGTCAATCCAAAAGAGCAAATAAATACAATTACCACGAGAAGCGGAGTTAAATTGCTAGAAATTCATGCAAAGAGACAAAGTGTAGAAAAAGAAACTGTGTCCAGCAAAGAGAGAGAAAAAAATCAGATGCAGAAGCTGCACAATAAAAATAGGACTCTCCACCAGATTATATTCTACCACCAGCTTACGTCCCTCCAATTCTATTTTCTCAAAGACTGCGAAAACATAAGCTAGATCAGCAATTCAAGAAATTCTTCGAAGTATTTAAGAAACTCCAGATCAACATACCTTTTTTCGATGCTTTAGCTCAAATGCCGAGCTATGCAAAGTTTATGAAGGAAATTCTTTCAAATAAAAAGAAGTTAGAGGAGCACGAAATAGTCATGCTTACTGAGAAATGCATTACTATCTTGCAAAACAAGCTACCTCCAAAATTAAAAGATCCAGTGAGTTTTACTATTCCTTGCACTATTGGTAGTTTATTTTTTTGATAAAGCTTTATGTGATTTTGGTGATAGTGTGAATTTAATGCCTTATTCTATTTTTAAGCAGCTCGGTTTGGAAAAAACAAAACCAACAACAGTAACATTGCAACTTGTAGATAGGTCCATCAAACATCCAAGAGGATCGTTGAAAGTGGACAAATTTATATTCCCTGCTTATTTCATTATTTTGGATATGTGTGAAGACATGGATGTACCACTTATTTTGGGTCGACATTTCTTGGCTACTGGCCGAGTATTGATTGATGTGCAAAAAGGACAACTAAAGCTGAGGTTGAATGATGAATATATCACATTCGATGTGTTTAAAGAAATTAAATTTCCAAGCTCTTCAGATTCTTGTTTTCAAATTGATGTCATTAACCAGAAGGCGGGAAAATTAGATGATAGAGCTGTCACCCAGCATCATGAAGAACCAATTAGAGAAGTAGGATATGTGGAGAAAGAGAAGTTCCATCGGTCTTCTATGATCAAAGCCGATGAAGAAGCTGAAATCTTCATAGTTGAGTTTGAGCAGGGTGGCAAAATAGAGTCCTATCAATATGATAAGGGAAAAATCAAACTCTAGAAGGTGAACAAAAATTGGTGCAAAGACAATCAAGCCAGGCAAATCAAGTCATCCAAACACATATTCAAAGTGTCTTAAGTAATCACCACGACAAAGTCAAGCTAATGACTTTAAAGAAGCGCTTAATGGGAGACAACCCATTTTTCTACCATTTTATTTCAATTTCTATATCATTTAAGTTCTACGAGTTAAATTCACGTTTTGCACGTTTTTATACTTTTAGGATTTTTAAAGTAGGCTTTCAATTCTTAGGTAATGAGGCTAAGATCATTGTCATCTCGCATAAGCACATTTTCAATGTTTTTAAAGTTATGTTTAAAAAAAAATCATTTTTAACAAATTTTGTACCATGCGATCACATGTTATAACCCGTTGCGATCGCGTGGCCTGTGCATAATACTTTCTGCCCAGATTTTCATATACTTGCGATCGAAGGACTTTATGTCCTTGCGATCGCAAGGAAAACTAGAAAAAAAATCTTTAAAAAAAACTTTTTTCTTATTAATAATTTGTTTTTTAGGGTTACAACCTACAGGCTAGCTGGATGACATTCAAGCAAAAATTTGTCGACCAATCTGTACAGATTTCTCCACCAGTTGATCATACCATACCTCTTCTTTTAGCACCATCTGATCCATCTCTGGGTAGTCTCTGATCTTTTTATATACTCTTTTTGATTCTTTTGCATTGGGGACAATGTATCTTTCAAGTTTGGGAGTAGTGAAAAAAATGCTTGATCTGATGATGATATTTGAAATTGATTGTTAATTTGTTTTTGTTTGTCCAAAAAAAAAATTATTAGTGATTGTTTGCGTGTTTATGTGATATGAATAATGATAAAACTTTCTTTTTGAGTTTAGCTTTAATCATGACTTGTGAACATATTATTACTTTTGTTTAAATGTGAGGTTACTTAACCATGTTGATATCGTGTTGTGTCGGACATTTATGATGACTTTTAGCTATGTTGGTGCACTTAATTTGAAAACAATATGATACTTTTTGAAACTTAGAATCATATGTATCTCGAGCAAGTAACCAATATAGTGAGAAAGTATGATAGATAAGCTGTGATGGTGGCTATATAGGTTGTGATTGATTTCATGTATGTTGAAAAATTGTGTGGAGCACTTTCAAAACCCGATTCCCTAAGGTTCGAAAGACCTGGGAGTCATCAACCTAAAAGCTCGTTACATGAATTATTTAGAAAGATAAATGGATTGAGTTTTGCACATAAGATTTCCGTAAAAAAAAAAATTTGCTAAAGCCAGTGAATAATCCTTTGCAAAGTAAACATGTGGATTATATAACTAATGTGTTTGACTTGCTTAGTAGAAACTTTCTGGTCGAGAATGCTCAGAAATTGGATAATCTTCATAAACCTAGGTTGTCACGATTACTAGCTTTCTTAACTAACTTCAAGCAAGAAAATAATGAGTGAAATGTAACCTTTGAACCAAAATCTCGAGAATTGAAAGAAAACATTATTTTAGGGGAAGTGTACCTTACGAGAGGAAAAGAAAAAGGCGGCCAAGTGGTTGGACTATCACCACCATAGAAATTAAATGGATCAGATTAACTGCTTTCGCACACATATCAAATATGGTTTAAGGAATCACGTATGCAATAGTAAATGCCTGGATACTTGTTATGAATGATAAGTTATTGCAAAAGCTGAAGCAAGAACGGCAAGCTATTTATATTATGACTATTTTTATTATTTTTATTAGTATGAGCATTATTATTTTTAGCTCGTTTATTTGAGGACGAATAAAATTTCAAGTTTGGGAGTATTTGATAAGTACAATTTTGTACTTATTGGAGCTCACAAAAAGGGACGATTATGAGTACTCTCGCATGTTTTTAGTTTAATGGCACGTTGTTTTTTTATTATCTTTCACCTTTTGTGCATATATACTTGTAAAGAACACACCATTTGTACAGTGTTGAAATGTAGAAACATATTTTCAATTTCTTATTTCTGTTATGGTATCAGAGTTTTAGTCATATTTTTTTTAACTCAATGGCACCACCTGTTGACACATCAACAAATGTTAACACATCTGTTCAAATACTAGACCATTTCTCAAATCCTTATACACTATACCACTATGATAATCCTACAGCTGTCCTTGTTTCTCTACCTCCTAATGAGGATAACTACAATACATGGTATAGATCTATGCGTATGGCCCTGCGAGCGAAAAACAAAATGGGGTTTGTAGATAGTTCAATTTCAAGGCCTCAATCATCTTCTTCAACGTATGAACAGCGACTTCGAGTAAATGATATGGTGACTTCATGGCTCATACACTCAATGCTTCCAGTACTTGCTGCCAGTAACATGTATGAAAATTCGGCACAAGCTGTATGGAAAGATCTCCAACAACGTTTTTCTCAACCAAATACTACAGAAATCTATGAGGTAAAAAAGACTATTGCCGATTTTGCACAAATGCATCTTTCTATCACTACATATTATACACGCTTGAAAATTTTGTGGGATAAATTGATTGCCTATATTACCATACCTAGTTGTTCATATAGAGCCGCAAAGGCTGTATCTTATCTTCTTTACCAAGACCATGCTATGCAGTTTTTACAAAGACTTAACAAAAGCTACGCTGCTATTCGTAGTCAAATACTTTTAATAGAGCCACTTCCACCGATTAATAAAATTCATTCATTGCTATTACAAGAAGAAAGGCAACATGTCATCTCTTTTTCAACCAGTTCAAATGAAGTCTCAGCTTTAGCTGCATCACAGAATGCGAACCGCCATAATTCGAAAACTACTGGTAATGTTCAAGTTTTCATTTTATTAGAGTTGGTACAGGACAAACACATAATCGAGGTACATCAAAACTCAACCACGGCGCTACTGTATTCATTGTGGACGTGAAGGACACACCATCGACACTTGTTACAAGATACATGGATACCAACCACGCTCAAATAATGGTTCCTCTAATGGTCCTCGTTTCCAATCTTGTGGTCTAGCTGCAACAACAAAACAACAATCAAATGCCCTTCCTCCTGCAACATCCAATTCTGGAATTGAGCAATCACATCAATCTTCTATAACACAGGAGCAATTAGATCAACTATTGGCTATCCTACAACCAGGTAGAACTCATTCGGCAACAAATTTGCTGGTAGTGCTCTTAGCTCATTCTGTAACGATACTTGGAAAATTGATAGTGGAGCTACAAATCATATGTGCTCTACACCCCCAAATCCTTGAGCATATGTCATCAAACATTTCTATTACTAGTGTCCAACTTGTAGATGGCTCTGTTGCCCAAATAACACAAATCGGTGCCACTTCCATCAATTCCTCTCTTCGACTTGAAAATGTTTTTGTTGTCCTATCATTTAAATTTAATTTGATGTCAGTTTCACAAATTACAAAAGCACTAAATTGTTCTGTGATATTTTTTCCTGATCGGTGTATTTTTCAGGACCTCAACATGAAGAGAACAATTGGTGTGGGTAATTGCTGAAATGGTCTCTACTACATACATCAACCTACTGGTCTTTACACTAACGTGAAACCATCATTTGATATTTGGCATTGGCGTTTAGGACACCTTTCTGCTGATCGTTTGAAGTCTATTTCTACTTTGGATTCTAGAGTTACTTTCTCAAATAAATTATCATGCGATGTGTGCCCTTTGGGAAAACATACTAGACCTCTATTTTCTTCAAGTTATATAAAAACAAATTCTCCTTTTGAATTGATACACTGTGATATTTGGGAAAGTATTAATGTCTCAAGTAACTCTGGTGCTTATTATTTTTTGACGATTGTGGACAATTTAAGTCACTGTACATGGATTTTTTTGATGAAGCATAAGTCTGAAACCCAATCACTTTTGAAATCCTTTTTTTGTCTTTGTCAAAACTCAATACAATACAAATGTTAAAATCTTACAAACTGATGGTTTCCTTGCCGTTAATTCAAATGAGTTGCAATATATTTTTTTCCATCAAGGGTGTTCGTACGGATAATGTTGCTGAATTTCTCTCCAAAGATTTACAAAATTTATTTCAATCAAATGGGGTCATTCATCAGCGTAGTTGTGTTGCCACTCCACAACAAAACGGTGTTGTGGAGTGCAAACATCGCCATCTTCTTAAAGTAGCCCGCACGTTGAGATTTCAAAGTTACCTTCCATTATCTTTTTGGAGAGAATGTGTTGTTACTGCATACTTGATTAATAAAATCACATCCCCACTTTTAAATGGAAAAACACCTCATGAAATTATCCTAGTGACACAACCCTCTTATTCACATCTTAAAGTCTTTAGATGCCCTTGTTTTGCTCACAACCTATCCCCACATAAATACAAGTTTGATGTTTGATCCAAAGCTGGAGTATTTATAGGGCATCCTTTGGTAAAAAAAAGGATACAAGATATATGGCCTTGAAACTAAGAGCATTTATATGTCACGTGGTGTACAATTTTATGAGCATGTTTTTCCTTATAGGAGTTCTAATACTCAATCAACCAACTGATATCCCAGTTTTTCCATTACCCATTTCTAAGCTCCACAATAATGTTGAAGCTTCCTATTTCAAGTGACTTAAATCAGCAATCAACAAATTCAGAAATTCAAAACCGGCCAATCCGTTCCTGACGCCCAACATATTTAAGTGACTATGCTTGTAATACCACTATTTCAGCAACTTGCTCACATCCAAAATTCAATCGTGGAAAATGTACGAATCATCCTTTGTCTCAAGTTATTTCTTATAGTCAACTCTCTACTCATCATAAATCTTTTCTTACATCACTTGATTCCAAAGTTGAGTCAATCAGGTTTCACAAGGTATCCAAGTACCAGAATGGCAAGGAGCTATTGCTACATAAATTGAAGCATTGGAAAGAAACAATACATGGAAAATTACACATTTACCACATGGGAAGCGATCTATTGGATGAAAATGGGTCTATAGGATCAAGTACCGGTCGGTCGAACTATAGAGCGATATAAAGCACGCTTAGTTGCCAGAGGTTTCACGCAAACTGAAGGAATTGATTACTCTGAGACATTTGCTCTAGTAGCCAAGATGGTAACTGTTCGTTGGTTTTTTTTGCTCTAGCAGCCATTAAAGGGTGGTCTATGCACCAATTCGATGTTAACCACTGGCGGATCCAGTGTGGGGGCAGTGGGGGCGGCTGCCCCCACTGCCCAAGTTCTAAATTTTTTTTTTATAAGTTATTGTATGCATCCCACTTCCCAAAGTGTAAATATATATATTTTATGTTATTTTAATTTACCTTTTTGCCCTTCTTTAACAATTCAATTACAAAACATATATTATAATATTAATATCGCCATAACCAGGCACCAGGAATACGATTTCAGTTTCCATATTTCCATTTTTCTCTTGCTGCGTGAAGAATAGCCATTTAGGGGTTAGGGCAAAAATATATTTTAATTTCTAATCCTTCATTCCTTCCAGCCGAGGTTCAGATTATCTACTAGTGTCCGTTCTCGGTTCTTCCATCATGTGATCTGGAGGTAATTTTTTTCTAATAAATAATAATTTCCAATTCTCGAATTCATATTTGGATTTATGAGATATTGATTTTTGAATTTTTGAATTTTTTCAATTACCCAAATGAGCAGTTAATAGTTGAGTTGAAAAAGAGCAAAGACATTAGTTCAGACAAAAAAGAATGTTGTATATCCATTGGTGTATACACTTGTGAAATTAGCTTTAATATTATTGCTTGTTGCAACTGCAACTGTCGAAAGTGCATTTTCAGCAATGAAAATAGTTAAGAATCATTTGCGCAGTCGAATGGGTGATGAGTGGATGAATGATTGTTTGGTTATATATATTGAGAATGAGACATTTGATACTGTTGATAATGAAAAAATCATCCAGAAGTTTCAGAATATGAAAACTCGGTGAGAGCAACTATGAAGACATAAATGTAAATACTTTAATTTAAACTTTTTGTGCCACAGTACATTTTTTTTTTTTGTTTTTGGAAAACTTATGCTCAAACTTGGAATTTTTGTATAATCAACTTACTGTTGTTTGAGTTTCAATATTAACGCTATCTTATAGTACTTTTTTTAGCAATAATATTTTTGACATTTTAAATTTAATTTATATTATTGCTTTATTCGCCCCCACAGTAAACAATTCCTGCCTCCGCCCCTGATGTTAACAATGCTTTTCTTCATGGAGATTTAAGTGAAGAAGTATATATGCAAATACATCAAGGTAACAACAGGCAGGGGGAAAACAAAAACTATGTATGTCAGCTCAACAAATCATTAAATGGACTCAAGCAAGCAAGTCGCAACTGGTTTGCCAAACTTACCCATTCTTTATTCTCATTGAGATACACTCAATCAAAAGCTGAATACACCATTTTCATTAAGCATACAATAAATGGATCTATTTTTGTTTTGATATATGTTGATGACATTCTTGTAGTGGGAGACAATACTAATAAAATACAGTTATTAAAAGGGATCATGAATGACAAGTTCAGTAAAAAGGATCTTGGCTCACCTAAATACTTTCTTGGAATTGAGATGGCCCGCTCATCACAAGGAATATTTTTTTGCCTAAGAAAGTATTGTTTGACATTCTAGAGGATATGGGGATGCTTGGGTGCCGTTAAGATAAAACACCGATGGAGCTAAACATAAAATTTGGCTTTGATGATGGATATCCTTTGTCTGATTCAGCTATCTATCGTCGTCTAATTGGTCGATTGCTTTATTTAACCATCACTCAACA
Organism: Forsythia viridissima; assembly: GCA_030279155.1. Classification (NCBI taxonomy): domain Eukaryota; kingdom Viridiplantae; phylum Streptophyta; class Magnoliopsida; order Lamiales; family Oleaceae; genus Forsythia; species Forsythia viridissima. Next base: position 5,086,685 of record CM059038.1, read on the forward strand.
AGACATTCTTTTTGCTGTTAATAGACTTAGCCAATTCTTGCAAGCCCCTAAGAAAAATCATCTTGATGCAGCATTACAAATTTAACGCTACTTAAAGGGACATCTTGGTAAAGGTATTCTACTACAAGTAATTCCAGTCTACTGCATTTGATTGCTTATGCTGATTCCGACTGGGCTGGTTGCCCTATTACTTGACGATCAACAAATGGGTATTGTGCCTTATTGGACAATAGCCCTATCTCATGGAAGACAACAAGAAAAATGTTATTTCTAGATCATCTACTGAAGCTGAGTATAGATCAATGGTTCAAACTGCTTGTGAACTACAATGGCTGACGTCTTTATTAGTATATTTTGGAATTACTCTTTCTAGTCCAGCAACCTTGTATTGTGATAATCAAGCTGCCATTCATATTTCCGCCAATGCCGTGTTTCATGAGTGGACTAACACATTGAAATAGATTTCCACTTCATTTGTGAAAAAGTCCAGCATGGGTTGATACAAATAGCACACACGTCCACAGTGCAACACGTTGCTGATATTTTTACCAAGCCGTTGGCGAGTGAGAGTTTCCAACGATTGATTAGCAAGTTGGTTATGATTGATATGCATGCACCAACTTGAGGGGCAAAACTAAAAGAGTGAATTTGGCAAAGTCACTCCTTAATTACTTCTATCCCCAATGAATTATCCAGCATTTTTGCTTCAAGTTTATTTCCTAATTTTGAGCCTTTGCCTTAGTTTTTTTGCCTTTTATATCTTTCACCTTTTGTTCTTCTTGTAAAGAACACACCATTTGTCTGAAATACAGAAACATGTTTTCAATTTCCTATTTCTGTAAACCTTATTCTAGCTTTTTCAAAATTCGTAAGTTTTTTTCAAGAAATTGCTCGTCTGAGTCAGCTTCAACATGAGGATATAGTCCAAACTTTTGCAACTGACAGAAGACTATATTGTAGTACTTTAGATTCTTAGTTGCTTCGATTACTAAATATCCAAACATTGTGGCATTTTTTATTTTTACACTACTATTCCCATGACCAATATGAGCTCAGAGCTTCCTTCATAACACCTAGAACTTCTTCATAGTGGCTTCCTTCCATGTCTCATTACAGAGGGAACCTCAAAGTGAATATCCATTGCAGACCTTGTTTTATTTCATCTGTAAATTTGGTTTGAATATCCAATTTTATTGTTCTGATTCTCTGAATGTTGCAAGGCCATGTTGTGGCAATGCTTTTGAATCTGTTGAATGAGCTGATATGGCAAAGTATATGCCCTTTCTCTATTTGAGAAAACTTAACAATACTAAAGTCTCATTATTTTTTCTATCCTCCCGTAGAAATATCAAACAAATATATTGGTGGATGAAAATGGATCGATCAAACTTGGCCTTGCAAAGGTCCCGATTTGCTTATTCTCCTTCCCATTCTTTCTTTTAGATTACAATGCCTTAAATTGTAATATATAAGAGAGAACTAAAATTTTGTTTGTTGTTTATTTCAAATGTATCGAATATTCGAAATAAATACATTATGAAAATGTAAATAAAATAAAAATAGTCCATCTTCCTTAGAAATGCTAGTTGCAATGGGGCAGTTTTTTATTTTTTTTAAGCAGATGTCATCTCGAATACTTAGTAGCCTTTTTGCAAATCGAGCAAGAAAATGGATGCACTAAGAGCATCTTCAATGCAATATGGGAATTACTTAAAAATTTATTTCACATAAGTGAAATAGAATTTATTTAAAAAAAAACCTCTTCAATTCAAGTTAATAGGGATTTCGTCAAGTTGATGTGGCTGAAAAAAACATAAACATGATCTAGAGCTTCGTCTAGATTTAGAAGCATCGTTGAACATATTGAAACTACAAAATTTAAATTTATTATGTAGATTTATACAGATTTAAATGTAATTTTATTTTTATTTTAATAAAATAAAATACAACAATAAAATAAAATACAACTAGATAGCAATTTATATAATGTATTGGAGATCAAATTTGAATTTAAATATCTATTCCTTAGATACTACCTTCGTACTACATAGATAGCAACTCATAGAATACATTGGAGATGCTAGCTTGATTTAAAGTTGTAAAATAGTTGGTGAACTCTCAAATATTTTTAATTTTTTTTCCATTATATATATAACTATAGAAAAAATAATGGGAAAAAAAAAAACAAATATGTGGTTCTTAAAAATTAGAGTACAGAAGAGATGAGAGACTTTAGAGCGTTGTTTTGAAACTACCATGGGGCCACATCTTGGTGGCCTGTCAGGCCACGAGCCATAATTTTTGTATATTTTAAATGAATATATGCAAGAGCAGAGATAAGGGAGCAGAGAAAATTAATTTTTGAAGTATAAATTTTTTTTCAGCTGCAGCAGCCAATTTTGAAATACATTTTTTTTTAAAGTAGTAGATCCCATCTAAAAAATCTTGACTATATATATGTGACTTGTTTTAGTGGTACTTGAAATGTCTAAAAACTTGAAGCAGAAATTACAACCTGAAAGCTAGAAATAGAATTGCATTCATGAACTCGAAATCAACTACTACAGCAATTGCTCCTACATTGTAAAGTTTTTCCTTGAATGAAAATAATTGTTCTTCAGCAATCATCAAAGACAACTGGATCTTCGAAAGTAACATCATTGACTGGATCAATAATATCCACATCACAAGGATCGGTGAAAATCGGAATATCAAAGTCCCCATCAAAGGCACCTCCGGTTAACAAAATAATGGTTCCCTTTATCTGTAACATAAACCCCAACTGTTGTCATTATCCTCATTGCTTTATCCAAACCTGAAGGTTTCTGAACAAATATTTTTTCTCCGAAACTATATGAAATATTTAGGATCCACAAGTTGTTCCACTCACAGCGTGACTAACATTTTGAGCACTAAGTCCGTTCACAAAATGACTCCTCAATGCTAGTTTCACTTCACCAATATATCTATCCCCGAACGCCCTTTCAGAGAATAACTTGATTACAAGATCAACGTTCCTATTGTGTGCTCAATCGAGCAATTCCAAGAGGGATTGCACTCGTTTTGCTTGTCGACTTGGATTTCTTCATTGTTTTAGAGATTCCGTTGATTGAAACTTCAGCATAAACTTTCATTCTGCCATAATTTCGTACATCAGGGAGATTCTTAACAGAAACAATAGTGATATTAAGTTTCCTGCTGCACTCCATGTATATTGATATACACACTATAAATATATAATCACAAGAGTTAGATTTTAATGTATAAGTTGAAAATATGTGGGAGAAAATGCAATATAGAGTTTGCAACGTTTTTATCAATTTATAGTGCTGAGAGAACCAAGTTGCTAGTACTAATTTCTACAACGACCAAAAATGGAAGACTTGACTTAGTAACAAGTATTAATTTCTACTACAACCAAAAAAGGAACTTAAGGAATCCGTCAATGTATGTCTGCGATCCATAGACAAAAACGCTTGAAAGACCAAAAATTATTGGTGCAGAAAAATATGAGGAGAAGGGTAATTATGAGAAGCGAAAATGGTATGCTATCAGATTCTGCAACTTCAAATGATGATTCTTCAAGTACTTCGACGGAGCCCATGATTATTGATTGGAGGAAGGGTGAGCTCTTAGGTCGTGGATCCTTAGGATTTGTGTATGAAGGAATTACTTTGGATTTGTGTATGAAGGAATTACTGAGTAAGTGCAATTTATTTATTTATTTATTCAATATTTTTCCAAATATAATTGTTCTTCTGTTTACTGATCACTTGCTCTGAAACACTAAGCATGTACCATATTTATAGCATTTGTACCATTTCTCATGGTTGCAGTATAAATTATTTACTGAAACTGTCTTTTGAAAGTGAAGCTATACAGATTGATTGTTCCGAACCTAGCACAGTTGCACTCACTTTTTGGTCGACTAGATCTGTTGTTATCCCCCGAAATCTTTGAACCGATCACAGGAATACCAGTTACATTGCCTATCCGAACCTAGCACGTTGATCATGCTGGAGACGTAAAGAGTTGTGGATAATTTCAAGATGAGATCCTTATGAATGGGATAAGAATTTTCCTACTAATTGCTATTGTCTTTCTTTCTGTTAGTTTCTATCAATGAACTTTTAATTTCATACAGCTGGTCTATATATGTGAAGAATATCATCCTATTCTGTCTATATAAAGTTTTCGTTACATGATCTACGGGATCTGAAACACATATATGTAATGTGTGTCATGATTTGCTAAACCTTGTAATAAATTTTCTTTGTTCCAGTGGTGGATTCTTTTTTGCTGTCAAGGAATTTATCTTTGCTTGATCAAGGGGACGAGGAATATTATGATCAACTACAGAAATTGTCTGTAGTTTCTAGATGACTGGTTTTTTCCCCAATTGATCATTTCAATGAAGTTGAACGAATGTTGAGCTTGACAGAAATATTATTTTGCAACAGATGCAAGCATTATTTAAGATAGGAAAGGGTGATCAACCGCTCATTCCCGAATCTCTTTCCAGCAATGTCCGGGATTTTATCGTACAATGTCTAGAAGTCGACCCGAATGCATGCCCTAATGCCGCCCAGCTATTGGACCATCCATTTCTGAAGTGAACGCTTCCATCATCTTGGGGCTCAGCATCTCCTTGCAAATTTAATTTAGCCTACCACAGCAAGTAAACTATTTATTTTAAAACTTAATTACTTATTTACCCGCAAGTAATCTATTTAGAATAGCTCGCCATTAATGTACGATACATGTACTCGCCACTAAATGTTCTCTCTGTGAATATATAAATGGAGAATTATAATATTGATCATATCACATATCGCAATGTTGTTATCTCTTGTTGCGAATGCATAAATACCCTTTTGAAATTCATATATTGCTTGTGCTGTTGTTATCTCTTGTTGCGAATGCATAAATACGAGTTCTTGCCTTTATTTATGTGCAAGTGAAGGTAGGATATTAATTCTACTAAATTTAATGTTTGTTTTGAGCAAAGCTCGATAACAATTTCTTTAGTACAAAAAATTGAAGTTGGGGGACTCAAATGTTGGGAAAAAAAGTTATAAGTGAAAATTACCCAATTGTATATTGTGGTCATGCTAGGTTTCGATGAGCTTCTTTTACAAAATCGAATTTGAGATGTTTTGAATCCCTTTTTGGAAAATACATTTTATTTGGAATTTTGAGATATTGTTTCAATAAATGATTATTCAGTAAAATAGAACAATTTTATTATAAAATATTATCGAGTGATATATACATTTTAAAGTTGGTGTATTTTACAATATATTTTTTTATAAAAATAAAATACAAACAAATAATAAATTGACAAAATAGGAAATAAAAATTATTGACATGAACTAAGAATTTTATTTTTTTAAGTATTTTAGTATTTTTATTTTTCAAGAATTTAGAGTTTTAATTTTTAGAATTTTTATTTAAATAATTTTTTCCTTGTTAACTGAAAACACTCAAAACGTCAAAAATGTGTTTTGAGTTTTGTGTTATAAATTTAACTTTACTTTTAAAAATACATTTTCAAATACAGCATAGTAAACAAGTTCTGGATAATTTGCAAAATTGAAAATGAAAACAGCTGCAAAACAGTAAAGAGAACGAAACTTAAGTTTTTAGATGAGATTGAGAGTCGAAAATTTTATTCAAACTTCAAATTAATATTTTCACTATATTTATGAGTACATGGTTATTTAAATACTTTCTACCATTCTATTTAAATAGCTTGTGTTTTATCTGTGAGCTTAAACAAAAAATACAAAAATAAAACATTTATTCAACGATGGTCCTCCATAGATTCACTTATATAAGTCACGACAAACATCGTAAACTTGATCCATGGATAATCGACCTGGCAATGGTATTTCAGCTTCATTGCTGGTATTCCACCATTAGATCACTTTTCAAATTTAGTGAACTCTTGAACTCCATCTATTTACAAAAAATTTACATGTGAGACTTTGATAAAAGAAAATAAAAAAGAATATGACCAATACTTAAGAAACACGTTGAAAATGTAAATAGAAATAAATAATTTTATCATCTTTTAACGATCTAAGCATGGTTCAGCACTTACACATTTTTTTTTTTTTTTAACTTTCTCATGATTGTAAGAGTATCTCCAATACTTAAATGGATTGTTAAAAAAATATTTGCTTCATAAGTAAAATTAACAATGCATCAAAAATTTCTCCAATGAAATTTAACATGAACAACGTCAATATGATGTGTAAAGAAAAAAAAAAGATATTGTCTAGAATTCTAGCTAGATTCAAAAACTCTATAAAATATGTTGACTTAGCACAATTTATATTTACTATGCAAATTTATATTTCTTATACAGATCTAGGTGTTTTTGTTCTAAAAAAATAAAAATAAAAACCTAGATAGTATTATTGAGTTTATATAGAACTCTTGGAAAATCAATTATGAATTTACGTGTCTATTCATTAACTATTAACATAGCGTAGACTGAAAATCTTTCAACTTGTATGATGCCTAAATAGCAATCACGCTCGGCTACTCGAAGATATTTGTTTCCAAATATCACAAAGAAATTTTTTATTTCTGAGGTTCTAATCTTTATATTTTCATTTATAATTTCTATTTTAGCTTCTATTTTATTTCTATCACAATGTTTTGGAGGGTCTTCTCCTATTATTTAGATTTGTTCAGCTAATTGTAAAATCTAATCTATACTTTCTTCATGATCTATTTTTTTTTTTTTTTATTAAAAACAATTAAGTCTTTTGCTCTTGGTACAAAATTTGTTTTTAAGGTATCTAAAGATACATAATCTAAACATTCTAAACTTTCTAAGTCTTCGTAATCATTTGGTGTTTTTGATGGTGAAGGTCCACCACGCTTAGCTCGTAACTCTGATGTTTCTATAGTCTGTATAATAGATGTATCTTTTTCAAGAATTATTGCATCATTTATAATTGTTAAACTTTTATTTCTACGTAATAAGAATTGTATTCCTATAACAAATTCATCCTTAATTAATTGACTTACTAAAGTAGTTGTTAAACTATATTGTCTTTCTTGAAATCTAATTTTACAATCGTTAAAAAGTCTTTCTTCGAACTCCATTTTATTGCCATCAATTTGACTTACTCTTATTTCATATTCTAATTTCTGGACCAAGTCTTTTCTAATTATGTTAAATGTGCATCATGTATCAACTAAAGCTATTAAATTCAATTTAATCATCTTATTGATTTGTACCTCTATATGCATTCTAATACTTTTGGTTGGTTTTATTCTAGATATTTGACATATTATCTCTTTTTTATTTTCTGTTTTTAAATAATTATTCTCAATATAGCTTTATATGGGTTGTTTTCCTTTTTCTAGATTTCTAAGTCTATATTGTATTTCTTCTAATGTTTCATGTATTTTATCAATTCTATTATTATTATTAGTTATTTTATCTTCTAATTTTTCTGTGGTTTCACTATAGTTTTTGGGTTTATTGTAAGGTTCATCTTGTATTTCTAAGCAATTATTACATTGAATTTTTAAACAATTTTTACACTGATTTTTATTTCTATGTCCTGGATATGTTCTACATAATGTGCATTTGTCTATCATACATCCTTGTCCTTTAATCCATTCATGAATACATTCTTGCTCTATGTTCATCATTTTTATATCAAGAATTGAGAAATCTAAATCTTCTGTATTACTATTGCTTTCATCAGAACTTTCTACAATTTCTAAATTGTCTAACTCGTCATCTGTGTATATACTATATACTGAACTACAAGATTCATTATCTGATAACTCTGTGATATGACACTGTGTTTCTTCGATTATTATAGATTTATTTAACGTCTTTTTATTAGGCATTTATTAGCAAAATGTCTAGGATCTTCGCAAATGTAGCATTTACAATCTTTTCTATTTTTCGGTCTTTTAATGTATCTATTATAATTAGGCTTCCTATTTTTATAGTATGTCCTACTTGGTCTAATATTATATCTTTTTCTATTTTGGTATTGTGTTTTATATTTATGTCATTTATCTTTTTTATACATTCTTTTCTTTTTCTTTTTATAATAATAGGTTTGAGGTGTGTATAAATTTGAACAAAAAGAATAATTTAATTTCTTTAATTGTTTTCTAGCTACTTCTTATATACAATATTCTTTTGATTTATCTGTTATAAATTTTATGGTATCGCTAATAATTGTTCCCTTAATCCCAGTTTTCTACCTCATTTTTAATTTTATCATTCCATGGTAGTGGAATCTTTCTATATAGTCTATCTAATATGTGTACATCTAAAGCTAATCCTGCTGCACTAACTAATCTTTCAAAGTCTAATAAAAACGGTTGTATGTATTTCATGTTACTTATACTTAGTTTTTCTAATTCTTCTAAGGATTTATTTTGTTCATAAACATTGTTTCTACTTGGGTTTATTCCTATAATTATTTCTCGAATAAAATTAGTAAAATTTATAGGATTTTCTCTTCCAACCATTCTTAATCTTAATTCATTTGGTTTTAGTCTTTTGGCTGTAACATATATAAAGTTGTCTTTCCTAAATAAGTCTCTAAATAAGCCCATATTTCTTCTACAGGCATTTGTATAGGCACACTATTACATGTTCTAATTATAGAATTTTGACATTTAGTTAAAGTACTAGGTCTGTCTTGAGGTTTGCAATTATTTAGAGCATGCTTGTTTCCCATTAAAATGGGTTTTTTCTTTCTCATTTTTTGACTTTTGGGTCAAAATGACCAAAATGTCCTTTTGTTTTTCAAAGTAGCCGTACTATTTGACTAGAAAAAAAGGGTATTTTGGTCAATTTTCCCCAAAAGTCAAAAAATAGAAAAAAATAAACCCATTTTAATGTGAATCAAATAACCCCTTAATTCAAATGTTAATCCTCTATCACTTGCTATTGTTAGACTACATCCTTCTTTTGTTTGTCTTTGTCCTAAACTTCTGTATTTTTTGTCTTCCCAATCATATATACGAGCATGGGGAAAAGGGTATTTTCGTCCAATATCATATTCTTTACTCATGGGTTCTTTTCTTTTTCCAAACTCTTGGCCTGTTTCTGATTTATGCTTTTTACTACTACTTTCTTCCATTTTGATTTCTATATTTGGTTGATCTTTCTCCTCTAACAGAGTCTTTATTTCTACTTCTCTGGTTCTCCTAAGGTTCCTATAATATTTTGTGTTTATATATCCAAATTCTATATCGATGGTCTTCACTTTCATCTTCAATTTCTTCATCTAGAGAATTAATTTTTTCTTTACTTTCATAGTCTTCTATTTCAATATATCTAAAAATTTTCTCTTTATTTTCGACTTGCTTTGTTTCTTCAGCTTGATAATTGTAATTTCCAAATCTAATATTTAAAATTCCATTGCTATTTTTATACATAATGTTATCTTCTGGTACTAAAATTGATTTTTCTAAAATGTTTGATAAATTCCAGTCTAATTCTACATTTGTCTCTAGAAAAAAATTTCTTTGCTGAGATAGCTTTTATACCTTTCTGTCCTAATAAGGTAATGATTTGATCATTTTCTAATTTATATTTAGTGGTACTATTTTCGCTAAGTCTTCCTACAAATCCAATCATGTGTACAGGAATATATCTTTCTCCATAATGTTGGTATATCAAAGATTTACTAAAAATATTTCTTTTTTTGTATATATCTAAATCTTTTATTAATTTTAGTTTATTATGTCTAAAAGTTTCTGTTTGTTCTTCTATACCTATTAAAGATTCTAATCTGGTTTCTGATTCCATTTTTCTAGTTGAAGACCTCATTAAAGGATTTCTTAATATTCTACTACTACTAGCTACAACTTATTTATTGTTATTCATTATGTATATACCCACTTAGTCTTTTTAAATTTACTTACTTCATTAATATTTCATAGATCTAGTTTTTCTAACTTACCAATTAATATATCTAAATCTTGTTTAGGAGTATCTATGGATTTTGTTTTTTCTAAAGTTGTTATTCTACTTTCTAATTTAATATTTTCCATGTCCTTATTATAAGAAAACTTCTTTAATATTTCACTATTTTGATTTTTAATATATTCTAAATTAATTTCTAAAATTTTTATGCTTTTATTAAAATTTTCTAAAACTGCTTCTATCTTTATATTATTTACACAAATATTTCTTTCTAGACTTTCACTTAAATTTACTATTAAATCTACTATACTATTTAACTGCTTATCTTCTGAATGTAAAAAATGTTTAAAGTTTTTTTTTATCCAAATTACAAACTAAAGATGCTCTGTCCAAATTATCTTTTCTCTTTAAGTTTAATTTCCTGAAAGCTCTAAATTTAAATAATCTATTTTATTCATACACTAAATAAACTTGACTTAAAACATGCTCTGATATCAATTTTGATCGATTTTATGAACAATTAAAAATGAATAATAAATTACTGGTAAAATATTAATATAGTCTGAAAATAAATAGTATAAATGTAAATTACATGTAAATATTACAAATTTCTCTATATGTAACCTAAAACAAAACTCTAAAGTTGATCTTAATCTTCGTTGCTTTATAAATTTAGAATATTTATACGAAATTGAAAATCTCATATATATCTTTATCTTTTTGTAAGTCGGTAAATATATGTCTTTTTAAAAGTTGATAATATTTGTCTTTTTACACTACAAGAAATGAGCTCAATAGCGGCAACATATGTCGTCGCTGAATATGCAGATGTCGTATCTTTAACTTTTTCAAAACGACTAAGTCGTCGCTAAATATCGCCGTAACAAGTTAGTGTCTCTAGGGGTATAGCGACAACATTTTGTCGTCTCTATATAAATTTGTATGTATAGCGACGACAATGTCGTCGCAATAGTGTCGTGACCATTGTTGTGAAAATAACGTGATTGCAAGTGCACAATATCGTTAACAAGTAATAAAGTGGACTTTTTGAGTCCGGATTATCGTTCCCACGAAGACTATCTTACTAAGATACTAGTTAAATTAATCAAAGCGCTAATTTATTGTAAATAATTTAAAATAAATTGAGTTGAAAGATTTAAGCTAAAACTTTGGATTTTTCGAAAGTATATAATAAAGAAAAAATCAAGAATTAATAAAATATGATGGTTAAAGCGTTTGGACGAACGAATTCACCTAGTTATCATCTCTAATTTCTCCTCTCAAAATTTCTTCCTAAAGTTGTATTCGGTCGAATTCACAAATTTAACCTAATTTACCTCTCTCGAGTTCAAATTAATCCTATCTAATTAAGTCAACTTAGGCAGTCAGAATGGTCCTTAATTAGATGCATTAAATCTCCTAGGAATTCAATTCAGACCACAGCAATAATAAAAGCGTATCTCTACCTTTCATCCAATTGCCAGATTTTACTACGTGATCTTGATCAATAATTTACTTCTCAGTTCATTACAATCCATAAAATCAATGAAATAATGGCCAATCATTCAAAGCATTAAGAAAAGAAGTAAAATCAAATACTTAATCAATTTATAAATCAAAACTTGAGATTCGAAATTAAAGAATTTAATTTAGGCTCCATCGTTCATCCAAACATAAAATCTAGCTATTCATGAATCGGGAGAAAGAAAAGAGGAAAAGAATTGAAAACATAACCGGAGCTTGAAAATAATAGAGGAAGAGACGTTGAATATCTTGCACCAAGAACTCTTTGTCTTCAAGCTCCAATCTTCTATTCCGTCTTGTTCTTCGTCTCTTGGTAACTTTCTCTCTCAATATGATATTTTTACCAGATTTTTCGAACCCTTGTTATGAGAGTCTAAGTCCTATTTATAGGTCTCCCAAGATGACCTAGAAGATCCCTCAAAATCTTCAAAAATCGTGGACTACAAGTTTCCTAATTGCTTTTGAACTCAAATAAGGAAATAAAATAACAGAAAATTCGCATGCCAAAAAATTGGCCTGGGCGAACGCCCAAGCATGTTGGGGGCGAACGCCCAGGCCTGGTAAACGGCCTCAGTCATTTGCCTCTTCATCTGGGCGCACACCCAGCTTTGATCTAGGGCATTCGCCCAGCTCAATTTATGTCCATTCTGCGCTTGTGCTCCTTCAACTTTTGATTGTAGTCATTTTAGTCCTCTGATTCCTTCTTATATTTCAATTCAGTCCTCTTTTATTTGCACCCCATGTCCTTCAACTTTTGGAGGTTTGCAAGTTGATCCCCATCTCCAATTTTTTGTACACTTTCAGTCCTTTTCGCCTATTTTGCTTGTTTTTCTCCAATTCCATCCGATCTTGGGTTTTGACCTGAAATAATTAAATCAACACACAATTAAGTAGAAAAGTACTTATGAGCACTTACAATTGTCCACTTTTGATAGTCTAGATAAGTGTAAAATCACACTTATCAAATACCCCCAAACTTGAACATTTGTTCGTCCTCGAATTTAACTATTTACTTCAACAATCAAACAAAATATATTATAACAGATAGCTTGCCGTATTTGCCTCATATTTTTGAAACAGTCAAACAATTCATACTAAAACTTCTAAATCATGCTACCACAATCAATCAGTTTTACTTATCCAATGCTCGACAGATATTTGTGTGTACGCATAGTCAATTCAATCACCATAAGCCTTTCGGTTTGTGATATTATGCCCCCAATGGTCAAATATTTCCTTTCTCTCTCGTAAGAATACACACCCCCATACTGATATTCAATTTTCTCACCCTGGTATTAGCTCTAAAGTTGTCTTCAAAACACATGTTCTTTTACCGCTCAAAATTTGATTAGGTCCAGCCAATACAGTTGCTATCTAGATTTGTGATGATTCTCTCTTTATTGAGTTCTTTGACCATCAAGTTTTCACTAGGTAAGTCAAACCCACTAGTCATCTATATCCCCAAGTTATGCGCATAATGGTTCAATCTTGCTTTTGCTTCAATTTTTTTTTTTAATCAACAATTTATATTGATATATATCTTATGTGTAAGACTTCACTCCCTTAAGCTTTCTAGATGACCCTTGTAGCGAGCTTTAGGCCGATGGCTTCCAGGTCTGTTAAACCTTAGGGCACCGAGTTTTGAGAACTCCAATGGACTTTATCACTCGAGTCAACTAGGCTACGAAGAGAGGGATAAGATAATGCAAGTGCCATGTCTTTCATTTTTTTTTCCGCAAGATAAACATGCGGGGAATAGATTTCTAGCATCTGGTCAATACCTAGATTCCACTTGGTAGCCAAAATACACTCCACACAACTATTACTCAAACACGTAATCAACACCTATCTAAACAGCTTCTGCAATGGTTTAACCACTCCCAAACTATCCATTCAACTGGTTAGATGGTGGTTTTAATTTTCACAATTTATGTTCACTGTTGTATTCAATATAATATATCAACCAAAGATAGTGATATTCATGACTATTGTGCTCACACTTAATCATATTTCACATGGATAAGTATAGTCTATAAAAACAGTTTAAGTAGCATCACCTAGTCATAAATCATGAATTGATAACAGTTTCAAAAATTATCATCATAAGCGGGCAAGGCTATCCAACATACAAGCACACAATTTTTTTTTTTTTTTTTTTTTTTAGCACACACAAAAATGATGAAAGTAATTAAAGTCACCCCCAAGCTTAAATTTCACATTGTCCTCAATTTGATAGAAGAAAGCAAAGTAAATAAGAAATAAGGAAAGAGACAACCTGAATCAAAAGGCATGGGGATAACAATCGGACTTTTAGCTCATCAGTATGTATTGGTTTGGAATGACGATGTGCAACCTGAAATATGAAAAACAATAATGATTAAATATACGCAATCACTAAAAAATGGAAAATGTGCTCTACTTTCTAATGCAGTCCGAAAATTTTACATACAATGCAATAAACATATAAGAGATAGAAAATGGGTTGCCTCCCATTAAGCGTTCGAGTTATAGTCTAGAGCTCAACTTTTTTGCAAGTAACAGTTATGGAGGCTTGAATTGATCTTTGGAAGTCTTGCATTGCTTGCAATTGCCAGCTTTGCACGCTTTTTCCTTTGCTCTCCATATTTTAAATCGACCCTTTTCATCTTTAATTGGTGCAACTAGTCCACCTGTATCTGGTTTGTAGTTTTTTTGGCCAATTGTTGCCCCTTCATCAACTCTACAGCACTCCCCGAGGTCGATTGGTTGCTCAGGTATGGTGTACATACTGAAAATTGCTCGTTCATCTTGTACCCTCAAGATTAGCTCACCCTTTTCAACATCAATAAGGGCCCGACTCGTTGCTAAGAATGGTCGTCCCAAAATGACTGGCATATTACGATCCTCTTCGATGTCAAGGACAATAAAATCAACTGGAAAGAAAAACTTTTCCACCTTAATGAGCATGTCCTCAACCACACCCCGTGGGTACTTGATCGATCTATCAGCAAGCTGTAGAGATATACTTGTTGCTTTTACTTTTCCCAACCCTAATCTCCTGTAGACAGAAAGAGGCATTACATTTACACTTGCACCTAAATCACATAAAGCATTAAAATTATAAAATTCTCCAATTGTGCAAGGTAATTTAAAACTCCCTGGATCTTTTAACTTCGGAGGTAACTTATTTAGCAAAATAGCACTACATTCCTCAGTCAAAGCCACTGTCTCGTTTTCATCTGGTTTTCTTTTCTTGGACAACATTTCTTTCATAAATTTCAAATACAATGGCATTTGAGCTAATGCGTCGGCAAAAGAAATGTTGATGTGTAGTTTCTTGAAAACTTCAAGAAATTTTTCAAACTGCTTGTCGAGCTTGTTCTTATGCAGCCTCTGAGGAAAAGGAATTGGCGGCACATAAGCTTTGACAGGAATTGGCGCCCTCACTTTTGATGGTTCAGCAGATTCTTTTGAAACTTCTTCTTTTGATTTCTCATGTTGTTGTCCAGTTTCTTCTTCATTACTCATCAACTGTTCATTATTTTTCTCTATTCTTTTTACAAGAATTTCTGGCAATTGTACCCTCTCCTAGTAGTGATGGCATTTACCTGTTCCCTTGGATTTGTTTCTGTAGTGCTGGGTAAAGTGCCTGGTTTTCTCTCTGACAATTGTAGGGCTAACTGACCAATCTGAGTCTCTATTTTTCTGATAGACGCTTGTTGATTCTGACTGTTGATGTCTAATCGCTCCAATGCTTTATCAGTTTTTTGCATATACTGTTGGAACATCTCTCCTAAACTCGGTCTTCTTTCTTGCTGAGCATTATATGCATTACCACTTTGTTGATTCTCAGACCATCTAAAATTGGAGTGTTTCTTCCAACCTGGATTGTATGTTTGTGAATATGGATTGTAATGCTGATGTGTATTGTTCTGCACAAAATTGACCTGTTCTGGAGAGGCCAATAACATACAATCTGATGTGGAATGGTTAGCTCCACAATTCTCGCACATGATGGTTGCTTGGATTGCATTCATTCCTTGCATTGTGTTCTGACTAAGAGCTCCACCTACTTTGTCAATGTAGCAAGTTGTACATTGGTAGCTGACAGACCATCAATCTCATGTATGCCTGCTACTTTTCTTGGAGTGGTACGATCAGATGAAAACATGGTCTGTGTGTTTGCAATCAGCTCATAGAGATCCCTTGCTTCGTTAACATTTTTATTCGCAATTAACCCGTTTGCAGAAGAGTCCACTGTCGATTTAGACTGAGGAGATAGCCCAGAATAAAAATATTGAGCCTGTTGCCCCTTTTTAATGCCATGATTTGGACATTTTCTGAGCAATTCCTTGAATCTATCCCAAGCTTCATGATACCTTTCACCCTCCAGTTGTTGGAAAGTCGAAATTTCCAATTTCATTTTGGCTACTTTAGCTGGTGAAAAGTATTTGTTACAGAATTTTCTAGCCAAGTCATCCCATGTTGTGATACTAGCATGTGGTTCAGAGTCTAACCATTCCAGAGCCCCATCCCTCAAAGTGTAGGGAAATAACTGGAGTCTAATGGCATTGTCATTTACTCCTTGAAACTGAAAATTATGGAGCATACGTAGGAATCTGGAGAGATGAGTATTAGGGTTTTCAGTCGCCTTCCCATAGAACTGCAGGTTGTTGCTGAAAAGATTAATCATATCGGCTCTTAGTTGGAAGTCGTTCAGACCAAAAGCTGGATAAATAATGCTTGAACGATCAGGAGCTGCTGCCGGAGTTAAGAACTGAGCCATTGGCATGTTTCCATCGTCATCTTCTTCATGTTCTTCATGTTGTTGAATTTGCTGAGCTGCCATTCGGGCTGCTTCTACATCGGCTGCTCTTGCAGCTTCTTGTTCAAGCCCTCTTCTTATTTGTGCTTCTGTCATTTGATAGAAATAGACAAAGAAGAAAATAGTAGTAATAACAATAATAAAATAAATCAGTAATAATAAAAAAAATAAAAAATAAAATAAAATAAAATAAAAAATAAAACTAACACTAACGATTAATCTAAACTAATATTAAATAAGAATAGTCTCCGGCAACGGCGCCAAAAACTTGTTGTGAAAATAACGTGATTGCAAGTGCACAATATCGTTAACAAGTAATAAAGTGGACTTTTTGAGTCCGAATTATCGTTCCCACGAAGACTATCTTATTTAGAAACTAGTTAAATTAATCAAAGCGCTAATTTATTGTAAATAATTTAAAATAAATTGAGTTGAAAGATTTAAGCTAAAACTTTGAATTTTTCGAAAGTAATAATAAAGAAAAAAATCAAGAATTAATAAAATATGATGGTTAAAGCGTTTGGACGAACGAATTCACCTAGTTATCATCTCTAATTTCTCCTCTCAAGATTTCTTCCTAAAGTTGTATTCGGTCGAATTCACAAATTTAACCTAATTTACCTCTCTCGAGTTCAAATTAATCCTATCTAATTAAGTTAACTTAGACAGTTAGAATGGTCATTAATTAGATGCATTAAATCTCCTAGGAATTCAATTCAGACCGCAGCAATAATAAAAGCGTATCTCTATCTTTAATCCAATTGTCGGATTTTGCTACGTGATCTAGTTCAATAATTTACTTCTCAATTCATTACAATCTATAAAATCAATAAAATAATGGCCAATCATTCAAAGCATTAAGAAAAGAAGTAAAATCAAATACTTAATCAATTTATAAATCAAAACTTGAGATTCGAAATTAAAGAATTTAACTAAGGCTGCATCGTTCATCCAAACATAAAATCTAGCAATGCATGAATTGGGAGAAAGAAAAGAGGAAAAGAATTGAAAACATAACCGGATCTTGAAAATAATAGAGGAAGAGACGTTGAATATCTTGCACCAAGAACTCTTTGTCTTCAAGCTCCAATCTTCTATTCCGCCTTGTTCTTCGTCTCTTGGTAACTTTCTCTCTCAATATGATATTTTTACCAGATTTTTCGAACCCTTGTTATGAGAGTCTAAGTCCTATTTATAGGTCTCCCAAGATGACCTAGAAGATCCCTCAAAATCCTCAAAAATCGTGGACTACAAGTTTCCTAATTGCTTTTAAACTCAAATAAGGAAATAAAATAACAGAAAATTCGCATGCCAAAAAATTGGCATGGGCGAACGCCCAGGCATGTTGGGGGCGAACGCCCAAGCCTGGTAAACGGCCTCAGTCGTTTGCCTCTTCATCTGGGTGCACGCCCAGCTTTGATCTAGGGCGTTCGCCCAGATCAATTTATGTCTATTCTGCGCTTGTGGTCCTTCAACTTTTGATTGTAGTCATTTTAGTCCTCTTATTCCTTCTTATATTTCAATTCAATCCTCTTTTATTTGCACCCCATGTCCTTCAACTTTTGGAGGTTTGCAAGTTGATCCCCATCTCCAATTTTTCGTACACTTTCAGTCCTTTTCGCCTATTTTGTTTATTTTTCTACAATTCCATCCGATCTTGGGTTTTGACCTGAAATAATTAAATCAACACACAATTAAGTAGAAAAGTACTTATGAGCACTTACAATTGTCTACTTTTGATAGTCTAGATAAGTGTAAAATCACACTTATCAAATACCCCCAAACTTGAACATTTGTTCGTCCTCGAATATATCTATTTACTTCAACAATCAAACAAAATATATTATAACAGATAACTTGTCGTATTTGCCTCATATTTTTGAAACAGTCAAACAATTCATACTAAAACTTCTAAATCATGCTACCACAATCAATCAGTTTTACTTATCCAATGCTCGACAGATATGTGTGTGTACGCATAGTCAATTCAATCACCCTAAGCCTTTCGGTCGGTGATATTATGCCCCCAATGGTCAAATATTTCCTTTCTCTCTCGTAAGAATACACATCCCCATACTGATATTCAATTTTCCCACCCTGGTATTAGCTCTAAAGTTGTCTTCAAAACACCTGTTCTTTTACCGCTCAAAATTTGGTTAGGTCTAGCCAATACAGTTGCTATCTAGATCTGTGATGATTATCCCTTTATTGAGTGCTTTGACCATCAAGTTCTCACTAGGTAAGTCAAACCCACTAGTCATCTATATCCCCAAGTTATGCGCATAATGGTTCAATCTTGCTTTTGCTTCAATTTTTTTTTAATCAACAATTTGTATTGATATATATCTTATGTGTAAGACATCACTCCCTTAAGCTTTCTAGATGACCCTTGTAGTGAGCTTTAGGCCGATGGCTCCCTGGTCTGTTAAACCTTAGGGCACCGAGTTTTGAGAACTCCAATGGACTTTATCACTCGAGTCAACTAGGCTACGAAGAGAGGTATAAGATAATGCAAGTGCCATGTCTTTCATTTTTTTTTCGCAAGATAAACATGCGGAGAATAGATTTCTAGCATCTGGTCAATACCTAGATTCCACTTGGTAGCCAAAATACACTCCACACAACTATTACTCAAACACGGAATCAACACCTATCTAAACAGCTTCTGCAATGGTTTAACCACCCCAAACTATCCATTCAACTGGTTAGATGGTGGTTTTGGTTTTCACAATTTAAGTTCACTGTTGTATTCAATATAATATATCAACCAAAGGTAGTGATATTCATGACTATTGTGCTCACACTTAATCATATTTCACATGGATAAGTATAGTCTATAAAAACAGTTTAAGTAGCATCACCTAGTCATAAATCATGAATTGATAATAGTTTCAAAAATTATCATCATAAGCCGGCAAGGCTATCCAACATACAAGCACACAATTTTTTTTTTTTTTAGCACACACAAAAATGATGAAAGTAATTAAAGTCACCCCCAAGCTTAAATTTCACATTGTCCTCAATGTGATAGAAGAAAGCAAAGTAAATAAGAAATAAGGAAAGAGACAACCTGAATCAAAAGGCATGGGGATAACAATCGGACTTTTAGCTTATCAGTATGCATTGGTTTGGAATGACGATGTGCAACCTGAAATATGAAAAACAATAATGATTAAATATACGTAATCACTAAAAAATGGAAAACGTGCTCTACTTTCTAATGCAATCCTAAAATTTTACATGCAATGCAATAAACATATAAGAGATAGAAAAATGGGTTGCCTCCCATTAAGCGCTCGAGTTATAGTCTAGAGCTCGACTTTTTTGCAAGTAACAGTTATGGAGGCTTGAATTGATCTTTGGAAGTCTTGCATTGCTTGCAATTGCCAGCTTTGCACGCTTTTTCCTTTGCTCTCCATATTTTAAATCGACCCTTTTCATCTTTAATTGGTGCAACTAGTCCACCTGTATCTGGTTTACAGTTTTTTTGGCCAATTGTTTCCCCTTCATCAACTCTAAAGCACTCCCCGAGGTCGATTAGTTGCTCGGGTATGGTGTACGTATTGAAAATTGCTCGTTCATCTTGTACCCTCAAGATTAGCTCACCCTTTTCAACATCAATAAGGGCCCGACTCATTGCTAAGAATGGTCGTCCCAAAATGACTGGCATATTACGATCCTCTTCGATGTCAAGGACAATAAAATCAACAGGAAAGAAAAACTTTTCCACCTTGATGAGCACGTCCTCAACCACACCCTGTGGGTACTTGATCGATCTATCAGCAAGCTGTAGAGATACACTTGTTGCTTTTACTTTTCCCAACCCTAATCTCCTGTAGACAGAAAGAGGCATTAAATTTACACTTGCACCTAAATCACATAAAGCATTAAAATTATAAAATTCTCCAATTGTGCAAGGTAATTCAAAACTCCCTGGATCTTTTAACTTCGGAGGTAACTTATTTCGCAAAATAGCACTACATTCCTCAGTCAAAGCCACTGTCTTGTTTTCATCTGGTTTTCTTTTCTTGGACAACATTTCTTTCATAAATTTCAAATACAATGGCATTTGAGCTAATGCGTCGGCAAAAAGAATGTTGATATGCAGTTTCTTGAAAACTTCAAGAAATTTTTCAAACTGCTTGTCGAGCTTGTTCTTATGCAGCCTCTGAGGAAAAGGAATTGGTGGCACATAAGCTTTGACAGGAATTGGCACCCTCACTTTTGATGGTTCAGCAAATTCTTTTGAAACTTCTTCTTTCGATTTCTCATGTTATTGTCCAGTTTCTTCTTCATTACTCATCAACTGTTCATCATTTTTCTCTGTTCTTTTTACAAGAATTTCTGGCAGTTGTACCCCGCTCCTAGTAGTGATGGCATTTACCTGTTCCCTTGGATTTGTTTCTGTAGTGCTGGGTAAAGTGCCTGGTTTCTATCTGACAATTGTAGGGCTAACTGACCAATCTGAGTCTCTATTTTTCTGATAGACGCTTGTTGATTCTGACTATTGATGTCTAATCGCTCCAATGCTTTATCAGTTTTTTGCATATACTATTGGAACATCTCTCCTAAACTCGGTCCTCTTTCTTGCTGAGCATTATATGCATTACCACTTTGTTGATTCTCAGACCATCTAAAATTGGGGTGTTGCTTCCAACCTGGATTGTATGTTTGTGAATATGGATTGTACTGCTGATGTGTATTGTTCTGCACAAAATTGACCTGTTCTGGAGAGGCCAATAACATACAATCTGATGTCGAATGGTTAGCTCTACAATTCTCGCACATGATGGTTTCTTGGATTGCATTCACTCCTTGCATTTGTGTTCTGACTAAGAGCTCCACCTGCTTTGTCAATGTAGCAAGTTGTGCATTGGTAGCTAACAGATCATCAATCTCATGTATGCTTGCTACTTTTCTTGGAGTGGTACGATCAGATGAAAACATGGTCCGTGTGTTTGCAATCAGCTCATAGAGATCCCATGCTTCGTTAACATTTTTATTCACAATTGACCCGTTTACAGAAGAGTCCACTGTCGATTTAGATTGAGGAGATAGCCCAGAATAAAAATATTGAGCCTGTTGCCCCTTTTTAATGCCATGATTTGGACATTTTCTGAGCAATTTCTTGAATCTATCCCAAGCTTCATGATACCTTTCACCCTCCAGTTGTTGGAAAGTCGAAATTTCCAATTTCATTTTGGCTACTTTAGCTGGTGAAAAGTATTTGTTACAGAATTTTCTAGCCAAGTCATCCCATGTTGTGATACTAGCATGTGGTTCTGAGTCTAACCATTCCAGAGCCCCATCCCTCAAAGTGTAGGAAAATAACCGGAGTCTAATGGCATCGTCATTTACTCCTTAAAACTGAAAATTATGGAGCATACGTAGGAATCTGGAGAGATGAGTATTAGGGTTTTCAGTCGCCTTTCCATAGAACTGTAGGTTGTTGCTGAAAAGATTAATCATATCGACTCTTAGTCGTTCCGACCAAAAGCTGGATAAATAATGCTTGAACGATCAGGAGCTGCTGCCGGAGTTAGGAACTGAGCCATTGGCATGTTTCCATCGTCATCTTCTTCATGTTCTTCATGTTGTTGAATTTGCTGAGCTGCCATTCGGGTTGCTTTTACAGCAGCTGCTCTAGCAGCTTCTTGTTCAAGCCCTCTTCTTATTTGTGCTTCTGTCATTTGATAGAAATAGACAAAGAAGAAAATAGTAGTAATAACAATAATAAAAGAAATCAGTAATAATAATAAAAAATAAAAAATAAAATAAAATAAAAAATAAAACTAACACTAACGATTAATCTAAACTAATATTAAATAAGAATAGTCCCGGCAACGGCGCCAAAAACTTGTTTTGAAAATAACGTGATTGCAAGTGCACAATATCGTTAACAAGTAATAAAGTGGACTTTTTGAGTTCGGATTATCGTTCCCACGAAGACTATCTTATTTAAATACTAGTTAAATTAATCAAAGCGCTAATTTATTGTAAATAATTTAAAATAAATTGAGTTGAAAGATTTAAGCTAAAACTTTGGATTTTTCGAAAGTAATAATAAAGAAAAAATCAAGAATTAATAAAATATGATGGTTAAAGCGTTTGGACGAACGAATTCACCTAGTTATCATCTCTAATTTCTCCTCTCAAGATTTCTTCTTAAAGTTGTATTCGGTCGAATTCACAAATTTAACCTAATTTACCTCTCTCGAGTTCAAATTAGTCCTATCTAATTAAGTCAACTTAGGCAGTCAGAATGGTCCTTAATTAGATGCATTAAATATCCTAGGAATTCAATTCAGACCGCAGCAATAATAAAAGCGTATCTCTACCTTTCATCCAATTGCCGGATTTTACTACGTGATCTAGATCAATAATTTACTTCTCAGTTCATTACAATCCATAAAATCAATAAAATAATGGCCAATCATTCAAAGCATTAAGAAAAGAAGTAAAATCAAATACTTAATCAATTTATAAATCAAAACTTGAGATTCGAAATTAAAGAATTTAACTTAGGCTGCATCGTTCATCCAAATATAAAATCTAGCTATTCATGAATCGGGAGAAAGAAAAGAGGAAAAGAATTGAAAACATAACCGGATCTTGAAAATAATAGAGGAAGAGACGTTGAATATCTTGCACCAAGAACTCTTTGTCTTCAAGCTCCAATCTTCTATTCCGCCTTGTTCTTCGTCTCTTGGTAACTTTCTCTCTCAATATGATATTTTTACCAGATTTTTCGAACCCTTGTTATGAGAGTCTAAGTCCTATTTATAGGTCTCCCAAGATGACCTAGAAGATCCCTTAAAATCCTCAAAAATCGTGGACTACAAGTTTCCTAATTGCTTTTGAACTCAACTAAGGAAATAAAATAACAGAAAATTCGCATGCCAAAAAATTGGCCTGGGCGTTCGGGCGAACGCCCAGGCCTGGTAAACGTCCTCAGTCGTTTGCCTCTTCATCTGGGCGCACGCCCATCTTTGATCTAGGGCGTTCGCCCAGATCAATTTATGTCCATTCTGCGCTTGTGGTCCTTCAACTTTTTATTGTAGTCATTTTAGTCCTCTGATTCCTTCTTATATTTCAATTCAGTCCTCTTTTATTTGCACCCCATGTCCTTCAACTTTTGGAGGTTTGCAAGTTGATCCCCATCTCCAATTTTTCGTACACTTTCAGTCCTTTTCGCCTATTTTGCTTGTTTTTCTCCAATTCCATCCGATCTTGGGTTTTGACCTGAAATAATTAAATCAACACACAATTAAGTAGAAAAGTACTTATGAGCACTTATAATTTTCTACTTTTGATAGTCTAGATAAGTGTAAAATCACACTTATCAACCATATCTCGAAAACAGATTTAAAGGGACGACACAGCCGTCGCAAAACTCGTCGCTATTTACAAAATAATAGAGACCATTATCTCGTCGCCATACGTACTTGTTGTCGTCGCTATTACAGATTGTTTAATTTACTATAGCGACGACAGTGTCGCCGCTATAAACGTTTGGAATTTTTTTTAAATTTTTTTTATTTCCAAATAATATAAATAATATATAAAAAATTATAAAAATCTACGGACCCTCCAAACCGTCGTCCTCGTCCCCGTTCTCCTCCTCTTCCTCCTCCGCAGGCGCAACTGGTATTTTACTTTTCAGAAACTCAATTTCACGCTGCATTTGGCGTAGCTGATCCTCGTACATGGCAAACCGAAGATCATTATTCTGGGGGTCTGCAGAGGACTGATGGAAAGTTCCTTGTAGGGCAAACGATGCAGCAGTCGAATCTAGTGAGTGAGAGGTGCCCTTCAGAACCCGACCAACCCCACAGACGTGACCTCGTCGTTCTCCGAGAACCTTCTTTGCAATAGCACGCTCGTCTAACGACGCGCTATTGGAGGCGACTTGTGTATGTTGAGTCTCTCTGAACTCAACAAGTTTATCCTGTTCAGTAAAAAAATAATAATAAATAATAATATCATGCATGTCAGATAAAATTATATTAACATAATTTAAAAATTCTCACATAGTCAACAGCCGCCTGCGGGTTGACCCAATTGCCATCCCGGAAGGTATGAAATGTCCGGAACGAATCAATATTCCCCGGCCACTTCTGGGTCTCGGGGTCCCGCTAAGACAATTTAAACGTGAAATGTAGTTAGTATACATTTTTACGTAATGTAGTGAAGATGATATTAAAAATTTATATGTTGTACCTGATCGTAGCGCGTGGCAGAGAAGCTCTTCGACCCCTGCACGCTCGAGTATTTAGCCTTACCCCGATTGACTTTATTTTTGGAGGACCGTTCCTGAAGGTATAACATATAATTGATTAGCAAAAAATGCATTAGTTAAAAAAGTATATAAAATATCGTAAACAATATATAAACAATACGTACCACGAAAGTAGGACTGGTGAAGAAGTCAATGCACTTCTGCCAGTCCTCGGCGGACATCTCGCCGTATGGTTGGCTCGGTCCATGCGCTTTTAAGTGATTATGCGCCTTGAGTTTGTAATCGCGATAACGATCGACCGCCAGACGATCTACTACGGCACATACTGCCCGGAACTCGTCGGGCGACCGATCGCCCTGCAGATCGAAGTAGCTCTACAAGAGTGAAAAAAAAAATACGTTACTGTAGAAGTCGTAAAACAAGTATTTATTAAGTGTACTAATAACAAAACTAATTTCAGTTCATACCTCGATAATGCTACGTAATCGTGCCCGTTGCTCCTCTAGAACCTCTGTCCATGAAGGATAGCACGGGGGCACGTTGAATCTCACTTGGTTCCCAACCAAGCGCGTGAAATACTTCGCGTTATTCCCGATCGGCTGCATTGTGCGTTCGACATTGTCGAACGCGATAGGAAGTGGTATCTTTCCATTAGCCTGTCATACCATCTCAAGGTTGATGCCTCGAGAGATACCCCGTCGCTTTGGCGGGGGTGCTGAAAATGAAAAAATTTTAAAATGTATTGATCATACGATTTTCAACGATATGTATAAAATAATAAATAATTACAATTTGAACGAAAAGTCTTACCAGACTCGCATGCCGAAGGAAGCCGGTGAGATGGCTGCTGTGGAGGATCTCCTGCACCATCACCTTCGTGTGACATCACGTCAGCCATACTAACACATGACATAATTGCGAACATCACGTCAGCCATACTAACTTTGAATGTATGTGAAAATTTGAATGTATTATATTTTATTTGAAATTGGTCCCTAAACTTATTTTATTGCAAATAAGTCCCTGAAATTTGAATTTATGAGAAAATTTGAATTTATTATATTTAATTTCAAATTGGTCCCTAAACGTATTATATTGCAAATAAGTCCCTAAACTTTGAATTTATGAGAAAATTTGAATTTATTATATTTTATTTCAAATTTGTCCCTAAACTTATTTTATTGCAAATAAGTCCCTAAACTTTGAATATATTGGAAATTTTGAATTGATTATATTTTATTATAAATTGGTCCCTAAACTAATTTATATTTTAAAATAAGTCCCTAAACTTTGAATTTATGAGAAATTTTGAATTAATTATATTTTATTATAAATTGGTCCCTAAACTAACTTTTATTTCAAATAAGTCCCTAAACTTTGAATTTATGGGAACATTTGAATTTATTATATTTTATTTCAAATTGGTCCCTAAACTTATTTTATTACAAATAAGTCCCTAAACTTTGAATATATTGGAAAATTTGAATTGATTATATTTTATTATAAATTGGTCCGTAAACTAATTTTTATTTCAAATAAGTTCCTAAACTTTGAATTTATGGAAAATTTTGAATTTATTATATTTTATTATAAATTGGTCCCTAAACTAATTTTTATTTCAAATAAGTCCCTAAACTTTGAATTTATGGAAAATTTTGAATTTATTATACTTTATTTCAAATTGGTCCCTAAACTAATTTTTGTTGCAAATAAGTCCCTAAACTTTGAATATATTGGAAAATTTGAATTGATTATATTTTATTATAAATTGGTCCATAAACTAATTTTTATTTCAAATAAGTCCCTAAACTTTGAATTTATGGAAAATTTTGAATTAATTATATTTTTGCAAGAATATGTTCTGAATATTTAATAATGTACCAAAATAAATGTACTGAAATGACATACATTTCTGAACACTTGTTGCAAAGATGATATATGTATTTAGTTGTTCAAAAAAGAACTTACTTGTTCCACTATCCAACACAGCCTAAATCTGAACTTGGCAACAAATAAATATGTCAAAACTTCCAAAATTTACATAAACACAAACAAAATCTTAGGAAATGTTCCAAGGTCATTGCAAAGAAATTCATAAAACCGCACAAACAACCCAATTGACATCGTAACTTTCATATTCGTTCAGGTGTGGATGAAAGATGAACAGTGTATGAGTTGCAGAATCACAATTAAAGAACTGGAATATGTTCTACATCACAAATCTTGAAGATCAAATAAATACATACATTAATCATAAGGTCTGAAATACACAACGTTTTGGGTTGTCCACAATTCAACATATTCAACAAAATAACAACTATCTTGTTTCTTGTACAAATGACAAGATAATTTATTTTTTGTTAACATTAAAAAGTGTTTCCTTATTACTTTCATTACAAAATAAGCTAATTTTTTTTTTTACTTAGATCATTAGTCGACCAGAACAGCCAAGGAGAAGCAGAAAATTGACAGATTTTTTATGCAAAAATATGTGGAGGGTTTGTTGCAGAGGTTTGAATTTATGGGAAATAGTTCATGTACCTTGGGAGTTGGATGTAGATTGAATGGCGGCGAGAATGCAGTGGAGTCGCTTGGCGGTGGAAACGGATGGTGTGTGGAAGAGACAATGGCGGCGAAGACACTCCGGCGAGGAAGACGCTGGTAGACGGTGTGACGGCGGCGAACGAAAGTCCAAAGAAGAAGAAGAGGCAAAATGAGAAAGAAAAAAGTTCAGGCGTGAATTAAAAGGTAAACTTTATAGTGACGACATAGTGTCGTCGCTATTATATATACAGCGACGACACCTTTTTTCAGCTTTTAAGAACACGCGCCTAAAACCTAGCGCCCAATTTTCATGACTATAGCGACGACAAATGTCGTCGCTATAGACAATACAATACAGAAATTTAAATGTTGATATCTCATTTGAAGGTGATTTTTTAATTGAAATAAAATTTATAATTATTAATTTTTAAAATTTAATATTATCAATAATTTTTAATATATAATATTATCAATAATTTTTAATATTTCATATTATTGACATATAATATTATCAATAATAATTTTTAGTATTTAATATTTAATTTTTAATTTTTAATATTTCATATTTATTTTGGTCATTAATATTATCAATAATAATTTTTAGTATTTAATATTTAATATTTAATTTTTAATATTTCATATTTATTTTGGTCATTGAACTTTAAACATTTTTTATTTGGGTCCTCTTAATTTTTCTTTTATTTCAATTTCCTTCAATTTTATTTGCATCATAAGTCCTTCAAGTTGTACGATTTAAGATATAATGGGAAAATGAAATCATGTTTTTGTACAATTGTTGAACTTTTTTGTCCTACATTATGTCCACAAATGTTGAAACTCCATCCAAACTCGCGTTTTGACCAATAGCAATGATAGTATGAATGACAAACATTCAAGCCGAAAACAGTAACAACAATTTGAACATGCGTTTTTATAAATTAATTTCATAAAATTGAGTAACGCACAATAACATTTCAATCTGATTCACTATCATGATACGATTGATCCTCATCATCGTCACTGACGTCTTCGTTGATTTCACTCGATGTTTCATGTTCTTCGTATTCTGCATTTGTATCGTCTTCAACATCATCGTCGTTTATAAACGAAGTTTCTCCTACAGATCTGACGAGGCTCTCCTCATAACTGATGCTTCGATCTCATCAGCTTCATCATCATCTCGGTGCAAGGATACATGCTCTATGTTGCCAAGATCAACGACTAGAGATAAACCAGAAGAGTAGTTATTGTGGAACAGGTCAATCTCTGTGATGTTAGCTCCCACTGTGTCCCACGTGCTCTTGTGATGGACAATTTGTACTACTCACCAATTCGGACCACGAGATGGATCTTCAATGTAGAACACTTGTTGTGCTTGGCTAGCAAGTATGAACTGATCATCCTTGAACGCCTCTGCACTGATGTCAATACTGGTAACGTTATTCTCGGTTACCATCCGTCTTCCATCACACTTAAACTACTTGTATCGGAACAGATAAACTGAAAGTTTCAGTCCATATTGTAGCTCCAGTATATCTTGCAGCTGCCCGTAGTAAATCTCACCCCCAGTCCCTGGGACGGACACACCACTATTCTGAGTTTTTCTTCGAATATCACGATCATATGTCACGAACCGAACTCCTTTGACAACACAAGCTGTGTATGACATAACCTGCTGGTAACATCCACTGGCCAATGCAAATAACTCATGAGAAACTTGATGGTTGTGGCTTTGGCGCATTGCATATAGATGCATGACAAGAATTATTCTCAGTTATTGAAAGCAATTATGTTGAAAACTTGCAATTTTATTCAGTCGATGTTTGTTTACCTTTCTGTAGAACCAACCGTGAAAGTCTCTTCTGTGCACTAGTTCGATATTTGGACAGCCATTGTTCAGTAGTTCCTGCCTATGTTCCCTGAACAAAGTATTGAAGATCAAAGTTCATTAGTTCGTTTCAAATGATAAAGTTAATTCGAGATAAAGGAATAATAATCAAGAATTAACGCCGTCTTACTGCAAGAATGACTCAATTTCATAACAGTTGTTCAGGACGTAAAAAATTGCTTGATTTCGAACTTGAGTAGAAAACGTCGTTGGTGACTACTTTCCAAGTAGGTGACACTGCGACTGAAAAATAGAAAGTTGTGTCTGTGGAACAGTAGCATCCTTGTTTCTGTCTAATCGGTCGAACCTTGTCCCTATGTCCTGGAAGTACCTTGAACAAAAGGTCAATGCCTCTTCCACAACATACCCTTCAGCTATTGATCCCTCGGGCCGAGCTCGATTTCTGACGTAGTCCTTCAATTTCTTCAGGTATCACTCGAATGGATACATCCATCTCATGTGCACCGGACCTCCAAGGATTGCCTCTTCTGGTAAATACATTACGAGGTGAATCATGATGTCGAAGAAGGCTGGCGGAAATATCATTTCCAACTTACAGAGAATGAGTACAAGGTGATCGTGGGATGCTATCATGTCGCTAACCTTTAGTGTTCTTGCACAAAGCTTTCTGAAGAACGTGCACAGTTCAATAATTACTGTTGAAATTGTTTTATTCAAGAATGCCTGACATCTGATTGGTAATAACCGTTGTATGATAATATGGCAATTATGTGACTTCAACCCGATAATACGGCTGTCATTTGGAGCAATATTCTTCCGAAGATTAGAAGCGAAGCCATCTGGAAACTCAACCGATCGGATAAATTGACAAAACTTCTTACGATTTGAAGACGACATGGTGTAACATGCGGCAGGCTTCATCCACCTATTTCTATTCTGATACAAGTGCAACTCCCTTTTGATCCCTAATTGCATTAGATCGCGCCTCGCATTGACTGTGTATTTTGATTTGAATGGATCGTCCATAATTGTGCCGAGCAAGCTATCACAAACATTCTTCTCTACGTGCATGACATCGATGTTATGTTTGAGCTCTGTTGAAGTCCAATACGGCAACTCATAGAAAATGCTCTTTTTTCTCCAATTGAGCTCGTCATCACTTCTCCGAATTGTAGCACCACCGTAATTTGGGTGCTTTTCTGGACTTCTATATCTGATATGACTTAACTGTACTAAAATGTTTGTAGGCGTTAACCGACGAGGAGGTGGTCGCCTATCTGTCCTTCCATCGAAGTCTAAATTGCTTCAAAAATGATTCCTGGATGGTAGGAACCGACGATCTCCCACATAAGCTGTCTTACCTATCACACGGACTGAAGGAGTATCCTCGTTGCACGTCGGACATGCCTTGTACCCCTGACCACTCCAACCGGACAAACTACTTTTTGCTGAAAAATCGTTAACAGTCCACAGCAAAGCTGCACGCAGTCTGAATACCGACTTGCTGTTGGTTCCACCGTCTCATGTGTCAATCCCATCAGCCCACAACTCCTTCAACTCGTCCACTAATGGTCGTAAAAATACATCAATGTCCTTACCCGGTGCTTTAGGACCAGGTATCAACAGAGTAAGCATGAGGTATTCGGGCTTCATGCATAACCATGGTTGCAAGTTGTAAACTGTTACAACTACTGGCCACGTGCTGTACGACAGACTCATGTCACCGAATGGATTGAATCCATCTACGGCCAAACCTAACCTGACATTCCTAATCTCACTTGCGAACAGTGGATGTTTCATGTCAAAATCCCGCCATGCCTTTCCATCAACGGGATGCTGCATTTCATCATCGTCCCTAGATCTTCCTATACTGTGCCACCTCATAAGTTTTGCAGTATCCTTCGTCGTGAACATACGTTTTAGTCTGGGGGCCAAGGAAAAATATCGCAACACTTTATGCAGAACATTCTTCTCGTTCACTTTTCCAGAAGTGTGCACCCAACGACTTTCCTAGCAAATCGGGCAAGTTTGTCTATCAGCATGTTCACCCCAAAATAGTGTACAGTCGTTCTTGCAGGCATGAATGGATTTGTAATCCAAACCAAGCTTCGTCATCAGCTTCTTAGCTTCGTAGTGAGAGTCAACCAGGTTCACGTTTGGGAATGCTAACTTCAGCAATTTCAAAAGATCATCGACAGACTTGTTTGTCCATTTGTTCATAACTTTAATATGTATCAACTTGACTAAAAAATTTAGGGATGAAAATGATGAAACTCTCGGGTACAGTTCTGAATGGAGAGCCTGAAACAGTTCGTCATAGTAACCATCGGTGCTTGTACCTGCATGCTCATCACCAACTACGTCGTCTATTACATCCATCATCTCATCTTCCACACCATCTTGCTCATTCTGTCTATACACATTCGCAATACAAACATCAATCTCGCTATGATATATCCAGGTGACATAACTCTCCGTAAAACTATTACGAAATATGTGAGCCTCGACAATTTCCAATGGATGTGTGAGACCGTTTAAACATCTTTTGTACGGACATTTAATCCTTCCTCTGTCGTTAACGTATGGCCTCGCCATGTTTATAAATGCTTGCAAATCGTTCCGAAAATCTGCAAATTTTGTGCGATTTCTAATTGTTGTCCAACTTTTATCAATATTCATACTTGAAAAATACTATATTCTTACAAATACAGTACTAATAATAAATAGAGATGAAGAAATAAACTATAAAGAAGACGATTATGAAGGAAAACAATAGAAATGCAAATGACCGGAGAGATGCGGAGATGGAGATGAAATTATTTCGTGTGCGGAGATGGAGAAGAAACAATGGAAGGAATTGGAGATGGAAAAGCAATACAGAAATGCAGAGATGGGAAGAAGATAAAGATGCATAAATAGCGACGACATTGTCGTCGCTATAGATAAACATTGTCGCTAAAGGATCATTTCCATTTTACGAGGAAATTAATAAGTCACGCGCCTGCAAATTTGATCAACATTGGTACAACGATTCTTAATTAAGAAGCTCATACATTGATACAGCTATATATAACAATTTGATCAACATTGGTACAGCTATATATAACAATTGGGCGCCAATTTTCCCGCTTAAATTGATTTTGGTATATAGCGACGACATATGTCATCGCTATAGACCTCATCACACTTTACGAGAAATTTCATGATTCACGTGACTTACATCATCATCCGCAACTCAATTTCGACGACATGTGTCGTCGCTATTTATGCATCAAAATGTCGCCATTTGTTCCCGCCGTTTTCGAATCTCAGTGGCGACGACATGGAAAGATGTCGTTATAGGGTCTACGTAACAGCGACGATATATGTTCTATAGCGACGACATATGTCGTCGCAATAAGTTTTGCTTGTATTGCGACGACATTTCTTAGTCGTCTCTACTATGTAGAATAAATAGAGACGACTTTGTATCGTCGCAATAGATGTCGCCGCTATAGACCTTCTTTGTTGTAGTGTTATGATTATGTACATGATCTTTAATTAAGAAGCTCATACATTGAGATATAGAGTTCTCAACAATTCGCAACTTGATCCATTAAGAAAAGTCACCTCTATTTCTATCTAACAAGGATAATAAACGGATATTGATAAAAACTTTAAATTAAACAATTATGAAGTCTAATTGCATAAATAAGAAATCTTTAAACAATATTGATGTAACGGTCTCAATTTGAGTACTTTACCGTTCAGCAAATTAATTTCCTTCAAAATTCAATTTTATTTTATTTTGACCTTTTTCTTGACCTTTCTAAAAGGCTTAAGAATAGCTAAAAATAAATTTTCATCATGTTTAAAGAGGTTTTGAACAAATTTCCATTCTCGGGAGAAAACCATAACCTTTTTTTAACCCAGAGGACTACTCTTTCATTTTAGCCATAGAATCCAGAAAAAGATGATAAGTTTGAAAATAAAATAAAATTCTTAAAAAATATATTTTTAAAGAAATTAATTGCTTACTAGGTTTTTTTTTGTCTTTTAGGCCTTTCCCGAAAATATAATAAAGTAAAATATAATTAAATAACAAGATGAGATGAAGAACTTGTATTTATTGAGAGTATAAGAAGATCTTTATAATTGAGAGTGATACAAGAGATAGTATGTAAATCTGTCTGTATTCTATTTTTCTGCGTGTGTTCTTTATGCTATAAGCAAATGTACTTTAGAGTAAGAAAATGATAAAATAATCATACAATCTTTACAAGTGTAAGGTTGGAAACGAAAGAAGAAAAATACAAATCTTTTCGTGCACACTTTAAATGTTTTCCCTCTTCACCATAAATGCTTTTCATATTCAGCATAAATGTTTTTCCTATTCACTTTATATACCTTTTTGATTACGCATAATTTCCTTCCATTATTTATCTTTCATGTAGCATTTTTTACCTTTCTTTTAAAATTATTGTCCATGTGCTGTCTAATCTCTTTATTATCTTTCCATCATTTCAATATGAGCATCTTCTAGATCAGTATCTATTTCATTGTTTGCTTCATCTGAGATATTTTTTTGTATCTAAATAATTCTCTTATGCTTCACAATAATTTTCTTGAAAAGTCATCAGTTATAAATCTTTTTTATGAGTATTCGGAACATATAATCATTTTATCTTGATTTTTCTTGCTTGAAATTCTTCACAAAAAATTATTCCATTATTCCATTGTGCCACAAGTCTATAGTTGGTCCTTTGCATTTCCATGAGAGCAGATGTTTATGAAATTCTTCTTTCATAATTAATTTGTCTAACTTTAATCTTGATGTCAGTCTTTGAAGAATGCCTAAATTTTTTGGAATAATACCATTATTTACAATTGGTGGTCCAGAAATAAATTGAATCATTAAATGGTATTGTTTAAGCTGATATATTTTTAAAAGTAGGTGAACAAAAGTTAAAAGATCTGTTTAAGATATATAATGTGTCAATCATACCATATTGTAACGCTGAATAAAAAATATTGTCTTCTTCTTGAGAAACTGTATAGTTAAAAAAAATTGTAGGGTTATTGTGTCTAAGAAAGGAAGAGTCGTAGATAGCTGTTTTATAAAGAGAGTCATTGGAGGAAATATTGATTTTCATTATGATGATACTATAAAGTTTGGGAGAAATCAATAATTTCTTGAATAAGTGAATTTTTGGTGAAATTTAAAACAATGTTGGCACAATCTCCAATATTTTGTTCTAGATCATAAAGAGTTTTTTCTTGCCCTACAGCTGTATAATTTGTTAGTTCAATAAGTTTTTCTATTTTAGGAGGATACTTTCTACTACAAAAAGCAATGATGTTTTTTGAACAATTTTCTTTAGAAATATCTTCAGAATTAAATATTTCTAAGGTTTCATGCATTTTAATAATCTCATCTTGGTACTTAGTTATTTCTTGTTGATGAGAAGATATTTGGTCTTGTAAAATTTCTAGTTTTACTTCTAAAGTATGCTTTTTATAATTAAGATTTTTAACTACTCTAGTCATAGTTTCACAACTGTTACAAAGTTGCAAATATAAAGATGATGTTTGAGTGGAAAAAGGATGATGGTTGAAAATTAAGTACATGTATTGTCTGTCTAATTTTTTCAGATATGTAAAAATTAAATCCAATAGTCTATCCACAATGATTTAAGGCTCTTTCAAGAGTGTAAAATTCTTTAAAAAGGGATTCTGGAAATATGTCTATCTGTTGAATTACTTGTGGCAAGTACTTATAAACCCCTGGTTGTCTTCCTTTGATTACTATAAAGAAACTAAAATTTTTGCTTTCTACTTGAATTATGGGTCTATCTAAAATAGTTAGCTAAAACATTAATGATGTCTAATTTTTGTTTAGAGTCTCTTGCCATCTAGATATTATCTAGTAGGCACCTTTCTTTTTGTGGAAGTCTTTCTAAATTATTTCCTCTTAATCGAACATTAGATCATTGAGAGACCACTCTTAAAGTGATGTTCCCAAAGTTAATCATCCTTTGATCCATCTGCAATATGAACAAAATTTGTCAGAAAGTCAATAACTTGTCTACTTAAATTATCGATTAAAATGCTATTTTTTCCATCTATGTGTTCAATGCTTACTTTATAGCTATTTAAGATTTCATACAATTTTAACCACTTTTTTATGTCTAATTTTATCAAAATTAGTCTTTTTAATAAATTTAACAATTGCTTCACAATATGTTCAGTATTTAAGAATAATTTAAAGCTTTCTATACTATGAATTATAGCCATTATTTCATAATATAAGCTGATTAAGTTTTTTTTTTTATTTTATACTTACCGCTAGCATATCGACAAATTTTTTCTTCCTTTTTATCACTATATTTATTTGGTTTGGAATATAAAATCCATCACCATCCTAATTCACATATGTCTGTTTCTACTACATTATATTCACTATCTAAAGGTGATTCTAAAAGTGGTAGTTGTTTGAATTCATTTTTTTTTTTGTTTTACTAATTCTATGTCTGTTTGGTTAAAATACTTTTGTCCATTGCTTGATAATTTGTTGTATAAAGGTCCAATCCTTTTACCTAAATATTTAATAAAACTTCTAACATAATTTAATATTCCTAAAAAGGATTGCAATTTTTTAGTTTTTTCTATTTTATCTGAGAATTGTAAAATATTCTTTACTATATGGGGTTGAAGTCTAATTTTTCATTCTCCCATGATTATTCCTAGAAATTCTTTTTTTTGTTTATTTATTTATATATTTTTTTACTAATAATTAACAAAATTTCTATAAATTTATTTAAAACAATTTCTAAATGCTTTAAATGTTCTTTATGATTTTTGCTATGTACTAGAATATCATCAAACAAATGGTAGAGAATTAAAAATAGAATCCATTTATTCTTTGAAATATAGATAGATGATTCTTTAAACCAAATGGCATGACAATCCACTCAAAATATCATTGCGGTGTTGTAAAAGATGTCCATGGAATAGCATCTTTATGCATTTTAATTTGCCAAAATCCTAATTTACAGTCAAATTTTGAAAAGATCTTGCTATTTTGTATTTTATTTAAAATCATGTCTTTATCTAGTATTTTATATCCATCTTCTACTGTATTATCATTTAGTTTTATAATTTATAACCATTCTATCTTTTCTTTGTTTGATTTCACTATGATTTCTAATCATAAAAGCTATTGATCTATGTTGACTAGTAGAATGTCTTATAACTTTTAACTCTTACAATTCTTTAATCCGAATTTTAAAGTCTTCCATATCTTGATTAGTATGTTTTATTTCTGAGGTTCTAATCTTTATAATTTTATTTATAATTTCTATTTTAGATTCTATTTTATTTCTATCTCAATGTTTTAGAGGGTTTTCTCCTATTATTTGGTTTTGTTCAGCTAATTGTAAAATCTTTTCTATACTTTCTAGGGGTGGGCATCCAAACTGCTCAAACCTTTTGAACCGACCCAAATCGAGTCGGTTTGGGTCAGTTTACCCAACAAGGCGGGTTGGTTCGGTTTGAAAAAAAAAAAAAAAAACAAACCAAAGTGGTCGGATCAATTTCGGGTTGAGCCCAAAATCGAACCAATCCAACCAATGCCCACCCCTACCATTCTCTTGATGGATGTATAAATAGTTCTGTTTTTTATTAGTGAGGTTTAAAAAAACTACTATTCAACGATGGTCTTGTATAAGTTCACTTATATAAGTCACGACAAACATTGTAAACTTGATCCATGGATCATCGACATGTCAATGATATTTGAGCTTCATCACTAGTATGCGATCTTCAGACTTTTCAAATTTAATGAACATAGAGGTACTTCTCAACTCCATCTATTTACAAAAAAATTACACGTGAGATTTTGATATTAAAATAATTATGACCAATACTTAAACATGTTGAAAATGTAAATATAAATAAATATTTTTATCCTCTTTTAACGAACTAGGAGCATCTCCAATGCACATCGTCTATTAATTTTTAGACGTGCTATGTTGTGTGATTTAAATCACGCAAGTAAACGGTTCGTTTACAAGTAATATACTGATGTGTAAAGTTTCAAACTCACGAGTAATAGATATCAAATTGATCAATTAATTTGTAATTCAAATTATAACAATATGGAAAACACATATTTGATTTGTGTGTGTGTTTCTAAACTAATTTAACTATTTCAATTAAATTTAGATATCAATTAACAACTTTAAATGATGAAAAAGAATTCGAATTTTACTAACACTAGGATTTACAAAGCCACCTACACGCTTTATAATCAATTATCCGTTAATCACTTTTTAGCTCTTAATTACCTTGGATTGAAAATCAATGTTCCTAAAATAATCAAAAGTCTCTCTCGATGGTCAATCAATTCTATATAATATGCGAACCTAATTATCTCTAATTAAGCTTCGAACATAAACATATGCATTAAAATCTCACGAACACTTAAATAGATTTCATAAAGCATAATAGTAATCTCTATCTATTATTGGACCATATATTTTTCAATACCACGTGCTTAATCTATATTGAATAACTCGACTTCAATATAGATCACAATATATTCTAATGGTGATAGTATTAAAATAATAGAAATAATGAATATAGAATAATCAACCCAAAAGCAATTAATTACTAAAAAAGAAAAACTTCTAATTAATTAAAAACGTGAGGTTTCATCGTTCATCCTACAAAAAGTAAATTTAGTCGCACATGATTTCGTCAATTATTACAATAATTGAATTCATCATCATTCGGAGAAAGAAAAACAAAAAGTAAATAAAACCCGTGATCTCAGCTCAATGATCTTCAATCCCGTGCATTGATCTTTGATTCTTCCTTTATATCTTGTTCTCCCCAAAATTTGTCGTCCACGATATGTCTATTATCTGGCTTTTATACTCATTTTCCAACTCTTCCAAATGTGTGCTAGGTGGTTGATTCTAATTTGGAGTTGTAGAATTCTAATCCGATCAGGAAACCACCAAGTTGTGTTCGTTTGGCCCATGCGATCGCATGGTGTAACACCTTGCAATGGCATGGTGTTCACTAATAGGATTCTGCCCAGATTTTGATCTTCATGCGATCGCATGGTTGATTTTGGTGCAAAATTTGAATTTTTCTCTTTGATATTTGCACGTCAAGCCCCTGAAGTACCTTTTTTTAGCAGTTTGAGTCCCATTTTCTTCATTTTGCTCTCTTTTCATCCGAGTGACACTTGAATTTGATTATTTCCTGAATTAATAAGAAAATAACATGCAATTAAACCGAAATCAAATAATATGACTCATAATCGCCCCTTTTTGTGAGCTCCAATAAGTACAAAATTGTATTTATCAAAAATCCCCAAACTTGAACTTTTATTCGTCCTCGAATAAACTGTCTAAAGATAATATTGCACTTAATGAAATAAGTAATAACAAAATTCACACTATAAATAGCTTGCCGTTCTTGCTTCAGCTTTTGCAAAACGAAAAAGAAAAACTTATAATTCATGATAAGTGTTTAGGTAATACAGTTGTAAACGTGATTCGACTTAAACCATACTTGAGATGTGTGTGAGAGCAGTTAATCTGATCAACTTAAATTCTATGGTGGAGATAGTCCAACCACTTGGTCAACTTTTCATTTCCCTCTCGTAAGGTACACTTCTCCCAAAATGATGTTCTCTTTCAATTCCCGAGATTTTTGGGTCTAAAGTTATGGTTCACATTCTTTTTTTGTTCGAGGCTGGTTGAGAAAGCTGATGATCGTGACATCTAGGTTTATGAAGATTCTCCAATTTCTGAGCACTCTCGATCAGAAAGTTTCTACTAAGTAAGTCAAACACATTAATCCTCTAATCCCCAGATTTGCTTTGTGAAGGATTTTCCAATGGACAGAAATAAAAATAAATTTTAATTAAATTTTTTTTTATTATAAGTAGATCTTATGTGCAAAAATCAGTCCATTAATCTTTCTAAATAACTCATGTAACGAGTTTGAGGTCGATGACTCCAAGGTCTTTCGAACCTTAGGGCATCAGGTTTTGAGAAACCCCTACGGGCCCTTTTCACTCAAGTCAAATAGGCTACAAAAAGAGTTATAAGATATTAATAAGGTGCAAAACTCAGTCCATTAAGCTTTCTAAATAAGTCATGTAACGAGCTTGAAGTCGATGATTGCCAGGTGTTTCGAACCTTAGGGTATCAGGTTTTGAGAAATCCCTACAGACCTTTTCACTCAAGTCAATTAGGCTACGAAAAGAGTTAAGCAATAATAATAAAAATTTTGTTCCTTGCATGCAGTAAGTTCATGTTAGGGGGCTAGATTCCTAACATTTGGTCAATACCTAGCTTCTTCTTGCTGGTCTACAGTGCTCCACACAATTTTTTTTCAACATACACGAAATCAATCATAACCTAGATAGCCACCGTCACATCTTATTTACTTACAATCACTCACTCTATTGGTTAGT
Source organism: Forsythia viridissima (assembly GCA_030279155.1). Classification (NCBI taxonomy): domain Eukaryota; kingdom Viridiplantae; phylum Streptophyta; class Magnoliopsida; order Lamiales; family Oleaceae; genus Forsythia; species Forsythia viridissima. Next base: position 5,126,035 of record CM059038.1, read on the forward strand.
TGAGATACAGATGATTCTAAGGTTTAGAGAAGGGTATCCTATTGTTTTCAACTTAAGTGCACCAACATAGGAACAAATCATCGTAACTGGCCGACACAACACGATATCAGATATGATTAAGTGGCCTCACATTTACACAAAAGTATACTCTGTTCACAAGTCATGATTTAAAGCTAAAATTAAATGAAAAGTTGCATCATTAGCCGGCAAGGCTATTCATATCACATAAACATGCAAACAAATTTTTTTTTAAACGAAAATTAAAAATCAAAAATCAGTCAAGAGTAAGTAAATTTATCAAGTCAAGAGTATATTTCAAAATTTAACATTTTTTCATACAGCACCCCCAAACTTGAAGCGTACATTGTCCCCAATGTAATGCAAAAGAAATAAACACATAAAAATTTAGATACTTCTCGAAGGTAGGTATGATGGTGCTAGTAGTAGTAGTGTAGAAGGATCAACTGGTGAAGGAGCTGGCATGGGTGTCAGGCGACAAATCTGGTCATGGATGTCATCAAGCTTGCCCGCACATCTATCTACCGCCTCTTGACCTGGTCACAGTCGGATCGAATCCAGCTCTGCTCCAGTTTAGCCCGCTGCTGACTAGTCTCAATACCCATCTGAGTGTGTCGAATGGCATCAACTCGAGATCACAGCGTCGTCAACTCCAATGCACCGTACGCAACTCAGTCTGCATAGCAACAATGAGTCGGGTCTGCTCAGCCTGACCCTCTAGTAAGCAATTTAGCATGGATGCTATGTCTCCAGGCGATACGGCTGGCTGTTCATCTGGAGGTTGCTCGTCTATGATTGGGACTGTCCCCACAGCTCGTGCAGTATGCCGTCTTGCATTCTCCAAAGCAAAGCGGTTGATAGGTCCCTTTGCCTTCAATATCTACTCCGCAGGTGAGATCTGAACCCCCGCTGCCTTACATATACCACTGATCAGAGCTGGGAAGATGGATGTGTGCCTCTTGTTTGTTTGGAAGTCCAGCATGCTGATCAGGGTGTAGACATAGTTCTCCAAGTCTATCTTCCTCCCATGAGCCAGATGGTATAACAATCGAGTCCTTGCATCATTGATAGTAGTACGATGCCTGGTCGGGTCGATGTTGTGGCTCACAAGTACATTCAGGATGAGAAGGGAGTCTGTCAAGTTGCTGTGCTCGAAGTTCCTCCTGGGTAGTGGCCATACATTTGCTCGGCCATATAAAAATTGAACCACCATATCCTGAATAGAGGATAGAGGGTGAATATCTTCGGGGTAAACATGAACCATGTACCCCACACCCAAGTCTGCCTATAGTGCTCTGTCCCTTGAATGTCGATCTCTTGGTTGAAGTTAGTGTAGAATTCATAGACGAGCTATGAGTAAACTTTATGAGGTATATTAGCCACCTTGAACCATCTGCAAACATCAATGAGATTATACAGCTCGGAGTGAGGGAAGTCAGCTAAATGCAATCTCCACTCCTCCCAAATGGTCCACTAGCTAATGTACTTGGTGAATCTTTCCTCGTGCCCCTCGGAAAGATAATGGTAGGAGCCGGTAGTGTCTACAAGTGCTCTTTTCGAGGTGCTTCCGGTTGTCTTCTTCTTTCCTTTTTCGGCGATGGTTGGGGGTCGTTTTGGAGACATAATCTGTAAAATGAACAAAAATAAGTTAGATGTGAATAATAGCATATATGGTTTAAGACATCACCCCCAAACTATTTTAAACATTAGGTAAAAATTTTCGAAAAAATGTGTTTGACTAAGCTACTTCGTGCTCCGAGAAATCTACCTAAGAATTTGCAAAAGTGAAACGGAAGAGAGTGGCATGAAAGTGCATGCTTTGGTCTACCATATACTCAAATTTCAAAGGATTTCGAGGTCATTTGGGCCAAACGGATAGGGGACGAAGGTGCTACCAGAGGCAGGCTGTTGTGGCATGCCTGTGTGCTGCCATGGCAGGCTGCAGGCCTTATGATCACGGTTGGAATGATCTCATGATAAAAATGTGCATAAGCTGAGGTGAATGCTCCTAGACTATGACATTAGTTCAATAAACTAGCGTAAGTTCTGTTTTCCACCAATGTTGGCACAAAAATTGGATGGAACAATTCATCAAACACCTTGTATGCACTAAGTTACCTTCAAGAGTTTGAACAAATTGGGGAATTCATCAAAACCAAAAATTTTCCACAACCTAATCAACTAAACCCAATCCAATTCATGTTTCCCTTTCAATTCAAGCCTAATCTATTCAAACTTTACTCCACATTGATCAAAATGCACAAGTTATTTACATTTATATCAACATCCGAAAATAACTTGAAAAAAAAATGTGAACTTACCTTTTAATTCGCGGATTTGGATGTTAATGATGATTGATGTTGAGTGAATGGAAGCCCGAAATGCTCGTTTAAGATTTGAACATTGAGGAGTGAAGAGAATTGGTTGGAAATCAAAGTTTTGCATTTTTGAAAATAAAAGTTCAAACTCCCGGTTTTAAGTTATCTGGCATTCCTTGCGATCGCATGAATGCCAAATTCTGGGCAGAATGTATTCTGCCCAGTCTATGCGATCGCAATGAGTTTAACCATGTGATCGCATAGTTATGCACCCAGTTTCAAAATTTTTTTTTTTAAATAACTTTAAAATAAATAAAACGTAGTTATGCATAATGATGATGATCATAGCCTCTTTGCATAAGGTTGAAGAACCTACTTAAAATCCTAAAAACCTAAACGTGCAAAACGTGAATTAATTCCTAAAACTTAAACAATGCTGAAATTTAAATAAAAGGGAGAAAAATGGGTGGCCTCCCATTGAGCGCTCGTTTAAAGTCTTTAGCTCGACTTTGTCGTGGTGATCACTACGGATTGCTCAAAGATGTAAAGGACTTTTCTTTCAAAAAATCACCCTCCATGTATTGTTTTAGCCTTTGTCCTTTTACTTTGAACCTGCCCTTCGTGTCATGAGCTACTTCTACCGCTCCATGTGGATAGACTTTTACTACCGTGAATGGCCCGGACCATCTTGAACGTAGTTTCCCAGGAAAGAGTTTGAGTCGAGAGTTGAATAAGAGGACTTTTTGTCCCGCCTCAAACTACCTTTTTTGAATGTTTTTGTCATGCCAATTCTTGGTTTTCTCTTTGTACAGTTTGGCATTTTCATAAGCCTCGAACCTGAATTCTTTCATTTCGTTCAACTGAAGCATTCTTTTCTCACCAGCTTTTTTCAAGTCAAAGTTCAACTTCCTCAATGCCCAGTAGGCTCGGTGCTCTAACTCAACCGGTAAATGGCACGCCTTCTCAAAAACTAGGCGATATGGTGACATTCCGATTGGTGTTTTAAATGCAGTTCGGTATGCCCAAATGGCATAATCTAGTTTTCTCGACCAATCTTTTCTCCAGGTACTCACCGTAAGCTCTAGAATCCTTTTCAACTCCCGGTTGGAGATTTCTACCTAGCCACTGGTTTGTGGATGGTACGGAGTAGCCACATGGTGCTTTACACCGTATTTTGCTAAAAGAGTTTCAAACTGTCTGTTGCAAAAATGCTTACCTCCGTCACTTATGATTGCTCGAGGAGTCCCCAAAATGCGTGAAAATATTCTTTTTGAGAAAATTCACCACCACTCTGCCATCATTGGTCGGTAAGGCTACAGCTTCTACCCATTTAGACACATAATTCACAGCCACCAAAATGTAGGAATTTGAGAACGATGGTGGAAATGGTCCCATAAAGTCAATCCTCCATACATCGAAAAGTTCAACCTCTAAAATGCTTTGAATGGGCATTTCCTGTTTTCGAGATATATTTCCCGTCCTCTGGCACCTGTCACATTTTTTTACCAAACTGTAGGCATCCTTGAATAATGTCGGCCACTAAAACTCGGATTGTAAGACTTTGGTTGCTGTTTTGGTAGCACCGAAATGACCTCCATACGGTGAAGAATGACATTACTCCAAGACAGTCTCCATTTCTTCTTCACGTAGACATCTCCGAATTACTTGATCAGCTCCCCTTCTGTAAAGAATAGGATCTTCCCAAAAATAGTATTTAAGTTCTGAAAATAAATTTTTTTGGCGTTGATGATCATAATCAAGCGGTATGATATTACTTACAAGGTAGTTCACATAATATGCATACCACAGTGCACTTTCTATCTGCCCGATCCCAAAAATCTGCTTGTTTGGAAATTTTTCATTTATTTCACCTTCTTCATTCCCTTTTGACTGCTCTATTCTTGACAAGTGGTCGGCTACCACATTCTCACTCCCCTTTTTATCCTGAATTTTCAAGTCAAATTCTTGAAGAAGTAGTATCCACCAAATCAGTCTTGGTTTTGCATCTTTTTTCGCAAAAAGTTATTTTAATGCTGCATGATCCGTGTGTAGTATTACTTTCGATCCAATGAGGTAATATCTAAATTTTTCGAAGGCAAATACTACTGCTAGTAATTCATTTTCTGTAGTGGCATAATTCATCTGAGCGTCATTGAGAGTTCGGCTGGCATAGTATATGACACGTATAACTTTTTTCTCTACGTTGCCCCAAAACTGCCCCGATGGCAAAGTCACTTGCATCACACATGAGTTCAAACGGAAGATCCCAATCATGTGGTACAATGACAGGTGCTGAGATTAGACTATTCTTAAGAATATTGAAAGCTTGAAGGCAGTCTATAGAAAATTCAAACTTGACCTCTTTTTCTAGCAAACTGCACAATGGTTTGGTTATTTTTGAAAAATCTTTTATGAACCGTCTATAGAAACCTGCATGTCCCAGAAAATACCGAATTCCTTTAACTATTGTCGGATGAGGCAATTTCTCTATAACCTGAATTTTTGCTTTGTCGACCTCAATACCTTTAGCTGATATCCTGTGTCCCAACAAGATGTCTTCTTGGACCATAAAGTGATATTTTTCCCAATTAAGTACCAAGTTGGTTTTGTCACAACGCTGAAGTACCAGGGTCAAATTTTTAAGGCAATCGTCAAATGATGCTCCAAAAACTGAAAAATCGTCCATGAAAACTTCAATGAATTTTTCGACCATATCTAAGAAAATAGACATCATACAACGCTGAAATATGGCTGGGGCGTTGCACAGGCCAAATGGCATACGCCTATATGCAAACGTGCCATAAGGGCGAGTAAAGATAGTTTTTTCTTAATCTTCTGGCGCTATTTGAATCTGATTGTAGCCTGAGTACCCATCAAGAAAGAAATAATGAGATTGACATGCCAATCGTTCTAACATCTGATCAATGAATGGTAGAGGAAAATGGTCCTTTCAAGTGGCATCATTCAACTTCTTATAGTCAATACAAACTCGCCAACCGGTAGTCAATCTGACTGGTATGAGCTCGTTATTATCATTCTTCTCAACTGTAATCCCCTATTTTTTAGGCACTACCTGAACCGGGCTTACCTAAGTACTATCTGAAATATGATAGATGATACCGGCGTCAAGTAGTTTCAACACTTCAGCTCAGACTACTTCTTGCAAATGAGGATTCAATCTGCATTGATGTTGCACTGTTGGTTTATATGCCTCTTCCATTAGAATCTTGTGCATGCATATAGACGGGCTGATATCTCTGATGTTTGCTATAGTCCAATCGATGGCTGATTTGTAATTTCTCAAAACTCGGAGTAATTTATCTTCTTGATCCTGATCAATAGAGTTTGTAATAATAACTGGAAGAGTATATGACTCACTGAGATAAGCATACCTAAGGTGAGAAGATAATTGCTTTAGCTCGAGAATTGGGGCCTTTTGAACTGAAGGTGGCTTTTGAGGAGGTGTGGTACCTAGATACATATATTTACTTCTTCTTTCCATCTGTTCCGCTCCTTGTAAATATCTGGCACATTCTTCAAGAACTGGAGAGTCAAAATTTTCTTCTTGAGAGTGCACGATACATGCTTCCCATGGATCTGAAGGATTTTCCAAAGCAAATACGTTAGCTGCCTCATGATCAATGATATCGATCTGAAAGCATAAGTCAGAGGAGCTTGGATACTTGATTGCTTTGAACACGTTGAAAGTGACTTGCTCCTCATTCAATCTCAACATTAGCTACCCTTTTTGCACATCAATTAGTGCTCTTCCAGTAGCTAAGAATGGTCACCCCAAGATAAGTGGCACATCTCTATCTTCCGCCATATCTAGGATAATGAAGTCAGCTGGGAATATGAACTTGTCCACTTTTACCAAAATATCTTCAATAATTCTGCGTGGGCGTTTAACTGACCGATCAGCTAACTGTAGTGATATTGTGGTTGGCTTTACTTTTTCGAGACCTAGTTGCCTGAAAATAGAGTAAGGCATCGAATTAATGCTAGCACCTAAATCACATAATGCTTTCTCAAAAAATGAACTACCAACAGTACAAGGAATAGAGAAACTCTCTGGATCTTTTAATTTCGGCGGTAACTTATTTTGCAAGATAGCACTACACTCCTCGGTAAGCATAACTGTTTCATGCTCTTCCAACTTCCTTTTGTTGGAAAGGATTTCCTTCATGAATTTTGCATAACTTGGTATCTGTGCTAGAGCATCAGTAAACGGTATGTTGATTTGGAGTTTCTTGAATACATTAAGGAATTTTTCAAATTTCTTATCCAGCTTATGTTTTCGTAGCCTTTGAGGGAATGGAATTGGATGAACATAAGCCTTGACCAGTGGCAGAATATAATCTGGTGAAGAGCTTTCTTTTTCTTGATCAATTTCTGCATCTGATTTGTTATCTCTCTTTTTACCTAACACAGTTTCCTTTTCAGCACCCGGTCTTTTGACATGGATTTCTGGCAACTCAACTCTGCTTCTCGTGGTGATTGCATTGACTTGCTCTTTTGGGTTAACTTCAGTATTGCTTGGCCATGTGCCTGGTTGTCGCTCAGTCAACAGTTTAGCCAACTGCCCAATCTGATTTTCCATATTCTTTATAGCAACATCTTGTCTTTTATGCATCTCCTTCAACTCAGATTCCATACGCATGACAGTTTCTTCCAATCCTCATTTTCTCTCTTGTAGTCTCCTTTGATTTGGCGAATTCTGAATATTTTGGGTGTTGCCATAGGAGAAGTTTGGATGAGTTCTCCATCCTGGATTGTAAGTCTGTGAATACGGATTATTCTGCTGTCGCTGAAAATTCTGAGCATATGCAATCTGTTCAGGGGACGGCATATCAACTTTTGTCAATGGACACTCTGAAGATTGATGGTTTGCCCCGCATGTTACACAAATTGGTGAAGACAACCATATTAGCTGAATGAGAATATTTCATTATTTCCATCTGATTTGCCAATGCATCGATTTTCGCTTGTACAAGCGAATTTGTGTCTACATCATGTACCCCTGTTGCTTTCCTTTGTACCCCTCTGTCTGGCCACATAACAAACTGTTCACTCATTGTTTCATACAAGTCATGGAGGTCACCGGTAGACCAATTTTGGATAGAGCCACCTGCTACAGAATCAACTGAAGAACGACTGTTAGGAACTAAACCAGAGTAGAAGAAATGATTCCGAGCTTCTAAAGGAAAACAGTGACTTGGACACTTTTTGAGCAGTTGCTTGAATCTTTCCCATACCTCGTGAAAGTTTTCCAACTCAGATTGTTGGAAATTGAAAATTTCATACTTTAATCTGTCACTCTGGCTTGAGGAAAATATTTCAGTGTAAAATTTTGGATCAGATCTGCCCAAGTTGTGATGCTCCCAAGCGGTAGTGAATCTAACAATTCTCTAGCTTTCTCTTTCGATGTGTGTGGAAAGAGCCTCATCTTCAGTGCCTCTTCGTTAACATCGTGGTATTTGAAATTTCCACAGTATTCACCGAAGCGAGAAATATGGTAGTGAGGGTTTTCATCTGTCCTACCATAGAACGGCAAATTGTTTGAGAATAAGTTAATCACATCTGGCCTCAACTGGAAGTTGTCATGTCCATAAGGCGGATAGATTATACTGGACCGATTTTCAACAATCGGTGGCATCATATATTCACCCATAAGGATATCTGGTTCATTAACTTCAACTGGTCGAGCTATTGGTGCTTGATTATTTTTGCTATCTGTACGTAACAGATTCTGGATTCGGTTATCTTTCATTGTGTCTTCTTGCTGTTGTTTCTTTTCTTTTCGCTCACGTTGTCTTTGGTGAAAGCTCCGTTCAATCTCTGGATCTAAATCGAATAGATAAAGATCCTTTGTACGTGGCATACACACTTAACACTTGAACACAAAGTTGGAATTCAACAGTAAGACCACGAATTTAGAATAAATATAAAACTACAAATAAAATAATTAATACTAAAAAGAATTGTTAAAAGCTAAATTATGAAGTAACGTAGCAATTAATAAAACTAGTCCCCGGCAACGACGCCAAAAACTTCTTGTGCGATTTAAATCCCGCAAGTGAACGGTTCATTTACAAATAATATACTGATGTGTAGAGTGTAGAACCCACGAGGACTAGATATCAAATCGATCATTCGTAATTCAAATTATAACAATATGGAAAACACAGATTTGATATGTGTGTGTGTTTCTAAACTAATTTAACTATTTCAATTAAATTTAGATATCAATTAACAACTTTAAATGATGAAAACGAATTCGAGTTTTACTAACACTAGGATTTACAAATCCACCTACACAATTTATAACCAATTATCCGTTAGTCATTTTTTAGCTCTTAATTACATTGGATTGAAAATCGGTGTTCCTAAAATAATCAAAAGCCTCTCTCGATGGTCAATCAATTCTATATGATATGCAAACCTAATTATCTCTAATTAAGCTTCAAACATAAACATACGCATTAAAATCTCATGAACACCTAAATAGATTTCATAAAACATAATAGTAATCTCTATCTATTATTGGACCATATGTTTTTCAATACCACGTGCTTAATCTATATTGAATCTCTCGACTTCAATATAGATCACAATATATTCTAATGGTGATCAAACATTAAAATAATGGAAATAATGAATACAGAATAATCAACCCAAAAGCAATTAATTTCTAAAAAGAAAAAATTTCTAATTAATTAAAAACGCGAGGTTTCATCGTTCATCCTAGAAAAAGTAAATTTAGCTGGACATGATTTCGTCAATTATTACAATAATTGAATTCATCATCATCCAGAGAAAGAAAAACAAAAAGTAAATAAAACCCGTAATCCCGGTTCAATGATCTTCAATCCCGTGCCTTGATCTTTAATTCTTCCTTTGTATTTTGTTCTCCCCAAAATTCGTCGTCCACAATATGTCTATTATCTGGCTTTTATACTCGTTTTCCAACTCTTCCAAACATGTGCTAGGTGGTTGATTCTAATTTGGAGTTGTAGAATTCTAATCCGACCAAGAAACCACCAAGTTGTGCTCGTTTGGCCCATGTGATCGCAAGGTGTTACACCTTGCGATCACATGGTGTAACACCTTGCGATCACATGGTGTTCACTAATAGGATTTTGCCCAGATTTTGATCTTCATGCGATCGCACAAAATTCTAACCATGCGATCGCATGGTTGATTTTGGTGCAAAATTTGAATTTCTCTCTTTGATATTTGCACGTAGTATCTTTTCTTAGCAGTTTGAGTCTCATTTTCTTCATTTTGCTCTCTTTTCATCCGAGTGACACTTGAATTTGATTATTTCCTGAATTAATAAGAAAATAACATGCAATTAAAATGAAATCAAATAATATGACTCATAATCGTCCCTTTTTGTGAGCTCCAATAAGTACAAAATTGTACTTATCATGCTACATAAGTACAGATAGACGGAGTTATAAAAAAAACCATCTCCAATGCATACTGACGATGACTCCGTCCAGCTGATGTGGCACACTAAAAAAAAATAGACTCCATCTAAAAGTCTACGTAGCATGTAAAATAGACGAACTTCCAGTTCATATGACACTATTGTAGACTTCAATAGATTGATTGAATTGGAAATGCTCTTAATTTGAGAGTCTATTCAATACATAGTGTCACATGGACTAAAAAAACGTCTATTTTACCTATGATGTATTTAGCACTAAGTTACACATTCTTTTTATTTAATTTTACTTTCTCATGATTTGAAGAGCATCTCCAAAACTTCAATGGATTGTTAAAAAATATTTTCTACATAAGTAAAAGGGAATTTGGTGTAAATGATTTCTAATCTTTACTCTTAGTGTGAAAATGATCCATAACATTTGTTTTTGTTTTTTTTTTTTTTTTTGCACAGAAGTTCATAACCTATGTATTTTTGTGCACAATTTATTCTTATTTGATGAAAAAGACCAATGTAACCTTAATTTTAATAAGGAAAAATTCAAGTTGGGTTGCTAACCTTTGTAAACAGTGCAAATAAATTTGGTACATTTAATAAATAAAATTTTATTTAGCATATTAAATATATCAGTATATTCGTGCCAATTAAACTTTTCATAAGAGAAAAATGTAAAATTATTATGTTTTAATTATATGTAATTGCTATGTGAAGTGAAAAATTTGAATAAAAATTAAGTTAAATAAATAATAAAATAACATATATAATTTTATGGAATAAATAGGACTAGAGGTCTGAACATTTGATCTATTAGCACCCAGAATATCAAACCTTTCAAATGTCTACACATAAGGTTCTTTGTGATGGAAAATATATATCAGTTGACCATTAAATGATTAATTTTTTTTTATTGAAATGACGGTTCAATTCTTTATTGTGATTTCTTAACCTTTAAACTTTTTGATAATGAGGTCCAAATCTTTAATTTTTAACACTTATGATCTCAAATCATTTAAATGTATGCGCCTTAAGTCTTTTTGTGACATAAAATATCAATTTAACTATTAAAAAGAAAAATAAAATAAAAATAAAATCATCACCCCCACCCACACATTCAAGCTTATAATTTCATCAGCAATTTGAAAATACAAACCATTATCATGATAACCTGCTTTCGCTAGAATTGTGGTGGGTAGTTTGGAATTGAGGAATATGATTATTTCTATTTTTTTTTTCTTTTGTTTCTTCATATTATGTGTTCTTTATTTTTCAACGATAAATTAAAATATGAAAAATATAGTTGGAATTCTAATATTTGTAGTTAATAAAAGAATAGTTCAATTAAATAAAAGTATTTGAGCATCAAGTTTGTAACAAAATTATTTTTCTTTTTATGTTGTAACGATAAAATTAAAGTTTAAATTTTAAATAATGTAATGACTTAATAAAAATAATAATTCTACTTAACATGATTGTTAATAATTATAAGCTTAAATTTTATTTATTTTATAATAATTCGTAAAATATAAAAAAAAAATATAGTATATTATCAATTTGGTCTATAAAGTGTTAATTTAAAAAAATCATTAGCTTCTTTAAATTTTTTTATTAAAAAATTAATGTATTGGACCCATTTGCACTTTTGCAAATGTTAGCAACCCAACTTCAATTTTTTGTGTATTGATGTTTTTTATCAAATAAGAACTGTACACCAAGACACAAAGGTTAGATACTTTTGTGACAAAATATAAATTTTAGAGACCGTTTCTACATTGATGACAAAGGTTAGAGACCATTTACGCCAACTAACAATTCATAAAAAGTTTGTCTATAATGAAATCTAACGTGGACGGTGTCAATCTGATCTGTAAAAAAAAAAAATAGTTATTGTTTAGAGCTCCAGTTAGATTCTAAACTCTGTAAGACGTGTTGACTCAGCAAAATTTACATTTAATATAAAGATTTATATTTCTTATATAGATTTAAATGTTTTAGTTTCAAAAATATAAAAAAAAACACCTAGATAAAATTATTGATTTGTATATAGAACTCATCAAAAATCAATTATGAATTTATGTGTCTATTCATTAACTATTAATATTGCATAAACTGAAAATCTTTCCACTTACATAATAATACATAAATAGCAAGCATGCTCTCGCAAGGCTACTTGAAGATATTTGTATCCAAATATCACAAAGAAATGAGGCCCATAGAAAGTGTTTGGAAAGCCATTGGTATTTAATTATAAACTTTTCAAATATCTATTAATTATTTTATTTAAAAAATTATATACTTTTTTTTTTCTTTTCTGCAATAAATTATATATCTTGTTAGTACAACAATCCTTGATTAATATTTGGGAAAATTGCACCTTTGGTCCCTCAACTTATTGTCTAGTAGCAAGTTAATCTTCAACTTTTGATAAGAAGCAAATTAATTCGCAATCTTTCTTTGTAGTTACGCATTCCATCCCAATGACGGAATAATTCACAATATTTCTTTGTAGTTACACATTCCATCCCAATGACGGAATAATTCACATATCCATGAAATCGTTACGTGACCCTCACTTGTCTAATTTTAGGAAGATAGATTTTAGTGTCCAACTTGATGGATATCTAGAAACAATAAATTAGTGCAAAATCCGGTGTTTGTTTAACCCTTTGATATCATATCTTGTTATGATCATCTTTTGATTATATTAGTAGAATAATTATTGATTACAAGTTTTAATTAATGCTTAATTAATTTACAAGAGAAAAAGATGGCAAATATTTTTCCTAGTTGAAAATAGAGTGTTTTGATCATTAAACTCACAATTTTTTTTGGAAAGATTCTATAGTTGACCATAACTAATTAATTAGGTCAACCAAAAATAATCACTTAAGTGTTTGATAAATTAACTTTTATTTCAAAATTTTTTATTTAAGTTATCAATTTCGGAATTATTTTGATATGTTGACTTGGAAATTGTCAAAGGTTCCTTTCTTAATATTAATAAATTTATAATGTTGGAGACAAAATAATTTATAATGAAAAAATTGCTATTAATGTCCCACTGACATTTATTAATAGTTGCACTGGGTGGGGCAGTTATTTTTATTTATTTATTTTTAAGCAGATGTCACTTTTACAATATGAAATTCTTCAGTACTTAGTAACTTTTTTGAAACCCTAAGAGCATCTCTAATACAATATGTGAATTGCTTAAAATTTATTTCACATAGCGAAATAGAATGTATTTAAAAAGAAAAAATTTCTCTTTAATGCAAGTTAATATGGACCTTGTCAAGTTGATGCAAGTTAATATGGACCTTGTCAAGTTGACGTGACAAAGAAAAAAATAGACATTGTTTAGAGCTCCATCTAAATTTAGAAGCTCGGTTAAACATACTGACACAATAAAATTTTAAATTTTTTTATGTAGATTTAAATTTTCTATACAGATTTAAATGTAAAATAAAATACATCTACATAGCAATCTATAGAATGTATTGAAGACCAAATTTAAACTTGAAAGTCTTTTATTAGACATTAATGCCATATAGATTAAAAAATCTTTCAACATCACCTACACAGCAACCCATAGAACGAATTGGAGATGCTCTAGTCACTTGGTTTAAAGTTGTAAAATAGTTGGTAAACTCTCAAATATTTTTAATTTTTTTTTCAATTAGATATATAACTATAGAAAAAATAATGGGGAAAAAAACAAATATGTGACTTTTAAAAATTTAGAGTACAGAAGAGAAGTTTAGATGTGCTATCCTAAATGCATGTGGCATGTCTCCTTAACCGTCTCCCAATAAAAACTTTACACATTATCAAATAAATAGATGAGTAGATTATAGACAACATTTAATGTATTACGAGTCCATATCTACTATCCCAAACACATATTTCCTTAATCGTCTTTCCAATAGAAACTTTACACATCACCGATAAGAGGATGATTAAGAGGACATGTGTTTGGGATAGCAAATTTGGACTCACAGAAGAGACTTTAGCGTACTTAAGAGTATCCTCTTGGAACTATCATGTCTACATCTTTATCCGGTCTCACTTTGGAGAAAATCAATTTTTTAAGTGTAATTTTTTTTTCACCATTTGTACGATTTTGAAGTACAATTTTTTTTTTTTTTTAAAGTAGTAATCTCCATTCTAAAAATTCATGGCAATAAATGTAACGTGTTTTAGTGGTACTTGAAGTCTCCAAAAACTTGAAGCAGAAATTACAACATGAAACAGCTGGAATAGCATTCATGGACTCGAAATCAACTACAACAACGGCTTACTGTTATTATCTTCATGTGCAATAAATACAATATAAAGTTTCTACTTGAATGAAAATATATAATTGTCCTTCAGCAATCATCGATGACAACAACATCATCGAAACTAACATCATCGACTGGATCAATAATATCGACATCACAAGGGTCGGTGAAAATCGGAATATCAAAGTCCCCATCAAAGGCACCTCCGGTCATCAAAATAATGGTTCCCTTTATCAGTAACGTAACCCCAACTGTTGTCATTATCCTAATTTCTTTATCCCAACCAGATGGTTTCTGAACAATTAACAATTTTTTCTCCGAAACTGTAGGAAATATTTAGGGTTCCACAAGCTGTTCCACTCACAGTGTGACTAACATTTTGAGCACTAAGTCCATTCTCAAAAAGACTCTTCAATGCTAGTTTGACTTCACCAATATATCTATCTCCGAATGTCCTTTTAGAGAATAACTTGATTACAAGATCAACCTTAGTTGCCTGCACAGCTCTCTCGCCTATTGTGTACACAATCGAGCAATTCCAAGAGGGATTGCACTCGTTTTGCTTGTCGACTTGGGTTTTCTTCGCTGTTTTAGAGATTCCGTTGATTGAAACTTCAGCATAAACTTTCATTCTGCCAAAATTTCGTACATCGGGGAGATTATTAGCCGAAACAAGAGTGATATCAAGTTTCCTGCACTCCATATATATTGATATATAGACTGTAAATATATAATCACAAGAGTTAGATTTTAATATATAGGGAGAAAATGCAATATGGAGTTTGCAACCTTTTTATCAATTTATAGTGCTGAGAGAACCAAGTTGCTAGTACTAATTTCTACAACGACCAAAAAAAGAAGACTTAGTAACAACGACAAAAAAATAAAATAAAATACCTAGTAATTTTTAGAACGACCCAAAAGGGAAGACTTGACTTGTGGAGTCCGTCAATGCATGCCTGCGATCCATAGATAAAAATGCTTGAATGACCAAAAATTATTGGTGCAGAAAAATATGAGGAGAAGGGTAATAATGAGAAGCGAAAATGGTATGCGGTCAGATTCTTCTAACTTCAAATGATGACTCTTCCAGTACGTACTACGACGGAGCCCAAGATTATTGATTGGAAGAAGGGTGATCTCTTAGGTTGTGGATCCTTTAGATTTTGTTAGCATATTTTGTATAAAGTAACTCCAAAGCAAGAAAATCGAATGAAATGGATGATATGCAAGTCGAGGCAAGTGTTAAATATTTTATCCTTAAGTCGAATTTGCTCCACAACGGTGCTTAGGGTTATAGCAATCAACTCCCAAGATACAATGACTTCTACTTGTGTTTGAAGCACTTCAAAATACAAGCACAACGACCAAAATTGGTTTTGTACTCCAAATGATGAAATGAAATCGAAAACCAGAAATTATGCAACTAATGCAAGAGTTTTTGGTTCAAATGATGACAATATGATTTGATTGTTTTTTGCATATGAATTGTGTGTCAAAAAGGACGTCCAAAGTGGCCTATTTAACGTTGATGAACATTTGAAAACGAAATGGTGTGGAGCCAAATCGTGCTACACTTCAAAAGAACATGTCTGTTTGCGCATAAACCTATATGATTGCATGGTTTTAACATGCTGCAATCGCAAGGTACACTTTTTAAGAGAGAATTTAATCCAGGCTAACCATGCCATCGCATGGCTTTGCATTCTGCTTAAAAATTAGGTAAGTTGCGATCGCAGGTTGAAATACCTATGCGATCGCATGGTTAAACTTTGACCCGATTTTGTCATTTTCTATAATTTCTCATTCATTCGATATTAGTTTTGAGATGCCAAATATACCCTTCAACACATGCAGAGAAATTTGAATTCTCTTTCGGAGGTGTTGCCCCCGAGCCCCCACAAATGGATCAATAATATCGACATCACAAGGATCGGTGAAACTCGGAATATCAAAGTCCACAACAAAGGTTCCTCCGGTCATCAAAATAATGGTTCCCCTTATCAGTAACGTAACCCCAATATTTGTCATTATCCTCATTGCTTTATCCCTACCAGAAGGTCTCTGAAAAACAATTTTTTTCTCCGAAACTGTAGGAAATATTTATGATTCCACAAGCTGTTCCACTCACATCGTGACTAACATTTTGAGCACTAAGTCCATTCTCAAAAATACTCCTCAAAGCTAGTTTCACTTTACTAATATATCTATCCCCAAATATCTTTTTAGAGAATAACTTGATTACAAGATTAAAGTTAGTTGCCTACAAAGCTCTCTCGCCTATTTCGCCTATTGTGTACACGATCTAGCAATTCCAAGAGGGATTGCACTCGTTTTGCTTGTTGACTTGGGCTTTCTTCGCTGTTTTAGTGTTTCCGTTGATTGAAACTTCAGCATAAACTTTCATTCTGCCATAATTTAGTACGTCGGGGAGATTATTAGCAGAAACAATAGTGATACCAAGTTTCTTGCAATCCATATATATTGATATATAGACTATAAATATTAATTACAAGAGTTATATTTTAATGTAATGGTTGAAATATATGGGAGACAATGCACTATGGAGTTTGCAACTTGTTTCAATTTATAGTACTAAGAGAACCAAGTTGCTAGTGTATATGTTGTAAGAATGATCTTTCTTTTTTTTTCAAGTAAGAATTTATTAACATTTTCATGAGAGGTAAGTTTACTTATTTTGAGTATTATCCAATAATGATGGTCTTGGTCAATTCATTGAAGCCACACAAGTTGGAGGGTTGCTCGACATGCATTGACGGACTCCATAACACAAGTCTTCCTTTTTTAGTTGTTAGTAAGTTAAGTCTTCCTTTTTTTGGTTGTTGTAGATATCTATGCTGGGGCGCAATCTCTAGTGGACAATACGTAAGGTAACGTTATAGACCGAATCCATGCATAGACCATATCGGAGCTTCGGCCGAATTCAGTGGACCATGATCGGGGCCGTATCATTACACCTTAGCTTGTGGTTGTTAGAATGACTTCTTTTTTTTTTTCAAGTAAGAGTTTATTAACACTTTTCATGAATGGTAAGTTTACCTATTTTGAGAATTAGCCAATAATGATGGTCTTGGTCAATTTATTGAAGCCACACAAGTTGGAGGGTTGCTCGACATGCATTGACGGACTCCATAAATCAAGTCTTCCTTTTTTGGTCGTTGTAGAAATCTTCGTTGGGGCGCAATTCCTAGTGGACAATACGAAAGGTAACGTTATAGACCAAATCCATGCATAGACCATATCGGGGCTTGGGCCAAATTCAGTGGACCATGATCGAGGCTCGTATCGTTACACCTCAGCCAGTGGTTGTTAGAATGACTTTTTTTTTTTCAAGTAAGAGTTTATTAACACTTTTGAGGAATGGTAAGTTTACCTATTTTGAGAAATAGCCAATAATGAAGGTCGATCTTGGTCAATTTATCGAAGCCACACAAGTTGGAGGGTTGTTCAACATGCATGCATTGACGGACTCCATAAGTCATTAGTAAGTCTAGTCTTCCTTTTTTGGTCGTTGTAGAAATTACTACTTATTAAGTCGTGTAGTCTAATTTATTGAAGCCACACAATTTGAAGGGTTGCTCGACATGCATTGACGGACTCCATAAGTCAAGTCTTCCTTTTTTGGTCGTCATAGAAATTACTACTTATTAAGTCGTGTAGTCTAATTATTGGAAGGGGGCAAAGCCTCCGACCAAAATTTCAGTTTAGGAATTTCATGCTTGTAATTTTAGTTGTCCTAATTTTTCTTGTAAATAGGAGTCGTTATTATGGTTTTATTTATCATCAAGCAAAGAGAGAGAAAGAAGTTGATGGTGTCAATTTCTCTTGTAAACGACTCTTTAATTATAATGAATTACTGCAGTGGCAGAAAGGACGTAGTCTCACATTGAGCACATTGAGGCGAACCTCTTTAAAATTTGTGTGTTCGTACGTGCCTATTTTCTTTTGCAATATGTTTGATATCGGTAATATAGCTCCACAGTAGTTTCATTAGTTATAATTGGTGTAGAGAAAGAGTTCAACTATAAGATAATAAATAGTTAGTAACGAATTGAAAAGTCAACAATTAATTTTGACCCCATATTTCATAGAATTCATTATTTTTATCAACTTTTTAATTTCACATTTCATTAAAATCTTCTCAAACAAACCCTTACAACAAAAAGAAAGTTAAGTGAAAAAATAATACATCATAAATTTGACGCTGATATTACCAAAAATTGTACTAGTTGATGATAAATAATTTTCTTCTCTTCTGAGCACGGCTGCGACAGTGGTGGAGACCTGCAAAAAGTTGCAGGGCTTTTTTCCTCCGTGGCCACTCCGGTGTGAGTTGTGTGTCTTCTGTTTTGACCTAGGAGGTTGGCCTCTATTTATAGGGATGGCCTGCACTTATTGATTATGGGTGTCCCTTCATCTCCCTCATTTGAAAACAGGTGTCCTTTCATCTCCCTCATTATTAGGAGTTAATGAGGGATGTTTGATCTTCCCAATTGTTGAGAGATGTTTCGTCTTCCCGATAACTGGTGGTAACTGTCATTCCATAGGTCGTCTGCCTAGCTAATCTGATGACAGTTGGGTTATTGCAGTCTATCTGTCAGAAGCATGCTCATGAGACCAACAAGGTGGGCAAGCTGGTGAGACGGGTGTGCCACCATAGCTAAATAACATATAGCAACTGTCATTATTTATATCATCATAAGCTCATCTACTTCCCATAGACTACTTTTCATAGACTGTTGTCAATGGGAAGTAGAAATTATCTATTGCACCTACTCTTCTCTAACGTTTTCAGACAGAGATCCATCGCCTTGTTTTTCTGACAGAGGCTCATCGCCTTTTTTTCGGACAGAGGGTTATCGCCTTGATTTTTAAATATAGGCTCATCGCCCTGTTTTTAAACATAGGCTAATTGCTTTGTTTTGCAGACAGAGTCTCATCACCTTGATTTTTGGATAAATGCTCATTGGCCTTGTTTTTCAGACAGAGGCTCATCGCCTTGATTTTTAAACAAAGGTTCATCGCCTTGTTTTTCAGACAGAGACTCATCGCATTGATTTTTAAACATAGGCTCATCGCCTTGTTTTTAAACATAGGCTAATCGCCTTATTTTTCAATGGTGGCTATCACCTTGATTTTTAAATAGTGGCTATCGCCTTGATTCTTAAACATAGGCTAATCGCCTTATTTTTCAATGGTGGTTATCACCTTGATTTTTAAATATAGGCTCATCGCCTTATTTTTCAATGGTGGCTATTACCTTGATTTTTTAAACATAGGCTCATTGGTTTTGTTTTTCAGACAGTAGCAGCTGACCTTATTTTTCAGATAGTAGCAGCTGGTCTTATTTCTGGCCTTATAAGCCCTTCTATTTTTCATAGACTATCGTTAATGAGAAGAAGAAGTAATCTAACGCAACTGTTCCTTTTTTTTTTTTTTTTTTTTTTTTGCTCTCTGGGTGACCTCGCCCGCCTCAAGTGACCTCGCCTTAAATTTTTTTTTTTTATAGCTAGCTTAGCTCTCTGGGTAAGCGAGCCTGGCTGACTCGCATCGGCTTGGACGACCTTACCTCTATTATTTCGAGGTTCGGGCTCACCCTGAATCTTCCTTTTGTTAGACTCAAGTTCATTTCTATCTTTCATACTTTTGGTAATGAGATTTGCTTCTTCAGCGTTCACATACTTATCCCCTCTATTGAGTAACTTATGCATCGTATCCGGTAGGTTTTTGGAGAGTGACATCTTGAAAGGACGACTTCTAGTTCCACTCATCATGACAGTGACTACAGTAGACATCTGCAGATCTTTGATTCCCATTGTTGCTCTATTGAACTGGGCTTTTAGCAGTTCGTCCTTGTCCTGTATCAATTGCATCAGACTGATAACAATTTTCTTAACACGTTTGCTGCTTGCAAAGTGGGTAGCAAAACTCTTGGAAAAATCATCAAATGTACAGATCGATTTTAGAGAAATGGTGACTACCCAGTCCCTGGCCTCCTGCCTAAGTGTTGGCGGAAAAGCCCTACACATAATTGCATCAGGGTTGTCTTGTAATCTCATCAAGTCAACAAAAGACCTGAGGTAATCGATAGGATCAGAGGATCCGTCGTACTTCTCCATCTTTGGCTGCTTGAAGTCTCGTGGCAAGGGGACTGCCATCACTTTTAGGGAAAAAGAGTCTTCTTCCTACACCATGGATTGTTGCCTACTACTTTTATTGGACATAGCCTCAGCTATTTTGTGACCCATTATTTCTTCTAATCTCTGTTCCAGGCTTAACACTGATGTCTCAACCAGAGTAGGCGTGGGTATCCATGACGGTTGCTTCCAGTATAGATTTGGGCCAGATGTCAATGAATGGAAGTGGGGTGCGGAAGGTGGAGCTAAAGAAACTAGAGCCTGCAGTAGAGCTGCCGTTGGCGGTGTTTCTATTGTTGGAAAGTTAAAAGTCTGAAGAGGAGCCCCTATCAGTGAGGGCCCTATCGGTGGATGGCTAGGACCTTGGGGCAGAGCCCCTGGTAATGAAGATCCTATCGGCAGAGGGTTAGGACCCTATGGTAGCTGAGAAACCGCAGCGGTCTGATCTTGGAGTAGAGCTGTTAAGGCCGCCACTTAAGCTTGCAGTGCCGCAAGTTGAGAGGCAGAAGCAAATTCTTGTTGTAAGTGATTAGTGGCGGTGTTGGACTCGGTGCCTACATCTCCAACGGGGGCTGGTAAAGCGGTTACATTCCTAGCTCTTCTGGTTCGAGCCATAATTTTTTGTGCGGTTCCTACATACGGCGCCAATTGATGATAAATAATTTTCTTCTCCTCCGAGCATGGCTGCGACAGTGGTGGAGACCTGCAAAAGGTGGCGGGACTTTTTTCTCCCGTGGCCACTCCGGTGTGATAATCAGTATATGATTAAAACATATGTGCAAAATAGCAATATGGAGTGTATAAGAGTTGTGTGTCTTCTATTTTTACCTGAGAGGTTGGCCTCTATTTATAGGGATGGCCTGCACTTATTGATGATGGGTGTCCCTTCATCTTCCTCATTTGATAACGGGTGTCCTTTCATCTCCCTCATTATTAGGAGTTAATGAGGGATGTTTGATCTTCCCAATTGTTGAGAGATGTTTCGTCTTCCCGATAAATGGTGGTAACTGTCATTCCATGGGTTTCCTACCTAGCTAATCTGATGACAGTTGGGTTATTGCAGTCTATCTGTCAGAAGCGTGCTCATGAGACCAACAAGGTGGGCAAGCCGGTGAGGCGGGCGAATTATTGAGACTGGTGTGCCACCATAGCTAAATAACATATAACAACTATCATTATTTATATCATTACTAGTGATACACAACATGAAATGTAAAGGAAAATAGTAACATCGTGAACAGAGTGCTTGAAACAAAGGCTTCAAAAATGAACTCTCTGACCCTCAACCCTACAATGCTTAAGTCAACAAAGAGATAAAAAGTATTTTGATAGAGTAATTGATTGTATATAAAATAAAGGGTAAATAGCACAAAACGTCCCTACCTATTGAGGGTATTGTGGAAAACGTCACTACCTTCAAATTTTTGGCATTTTTGCCCTTACCTACTAGATTTCTTGCGCAAAAGGTCCTTCAGTCCAAAATCATAGGGGTAAATTAGTCCAACCACTTTTTTTACATATATATTACTTCTTTTAAAATTGGGGGGCTTTCCATGCAATTTCCAAAATTGCATGGCAAGCCCCGTCCCCAAATGTCTCCGCCTCAAAACCCACTTCTCCGACACCGGGGTTCCATTGACATATCCCTCCTCCAATCCCGCCTACGTCCAGCCCGCCGTGAACGGATTGCTCCGCCGCCTTAGACCGCGACTCGCCACCTTCTTCCACTCTGTGTCACAAAATGGCAAAACAAGGCGCTTTGCAGTGGCTTACTATCTCTCTGCTGTAACCATCCAAATAGTGAGGGATGCTGCCCCAGCACCTCCCAAGTTCCATCCCTAATCGTTTTACCAAAATGTTTAATAATTGCAGGTGTCATTTTAACAAGTTATCATCTATTCATTTTTCCAAGAAATACTAAACAAATTCATTGGATAAAAAACAGAAAAAAAAAATTTATAAGAAAAGGGTGAAAAGATATTGACCTTTTGTAGAGCACCAAGGCATCTAGTACAACCAGCATAAGAAGAATTCTTGCAATGATGTTCCAAATTCCTAACAGCAGCAGTGGGAGTAGCATTTCTGTAATTCCCACTAATATTAAACGCGGCAGGGCAGCTCAAAGATGTTATTTGGTGAAGCCGGATGCCGCAGAAGCACAAGACTGCATCGCACGACGCATTGGGCTTCTTCATCTCCTACGTAGGCCCAGGACTTCTGCTTCGCGAGATGGGGCACATTGGATTTTGGGACATTTGGGGACGGGGGCTTGCCATGCAATTTTGGAAATTGCATGGAAAGCCCCCCAATTTTAAAAGAAGTAATATATATGTGAAAAAAGTGGTTGGACTAATTTACCCCTATGATTTTGGACTGAAGGACCTTTTGCGCAAGAAATCCAGTAGGTAAGGGCAAAAATGCCAAAAATTTGAAGGTAGGGACGTTTTCCACAATATCCTCAATAGGTAGGGACGTTTTGTGCTATTTACCCTAAAATAAAATATACTTTGATAGCAATTATATAATGCATTGAAAACTAAATTTGAATTTGAATATCTATTTATTAGGCATTAATGCTACATAGATTAAAAGTCTTTCAACTTTCATATCACTTATACAGCAATCCGTGGAACGAATGGGAGATGCTCTAATACGTTGGTTTAAAGTTGTAAAATAGTTGGTAAACTCTAAAATATTTTTAATTTTTTTTTTGTTCAATTAGTTATATAACTATAGAAAAATAATGGAAAAAAAAAGAGAAAAAAAAATATGTGGATCTTACAAACTAGAGTACAGAAGATGAGTTCTTAAAATTAGATCTGCTTTCTCAAATACACGTTTTCTTAGCCGTCCTCCTATAAAAACTTTATACATCAACAAATAAATAGATGAAGAGATCATTATAGACAATATTTAATATATTACGTGTCCAGATTATTACAAATACATGTTTCTTAGTTGTCCTCCAATAGAAACTTACACTCGTTTCAAACCAAATCAATTATGTGTTTGATGAAATTCTATCAAAACACTCGTTCAAAGGCATTTTGTCGCTTTTTATATAAACATTTTATTGGGAAAATTATATCTCCCTATTCCTAATAGGAAATAGCCATAACACAGTAAAATACAAATAAAATAGTAAAAATCATATTAGCACTATCTACATCTCAATTTAGTAGTCCCTCTACAATCTTGGTTTCTCCACTCCTTTCAAGAGACAATTATGGAACATGATCTCGTGCGATGACTATGGTACTTCGTGCAAAAAATAAAATTGGGTTTATTGAAGGAATTATTGAGCGACCAAAAGATCCCAAGTGTAACATCCCAAAAATTCGTAGTCCATTTTAATTAGCTTTAAATGAAAAAATAAATTTAGAAAGTTAAAATTAGTTAATTGGCCTAGAGAAATTAAGGTATTAATACCAAATTTTAGACCATATAATTAATTGGTATGTCATAAATTATTTAGGGACTAAATTGAACTTCAATTAGAGTTGTAGATGTATTATGACTTAATTGCAAAAAAAAAAGGCCGAAAGTTAAGGTCAGAGACTGAAACGGAAATTTTGGAAATCTGGAGACCCATTTCGGTCATGAGAGTAGCCACTTTGAGCCGGCCGTGTGGTCCCTATAATGTTCATAATTTTATGATTCAAATTTCATTGCGAAGTACGCGATGAGATCTTCGGAATGGTATTAAAGTCGAGCATTTTTAGGTTCATATTGAGTCTCAAAATTAAATACAAAGAAAGGCTTCAAGACATTATTATTTGTTATAGTGGTATGTACTATATTCAAGCTCAGTCTACACCGGAACATCCACCATTGATATTACTTAACCATTGTGGATGATTCTTCTTATTGTAATTGGGTTTTTCTTATGCATTTCAAATCTAATACAATTTTTCAATTGAAATCACATTTTTCCATGATTAAAACACAACATAATTTTCAAATTGGAAGTATACACTCTGGTGATGGTGATGTATTTCTCCCTCAACTCCAAACAAGTTTGTACTGATAGTGGTTCTGCATTTTTATCAAACTCTGACAATGGCATTGTTCATTAGCGAAGTTGTATTGCCCCACTGCAACAAAATGGAGTAGTCGAACGAAAACATAGACAACTCCTGGAAGTTTCTCGTGTATTGAGATTTTAGGCACATCTTACAGTTGCACCAGCATATTCCCATCTTCGTATCTTTAGATGTCTTACTTTTGTTCATAATGCTCATACTAAGCATAAGTTTGATCGGCGTGCCAAATTTGGTATACTTGTTGGCTATGGTCAAAAGGGATCCCGCATATATGACATTGTACACTCGTATATATGTGCCCTTGAAAGCAACCACACTTGGACTCTCACCCGTCTTCCTCCTGGAAAGAAGCCCATTTGATGTAAATAGATATACAATTTTAAATATAAGTCTGACAGCACAATTGATCGATATAAAGCTCGCCTAGTTTCAAAGGGATTCACTCGAGTAGGGGGGCTTGATTATCATGACAAATTCGGTATAGTTGTTGGCAGAAAACTCTCTGTTTGTTGCGGTCAACCGCGGAAAGCAAACCACATTTTGACCGCGGCAATTAAAAATGTTGCTGTCTGCCGCGGATGGGCCGCGGCAAGCAAACCGTGGTCCGTTCGCAGTCCATCTGGATTTTTTTCGACTTATTTTCAACTTAAGTCGTGGCATTTTCCGTCTTTCACATACACGAGTTTCACGCTTGATAAAATACTATATAAAGATCGAATCTAGGTCGAATTGTGAGAGGACGACGGCTAAAAACAAGAGAGAGAAAAATCACGTGGCAAAGAAGACTTTTGGAATATTTCTTCTCTTTCAATCCATGACGGGTTCAATCAAATATTTTTTTTTTAATTTAATTATGTTCTTATAAATTTCTTGAGGCAAGGTAGATGACGAAACCTTGTTTAAATGAAGTGATTATCTTGTTATCCTTTTAATTCCGTTTTCGGGCTTTAACTTTCATGTTTCGTTTTTGTTGGATTAATTAAATAAAATTTTTTTCATCTTAAATATCATGTATTATTGATAGTTATAAATTAATTTAATTAATTTGTACTTGGTGTTTGAACTTGTTCTATTAATTTCTTTTGATTTTTCGTTATCTTGTTATCGATTTTCCTTTATGATATGAAACCTTTGATTCTTTATTTTCTTTTAATTGAGTTTGATACGAGAAATACTTAAGTAATTTAAGATCGAAGGCAAATGGAAACCGATATTAGATTTTAATACGAGTTTGATATGAATGAATTAAATGTGAATGAGGAAGATGATAATATGATTGACAATGATTTAAATCGAAAGAGATGCTTTTCTTTGAATGTTGATGATCCTAGAAATTGGGATAAAATTTATCCAAGTTTTAGGGACTTCTCAGTAGAAAGTGGTCCAAAAAGAGATAATAGTGTCTTATTTCCTAAGGATTGTAGTGGTAGACATTTTGATTCATCACAATATATGCGGTTGTTGCCAAATCAGGAGAAAAGTGACGTAAGATGGCTAGTATATTCAGTTTCTCTGGACAAAGTTTCTTGCTTTTGTTGCAAGTTGTTCAAGACGCAAAGAATCATGACTAAAATTGGTCAATTGGCTAATGAAGGTTACAAAGATTGGCATAATATAAGACGGAATCTTAAAAATCATGAATCGAGTAAAGAACATATTAATTGCATGACTAGTTAGATTTAATTGGAAAGAAGGCTACAATAAAATAAGACAATTGATAAAAGCGTGCAAATTGAAATCAATAAAGAAAGTGAACATTGAAGACAAGTGTTAAAAAAGATAATTGGTGTTTTGCAAAGACTGACCAAAAATAACTTAGCATTTCGAGGAAATTGTGAGAAGCTTTATATTGATAACAATGGCCACTTCCTGAAATGATTGAAATGGTTGTTAAGTTTGATCAAGTAATTGAAGAGCACATTTGGTATATTCAAGCACGCAAGATTTATTTTACATATCTCGGTCCTAAAATTCAAAATGAATTGATACTGATGTTGGCATGTGACATGAGAAGTTTAATTGTTACAAATTAAACAAGCAAAATATTTCTCAGTCATACAAGATTTTACTCTAGATGTGAGTCACGAGGAGCAAATATCTCTTGTAATACGATGAGTGGATGATTCAACAAACTCTACAGTAGTAGAAGAATGTTGGGTATAATTTTGAAAGTAGATCATTAGGACTTGGACTTTTCAATGAGCTTAATAATGTATTGAGTAATTTTGAACTTGATATTGATGACATAAGAGGTCAAGAGTATGACAACGAATCTAATATGAGAGGGAGACACAAAGGTGTATACAAAAGATTAATAAATTTCAGAGCTTTTTATACTCTATGTGACTGTCATTTTAATTTAGTATTATGTGATATAGTGAATTCTTGTTCTAAAGCTGTGCCATTTTTTGGAGTGATACAACACATTTACTCATTATTCTCTTCATCTACCTTGTGATGGAGATTTTTTAAAGATCATGAGTCACAAACATCTTGGGAAATTCATTTTGAAAGTATCAAACATACAAAAGAGAAAATTTCACAAATAAGAGATACTTTAGTTGACTTGGCAAACGATAGCGAAGATTCTAAAATAAAGAGTACTGAAGTTGAATTATGAGCAATATATGAACTTAAGAATTTTGAGGTCTAACTTGGCATCATAATTTGGTACAAGTTGTTGCATTCGATCAACACTGTGGGTGATATCTTCAAGTCGAAAATATGGATATTGATTTTGACATCGAACACTTAAAAAGGACTTATTTGGTTTTTATAATACTTAAAGAATCTGGACTTGATAAGGTCATGGTTGAAGCTAAACAAATTGCAAGTGAAATTGGAATTGAACTTGTATCATGGGAAAAATGCATCATTCAGATTGATGAAAGTGGCACTAATGAGATAACACAATCAGTCGAATGATTTTTAAGAGTTAATTACTTCCTCTTTATATTTGATCAAGCTCATTCTTCGCATCAAACTCGATTTGAACAATTTAAAAAATAGGAAGAAATCTTTAGGTTTTTATTTAGTTTGGACCGGTTACATTGTACTGATAATAATAGTTTGTTGAGGTCTTGTAAGAATTTTGAAATTCTGACTCATAATGATTGTTCTAATATTGATGGACATGATTTATTTTCGAAGTTGACAATCTTGAAGTGTTATTTATTTAGAGAAACAAAAAGAGCATTTGAGGTGCTAGATTATTTGAAGAAAATGAATGGTTGTTGTCAAATGCTTGTTGCTTACAAAACTTTGCTTATTGTACTAGATACAATTGTTCCCATAAAAAAAATTCTTTTAAGTTAAAATTGATCAAGACTTATCTAAGATCAACTATGTCACAAGAAAGACTGGATGGTCTGGCTATGTTGTCATTTGAGGAAAAAGTGGATGAACAGTTTGATTATGTCAACTTTGATAATTGTGCCTCCAAAACTGTAAGACGAGTAGTATTTAAGTGATTATTTGAAACACTTTGGGCCTCATTGTTTGATTTAATATAAATATTTTGAATATTCCATTTTGTTTGATATTTATCGTTGGATTGAGTTTATAGAATTTATTTCAAAAAACATTTATTAAGAAAAATAAATAGATACTACAATTTGAGGGTCTACCTATTAAAGTTCTCAACTCATGTTTAGAAAACCTAAGATCCAACCCTTTCAATTAGATTGTTCTTCCAGAAAGATATGTTCTTCAAGATATAGTTAAGTTCATTAATTAGTTCTTCCAAAAATCTACCTTCTTGAAAATTCCATAAACAAAAAGATTGGATTTAGAATGATGTAAGATTAGAACAATATCTTATTTAATAGAAAAATGAGTAACTTAATTATATGCACAAATAATATCTTATTTAACTTTATTCTGTTTACCAAATACTCCCTCCGTCCCACAAAGATAGACTTGTTTTCTTTATTTATCTGTCCCAAATTATAGGCAACTTACTTTAAAGAGAGTGTATTAAATTTTTCATTTTTCTAATATACCCTTATTTAATTTACATTGTTATCAACTCAAAACAAACATTTAAATTTATTAGATTCATGAATAACTAATATTAAATAGGGGTATAATAGGAAAAGTGTGTGAAAAATTTATAATTTCAATTACATTAAATGGAATTTCTTAATCTGTGTGAAAAAAGAAATGAGCCTATCTTTGTGGGACGAAGGGAGTAGTTCATTATAAAATATTTTAATAATAAGATTGTCCCCGTGAGTTCGTTTGGTAAGAATCTAAAGTTCTAAACAATTAATAGACTCAATTCTAAAGAATAATATGAATAAATCTTAAAGAATAATATACAGAGAGATATATACAATCCCCATCGCCACCCCCCGCAAAGTTCGATTCCTCTCCGCGTTTCACGCTTCATCTATCTTTTTATCCAGTGCTTATACAAAATTTTATATGTAAAATAATCACTCAATTTCTTGACATGCATTCATCAGTGATAATCAACAACAATGGCCCATATTTAAAAACAAGAAGATTTTGATTTATTTATTTATTGAAGAACAAACAAAAATACAAACATTACAGACTTATGGCGTCAACACCAGCACCACCACAAACGCCGCCGTCTGCAGCTTCTGATTTAATGATCAAGCCGGCATCCTCCGCGATTAACAACCAACACAGCCGCGAGTTTAAGATCAAGGATATAATTAGGAATGTAATTTCTGGGATTTTGTATCAGTGGGTTAACTATGGCAAAAGGTGGAGGTCCCGGTGGTTTGTGTTGCAGGATGGGATCCTGAGTTTCTACAAAATTCATGGCCCTGATAAAATTGTGATCAATCAGGAATCAAGAGTAATTGGAGAAGAATCCATGAAATGGATGTTGCGTACTCTTAATCGTAATCGTAATCATGATCATGATCACCACAACGTACACAAGAATGGCAGTGAGGATTCATCTTCGAAAAGCTGGAAGCCCATTGGTCAAATCCATTTAAAGGTTTTGTTTTTCAATTGAATTGTGATTTTTTTTTTTTTTGTATAATGCTAATCATGTGTTTGTGGTTATTATTAAGACTTGGGTTCCTCTTGATCGTCTCGTCAATCATGCATTGGACGATTTTTAATGCTTGTATTGAATATGATTGATATTGTTAAGTGTACCTCTACTGAAATTGTTGCATATATCATCTTCAATAGGTCTCATCTATTCGAGAATGCAGATCGGATGATAAGAGGTTTTCCATTTTTACGGGAACAAAGAGGTTGCGTCTGAGGGCAGAGAGTAGAGTGGACCGAATGGTGTGGATGGAAGCATTGAAGGCTGTGAAGGACATGTTTCCGAGAATTTCCAACAGCGAGTTAATGTCTCCTGTCGATAATTTGGCTGTCTCGATTGAAAAATTGAAGCAGCGATTGTTCGAAGAAGGTGTGAGTCAGGTCGCAATTCAGGACAGTGAGCAAATCATGAAGGATGAGTATACGTCTATGCAAAATCAATTGTTGCTTTTGAAGCAGAAGCAATGTGTTCTCATGGACACGATGCGACGGCTAAATGTACATGCTGTGATTAGTCGAATATCATGCACTTAGAAGCTAGCGGGTATGTGAGCTACTTCTTTCTCTTAGTTCTCTGTACTGAGGTTGTAAGCCTTTTAGCTCGTGTTTGGCTAAGATTAAATTATAATTTAAACTGTTCAAATATATTATCCACTTATTATATACATA
Organism: Forsythia viridissima; assembly: GCA_030279155.1. NCBI lineage: Eukaryota > Viridiplantae > Streptophyta > Magnoliopsida > Lamiales > Oleaceae > Forsythia > Forsythia viridissima. The sequence continues at coordinate 5,156,002 of CM059038.1, forward strand.
TTTTCTAAAACCCATGACATTGGGATTTGTTCATGAAGATTTTTATACTCTTTGACATAACTTTTGAATAATTTAAAAAATAAATTTGTAAACATTAGATGACGGTGATAATGATAAGTACGTTTAGAATGCCATATGAAATGAGCCCAGATCTGCTGTCTCAATTGTGTATCCCATTTGCTGTTCCACCAATAAAAAATGTACAAGTAATCAAATAAATATCACTACAAGAAAAGAGGGGTATAGGGACGACTTTTGTCGTCCCTATAGGTACAAATGTCGTCCCTATAGGTGTACAGGGACGACATAGTCGTCCCTAACGATCGTCCCAATAAGCCCGTCCTAGTAAGTCAACAAAGACGACAATAGTCGTCCCAATAGCTTCAAGATTTATAGGGACGACTTTTGTCGTCCCTATAGCCCTTATTTTCGTCTTCTACAATAGTCGAATTATTCGTTTGAACAGACCAATTGGGACGACAATAGTCGTCCCAATAGTTCGACCTATTGAGACGACTTATTGTCGTCCCAATAGGTCGAACCTATAGAGAAGACTTATTGTCGTCCCAATAGGTCGAACTATTGGGACGACTTATTGTCGTCCCAATTGGTTTCCACTATTGGGACGACTTATTGTCGTCCCAATAGGTTGAACTATTGGGACGACTTATTGTCGTCCCAATAGGTTGAACTATTGGGACGACTTATTGTCGTCCCAATTGGTGTACACTATTGGGACGACTATAAGTCGTCCCAATAGGTTGAACTATTGGGACGACAATAGTCGTCCCAATAGACAAAATATCCATCTTAAATGTTTTTTTTTTTTGAAATTTATTTATTCTAATAAATAATAACACTTTCTTTACTAATTTAATGAATTTAATAACAATGACTGAATAGAAACATGAAATAAAAAGTTTTAAAATAACATAAATAATATTAATTATATTATGGACAAAAACAAATTGTATCAAAACATCCTAAAAAACCATGCACAATAACTTCCATCACAAAATAACCATAATGTACAAAACAAAAGTATTTACAAATAAAAATTGATAGAGAGAGGAAGACTAAAGATCAGATAAATAATCTTCGTCCCTAGAAGAATCTAACTCTTCTTCATGCGTCGGCGACAGGGGAGGTGGTGGTGGCGGTGTCGGCAGCTGAATTCCCGGCATGACAGATTGCAGATTACTCGTTAACAGTGTGATAAATTCATTCATTTGCTGCATGTATGTCTCCATTTTAGACTTCAATGCATTGGTTGCCTGAATAGATTCACTGGTACTGTGTTGGTCCCGCAATCTCGTAGTGGACGAGTGAGAGCGGGAAGTGCCCCTCAGAACCCGTCCAACTGCGCGCCGGTGTCCCCTCCTCTCTCCCAGGACCTTAAGAACAACGTCGTTCTCGTTGACTGCCACGCTGCTGGAGCTAGCTTGCTGCGTTTGCTCTTCCCGTTCCTCCACCATTTTTTCCTTACATAATCAAATTTAAAATATTTGTCAAGAAAATGTGAAAATGAAATAATGCTCAGTACTACATCACTTTGTATTAACTTGTACGAACATAATCTGACGCAGCCCTTTCGTTCACCCACTCGCCATTTCGCTGATGGTTGACTTTAAATGTTTCAATGATACTCGGCCACTCCTGGGTCTGGCGGTCCCGCTGTATACGTATGCATATGAAATGAATAACTGAAACGTCATGAAGACATTGAAAATGAAATTATGGATGACAAATAATATCTGTTACCATATCGAAACGCGTGGCAACTATAGTTTTTGACCCCTGCAGGCTAGTATACTTTATTTTTTCCCTGTTAATTTTGTTCGTCATTGAAACATCCTATAAAAAATAAAATGAAATGATTACAATGTTAATATTAATATTTAATGGAAATTCAATTAATTAAATAAAACGAATTGTGCTTACCTTAAATTTTTGACTCGACGAGCGCTCTATGCACTTTTCCCATACCTCCGTCGTCAGGCCACGGTAAGGTACGGCAGTACCTTTATCTCTTATGTATACATTCACATCGGACTTGTACTGACGATATCTTCGGGCCGCTATATCTTCGATACCGTCAACAATGAGCTTGTAATAATCGTTGGAGTAACGGCTTGGATTGACATCAAAATATTCCTATAGCAAATCACTTATGTATGAAGTTAGACTTTATTAAAAGTACTTACGGTATAAAATGACAGCTAATTTACTTACGTATACGCAGCCCGTGGCACGGGCTTTTTGTTCCTCTGGAACATTCGCCCATCTATCGAAGTAGGGGTGCACAAATTGTCTCACACGTGTTCCTACAACCCTCGATACATATTTTTGGTTGTCTCCTGTAGGTAAATATGTCCCTTCTTTTGTATCAAACTCTATGGGGAGGGGTCTTTTTCCGTTAGACTCGAACAGTTTCACAAGATGTAACGATCTCGAAGGGCCCCGTTTTTTAGCCGCAATCGCTACGAATTCAAAAAAAAAATACAAATTGGTTTACTATGTAAATGACTATGAATACACTCCATGTTTTGCCAAAAAAATGATCTTACCTGTCTGGCAATCCGCTTGTAGACTATTTGCATGCTGATGTGGAGGCTCGTCTCCACCATCACCTCCATGGTGTAATACATCGGCCATTATATCTTCGTCAATATCTAGATGACCAACAAATTTTATAAGCTTTCACTAATTGAATAAAATAATCACAAGGTGAAAATGATCTTATTCTATTATAAAACAAACTACAATTTCAACGTATAATTGTGTAAATAGTGAGATATACAAATGAATAGATAGATAAACGTATATAGTATTTGAGATGATCAATTTTTAGAAGGATCCCAAATGTCAAACTATCCTAGCAAGTAGCAAATAGTTCGGCAAAAAAAAAAAAAACTCAGTTATGTGCTCGATCGACAAACCGGTCGACCTGATGAGTCGACCGTTTGAGCAGGGACCCCAAACGGTCGCCAATCCGGTCGACCTGATGAGTCGACCGTTTGAGCAGGGACCCCAAACGGTCGCCAATCCGGTCGACCGTTTGGGTCGTCCGTTTTAGCAGAGAGCTGAAACGGTCGACCGTATGGTCGACCGGCTACATCATCCGTTTCAACAGAATCATGAGAATTAGGCCCAGGTGTCATACGGTCGACCGGATTACAAAAACGGTCGACCGGACGAAACTAATTTTGCCTGACTTTGAAGAATAGATTTCACTAATTTCTCCACAATAAGAAGAAACCGACATCTCAACTTCACCAAGTGACATAAAAAATGAACATTTATCAATTATCTCCTCTCAATACTGCAAATGCAGAGTTCATAACTTCTGACACTATATGTAGACAAGTAAATTCTGTACAAATTTGTGGGAGGTTCCATGGAAGTGGTGAAGTACCTGATAAAGAAGAGGAGCGTACTTCAAGTTCTTGATATCCTCACCAGGAAAGAAAATGGGTTTGTAGAACACTTTCTGGAAGGTTGCTCATATATGGCCACCAGAAGGAACCAGTTGTCTCTCTTTCTTGTAGAAGCTTCAGACCCAGTTTCATAGCCCACAGCTCCTCTGTTGCTCGCTCCAAATGTCCTTCTTTACTCCGGAAGCAAAGTTCAATAGCCTAATTTGATAAGGAACAGATCTTCTCTTGTATACCAAAATCTCATTACTCAACCCTATTTCATCAAATCAAAAAACCCACGAAATTGAAAGAGGGTAGAAGGGTTGGAGATGATTCTTGATGGAGGTTTGGTTGTGGAGTGTAGAATTCCTTTTGATGAACACGAGGGGAAGTCTGATTTTGGGGGGGAGAAATGGCATTTGGTGGGAAATGAAAATGATAAGTCTGAATGTGTTCCGGTTGATTTTGTAAAATTTCAGGCTCTACAGGGACGATTAAAGTCGTCCCAAAAAATAAATAAGCTGAGCACAGTGCCCGTGCGCCAATACGGTCGACCGTTTGTGTCGTCCGTTTGAGCAGAGAAGCCAAACGGTCGACCGTATCGTCGACCGGCTACCTCATCCATTTGAACAGAGTTCCACCATTTATGATGCGGAACTGTTAGAAGAGAAGATTGTAAAACAGCTTGAGGAGAAGAAAGATGCGTAACTTTCAGCTCGGGTGTCAGATTTAGATGAGCGAGTACATTTCGGAAGCGTTTTTCGTCGTTTAGGTGTCCGTTTTAGCAGTTTTATAATTTAATTCAGTTTAAGGGTATTTTCGTCATTTAATCAGTCTTTCAGTTTTAATCAGTTTTGTCTAGCGAATTAGGGTTTTAAATACTTGTCTAGGTTTGAAGAGGACGGCACTTTTCGTTTTTCAGAGATTAATAATATTGTCATCTTTTCTTTCGTTAATTGGTGGATTCCAATATTTCTCACGTCCGTTCGAGCGAAACTCGATCAACACCCGTTCGTGTGTTACGAACAAGAAATTTTTATTGTTATTCACGTTCCGTTCTGCGTGAATTTAGGCCTAGCACACAAACGGTCGACCGTATTACACAAAAGGTCGACCGTTTTAACCTCATTTTCAACCGTTTGAGCAGAAACGTCATTATCAAATTTATGTTCAAATTTAGTACTTGTCAAATTATGTTAACGTCATTATTTAAATAATGCAAATAAAAAAGTACAAAACATATTATCAAAATGTTATTCAATTGCGAATTTCATACTAAGTAACAGAGTACAATATGACAAAGTGTTGTTTTGATCACTCATAGTCACTATCATTACTTCTATCAGCATCATCGTCATCTTCGACACTGGGGCAGTCTGTCTCCGTGTCTGACGCCTCATACTCACCTCCATTTTCGCCCTCATCGTTATCGTCCTCGTCCTCGTCCTCGTCCTCATTATCCTCATCCGTATCGTTAATAAAATTATATTCGTCTCCACTAACATTCGACGATGACGCTCTCTTAGCAGGACGATCCAACTGAATGGCGTCAATGTCGTCCCGTTGCATAGTAATGTGGTCTATATTGCCAAGATCAACAAACAACGAGAAGTTTGATGAGCTATCATCGTGCAGCAAATCTATCTCAGTCAAAACCCTCGATGGCGTATCCCACGTACTACGATGATTGACTTCTTGAACCACTCGCCAGTTATGACTACGTGCCGGGTCATCAATGTAGAACACTTGCCTCGCTTGCGAAGCAAGTATGAACTGGTCATCTTTGTAAGCCTCTCTGCTAATGTCAATGATTGTGATGTTGTTCTCTGTGACCTTACTTTTCCCGTCACACTTAAACCATCTGCACCGAAACACCACCACTGAGAAACCGTTTATGTATGAAAGCTCCAATATATCCTGAAGCTGCCCGTAAAATATTTCACCACCGCTCCCTGCAATATTCACACCACTATTTTGTGTTTTACGTCGGATATCAAGATCATAAGTTAGAAATCGAACTCCGTTCACGATACATGCTGGGTAGGAATGCACGACAGCATTTGGCCGAGACGCCAAAGATAGCAATTCTGCTGACACAGCATCAGCGTGTATCCGATGTAGACCATAAATCTGTGTTAATAATATGTGAAGTCATTAACCGATCAAACATTATACTAACTGTCAATGCAAACATTATTATTGTTCTACCTTCGTATGAAACCAAGCAGGATATTCGATTCTATGCAACTGGTTAACATTGGTAACTCCACGAGTCTCCAACTGATCCTTGTGCTCACTGTTGATAGTAAAAATTACATTGAGCAATTGTTATAATAATTAAACATTTTAATGTTAAATATAATGAAAATAATTAGTAACTACTCACTTTAAGAACGTTTCAATCTCCGGACAGTTGTTCAGTACATAAAACTCAGCTTGAGCTCGAACATCACTTTCGAGGACAACTAAACTTCTCTTTCCTATAGGACGACATTGGGAATCAAAAATAGATAGCTGCTTTTTGGGAACGCATAGATCTTCATTTCGCTCTGGTCGGTTGAATCGTGTCTCGACGTCTTCGAAATACCGTGAACAAAATGTCAATGCTTCCTCAACAACATATCCTTCGGCTATAGAACCCTCAGGCTTCGATTGATTTCGCACATAGTCCTTTAGTTTCTTCAGATATCTCTCAAAAGGATACATCCACCTCATGTAAACGGGCCCACCAAGAATTGCCTCTTCAGGCAAATGCATCACAAGGTGAATCATAATGTCAAAAAAAGCCGGTGGAAAGATTCGTTCAAGCTTGCACAATATGAGGATGAGCTGTTGTTGAGCATCCACCATGTCGCTAACCTTTATAGACCTGGCACACAATTTTTTGAAAAATGTACAAAGTTCAGTGATAGTGGATGAAATTGCCTTGTTTAGAAAAGCTCGACACACGACGGGCAACAATCTTTGCATGAGGATATGACAATCATGTGACTTCAAACCAATTATTCGGCTTTCATTAGGTGCAACGTTCTTTCTCAGATTCGATGCAAAACCATCGGGAAATTTGACATTCCGTATAAAATTGCAAAACTTTCGAGCATCTGCATTAATAAACGTGTAATGTGCTGCAGGCTTCATCAATCTCTCTTTATCTTCGTACAAGTGCAGCTCGTGTCTGATTTTTAATTTCATCAAATCACGTCTCGCGTTGTCTGTATCCTTAGACTTATGAGGATCGCCCAACAATGTACCCAACAAACTATCGCAGACATTCTTTTCTACATGCATGACATCGAGATTGTGTTTCAACTCATTTGTCGACCAATAGGGCAACTCATAGAAAATGCTCTTCTTTCTCCAGTTTAGCTCATCCTTGTCCCTTTTTCTTTTAACACCCCCATAGCTTGGGTGTTTTCCAGGTGTTCTAATTTTCACACGGCTAAGTTGCTGTAGGATATCTGAACTAGTCAATTGAGGCGGTGGCCCACGTCTCTCTATTTGTCCATTGAAAGTACGGTCATTTCGCCAATGATGAGTACTTGGTAAGAAACGTCGATGACCCACATAAGCCGTCTTACCAATGACACGCGTCGAAGGTGTCTCTTCATTACAAGTCGGACATGCGTCGTAACCCTGACCGCTCCACCCTGACAAACTGCTACGAGCAGGAAAATCACTAACTGTCCATAATAGCACTGCTCGCATTCTGAATATACAGTTATTATTTGATACGTCACGCGTATCGATACCAGATGTCCACAATTCCTTCAACTCATCCACTAATGGCCGTAAAAATACATCCATATCTTTGCCTGGTGATTGGGGACCTGGGATCAAAAGGGTTAGCATTAAATTTTCTTCTTTCATACATAGCCAAGGCGGTAGATTATAAGTTGCCAAAACCACCGGCCATATGCTGTAAGACTGACTCATATTACCGAAAGGATTGAAACCATCTGACGACAATCCCAGCCGAACATTTCTTATCTCACATGCAAAATCAGGGTGATTTTTGTCGAAGGCCCGCCAAGCTTTTCCATCCACGGGATGACCCATTTCATCATTGTCTGTCGAGCAACCTGTATTATGCCACCTCATTAGTCGAGCAGTATGTGTTGTTGCAAACAAACGCTTCAGTCTAGGGGTCAATGGAAAATAACGCAACACTTTATGCGGGACATTTTTCCCAGAGGATTTGCCAGCTATTTGCACCCAACGACTTTCGCAGCAGACTGGACAAATTTCTTTATCAGCGTTTTCCTTCCAAAATAACGCACAATCATTCCTACAAACATGAATATTTTCATACCCCAATCCCAACTTCGACATTAATTTTTTAGCCTCGTAGTGAGAGTCAACAAGATTGATTTTGGGGAAGGCCAATTTTAACAACTTCAATAGCCCATCTACAGATTTATTTGTCCACTTATTGACCACCTTCAAATGCATCAGCTTAGTTAAAAAGTTTAGAGACGAGAAAGAAGATACTCCTGGATACAACTCTGAATGCATAGCATCGAACAAAGCGTCATAACTTAAATCAGAAGTTGCAGCAGATGATTCATCCCTGACCACATCGTTAAGAATATCCGCCATCTCATCTTCTGCAACAAGCCCTTCGTTCTGTCCTTGCATATTCACAGGCCCTTCCTCACTCTCCCCGTGATAAATCCACCTCTCGTAGTTCTCATAAAAACCGTGACGAAATATGTGAGACTCAACATCATCTACCAATTGCATCATCATGTTTATACATCTTTTGCACGGACATTGAATCATCCCCCTATCATTTGCTAATGGCCTCGCCATATTTATGAATGCTTTAAGACCATGCCAAAACTCTACAGACTTTGCCCGTTTTCTATTCAACTTTATCCAACTCTTATCAATTTCCATTTCCGCTTTAGATTTGCTGCAAAAAAAAAAAATAACAATAATTAAGTGCAGTATACAAGTGGTGTGAGAATGTTCTAACTCCTTGTCGCTCCAATACTAATTTCAGGTATGGGCCCTAGCCATTCGACATTGATTTGTAAAATTATGAGTTGTGTTCATTATTTCTATTATTGCCTATGTTTCACGTGTAAATTTCGGCAGCATCTCCCTTCTATTCTCCTAAGTGCGCGCACTATATTAAACATAGTCCACACCCGGAGAATAAAATGGAGACAATACCAAAAATCATACGTGATAGTTGAGGCAATCATAGGAAAAATGTATGATACAACAACTCGTAACTTACAAATCAATGTCAAACTGTCCGAAACAGGACAATTCAAGGATTAGTATGTAAACATCAAACAACCTAAAATGAGGTTGTGTGTGCTTAACAAACTAATCTTCAAACGGCATTTTAAGGTTTATTAAAGTGCAATGTATTGTGAAAATGAAAGGAAAAATAGAAAATAAAAGAGCAAAACAGAAAACTAATACTTAAATATGTAAGTGGAATAAGTAAGTTTGACTTACCAAGGATATCTTGAAGATGACAAGTAAGACCATTAAATTGGGGGACTGCAACAGAGAAAGCGAGATTTACAAATGGTAGAATTTGTGGCCTAAGACTTGAAAGAGAAAATGAAGAAATGGTGCTTCTGCTGGAAATTTGTATACAGGATCAATTGGGACGACAAAATGTCGTCCCAATTGATGGAATTAGGCGCGAAAATTCCCGCCAATTTGCTGTGGGTATTAGGACTTATAGGGACGAATATTTAAGCTATAGAGACGACAAAATAAGTCGTCTCTATAGATTGTAGACATATAGGGACGACAAAATAAGTCGTCTCTATAGATGCTGAACCTTTAGAGACGAAATGTAACCCTATAGGGACGACAAATAATTCGTCCCAGTAGCTTACAAAGTGGGAAAAATGCGCCAATTTTTAGACAAATTTTTTAAGTTATAGGGACGACAAAATAAGTCGTCTCTATAGATTGTAGACCTATAGGGACGACAAAATAAGTCGTCTCTATAGATGCTCAACCTTTAGAGACGAAATGTAACCCTATAGGGACGACAAAGAAGTCGTCCCAGTAGCTTACAAAGCGGGAAAAAAATACGCCAATTTTTAGAAAAAATTTTTTAGCTATAGGGACGACAAAATAAGTCGTCTCTATAGATTGTAGACCTATAGGGACGACAAAATAAGTCGTCTCTATAGATGCTCAACCTTTAGAGACGAAATGTAACCCTATAGGGACGACAAATAATTCGTCCCAGTAGCTTACAAAGTGGGAAAAATGCGCCAATTTTTAGACAAATTTTTTAAGTTGTAGGGACGACAAAATAAGTCGTCTCTATAGATTGTAGACCTATAGGGACGACAAAATAAGTCGTCTCTATAGATGCTGAACCTTTAGAGACGAAATGTAACCCTATAGGGACGACAAAGAAGTCGTCCCAGTAGCTTACAAAGCGGGAAAAAAATGCGCCAATTTTTAGACAAATTTTTTTAGCTATAGGGACGACAAAATAAGTCGTCTCTATAGATTGTAGACCTATAGGGACGACAAAATAAGTCGTCTCTATAGATGCTGAACCTATAGGGACGATTATTATGTATTGGGACGACTTTAGTTGTCTCTATAGCTTTTACAATCTGTAGGGACGCCATTTTATTGTCGTCCCTAAAAATGCTATATATAGAGACGAATTTGGTGTCGTCCCTATAGGTGTCGTCACTATAGACCTCTTTTCTTGTAGTGTATAATTATTTAATGTGTTCACACTTGCTGTTAAAATTAATTTGTATATTTTTTATTGGTGGGACGGGACACACAATTGGGATAGCAAATCTGGGCTCATATGAAATTGTCTAAAGTCCATATGATAATACTTCTAACGTGCTGCATGCTGCACACGCCAAAAGAAAGTAAATTATAAGGCTTTAATTTTCGGTTATTTGTTTCATCAATAAGGAATTTCAGTGTCCCAAAATTTTTCGTTTCTGACTAATTTCTAGTAAGATTTGAGCACGAATAGGTCATCTTTTGAGTCTTTACTAGCTACCCGATCTTAAGGTACAATCATTGTGCTTAAAAACAACGTTAGTCACATGGAGAGTGAGGTTTAGAGAGGTTCCAAAATTTTAAATAATTTAACTAACGGAATCTTTGGGTTAGATTTTTTTTCTTCGACAAAAAAATTAATTTTGCAAATTAATTTATAGACGGAAATTCTATCACTAAATAAATTAATAAAAATAAAATAGTAAATATTATTGAATGAAAAGTCTAAATTAAAAATAATAATTTAGGATTATTAATAGAGCTTTTCGTCAATAATAATTTTAAAAAAATATCTTAATAAATTTAATTTATCGATAGATTTTTAATCGTTAAATAGGTAATGATATAAAAATAATTAAAGATTAGTTCGAGAAATTATGTCTGTAATTAAAATAATAATTATAAAATAATATAATATTACGAATGACTTTTAATAATATTAAAATATAAATAGTTTAATAAATTTAATTTACCGACAAAATTTTGTCAATAAATAAAGTAATAAAAAATTAAATATTAGTGGAAAATTCCATCAGTAATAAAATTAGGTAATATTATAAAAAAACTAAAAAGATATTTGAACTTAAGTGTCGATGACTTATATATAGAAACAATAAAATTTCGTCGTTGAAACTGGAGGTTTCCACCAGCGACCGGATCACAGTCGTGATTGTTGACATCACCGACGTTTTAGAATTTAATTATGTGGTCCACATGATAAGTTATTGAATTTGATAATATGTCTTATGGATATGCTTAAATAAATAATTAATTAGATAATTATTAGATAAATTAATTTTTATTAAGAACTATATTTTGATGAAAAATAGAATTAGAGTCTAACTAGAAAATTTGTCATTTCTCTACATATAAAATGGCATATTATTCCATCAATTTATTCATGCTTTTATGTGAGAGGCAGAGAAAGAGAAACAAAATTTTCATGCTATTAAACTACATAATTAAATTGTGTTTAAAGATTGGAGATATGTAATTAAATTGTTCAACAGGAATTCAAGAAATTTGAGATACAGAATTAAAGACTGTTTGTTATGGATAATGTATGTTCTTGTTACTCTATATTTATCTGTGAAAATCATGAAGTTTAAAATCTTGGAATTTCTGTTCATTTTATTGTTCATGTAAATTGAACAAATAAAATTAACACGTGATATCAGAGCTTATGGTTTATGAACACATGATTTTTCATTAACGATTAATCTCTTTCGATTTTATATGCTCCTAAATTCTTGGCAAGATTATGTTATATAAATAAACCAATAATGTTAATATTTGTCAAGACTAATTTGTCATGTCACAAAATTTGTAGATCAAGGATTGATTATTGGACCTCTATGGTTAAGGCATGTAACTAAGGATGTGCTGTGATTCGAAGTTAAACAAGATAAGTGTACTTTCTTGCTTCAAAACCAAAATATTTCTACTTGTCACAAAAATCGATGAACCCAATCATTTTTGAAATGGATGTATTCTAGTTTGTTGTCTTGCTATATATTTATTGTATTGTTTATGAGTTGATTATTATAATATTCAACATTATATTCCTAATGTTATTATAGGACTTAACGAAATAAATCGACATGTCGGATTTAGGTCCATTAATTAAGTATTATGAATTAACTAATTGGATCAAGCATATTGGGCCATCTGTTGTGGGTCTAAGCCTATAAATTGGACAACTATATTCATGCACGACTGTTATGAATTGTGATCTATTTAATGTTTATAATATTTGTCCAATAGCATTGAAGTTACTGAATTAAGTGTTTATGTTAATTTATGAAATTTTCTTTTATTATTCAATTTAAAGATATTCATATTATATATAGTTTGTTAGTCACCAAAGTGACCAAACTAAAATATTTCATAGATATCTGGTTGTTTAATAAAGAAATATTATTGTTGTAGCTTATGTAATATTTATTACTCATTTCAAAGATATTCATATTATCTATGTATAGTTTTTTAGTCACCAAAGTGGCCAAAACTAGAATGGCTTATGGATATCGAATTGTTTAATAAATCAATATTAATGTGCACGGAACTTTTATTACTCAATTGAAGATATTCATTTATGTATAGTTTGTTAGCCACTAAAGTGGTCAAACTAGAATGTTTCGAAAATGTCAAATTGTTTAATAAAGTTTATTATATTGTACCCTTTAATATGCTTATTAATGATACATAGTATATGGGTAACATGTTTGTTAATCGTTGATATATTTTGTCACCCTAAGGTGGATCAACCATCATATGATTAATCAACATGATAGGGTAATTGATAGTTATTAATTGGTAGTTTTATATATATATATCCAAAGATAATAGAACGGTTCACTTGATAAATACTTAGTTGTCCATTAAAGATAAATACAAAGTATCATGACGTTATTTATATCGTGGTATCTATCCAAATGAGAGCTTCGATATATATTTATTGTCTATATGAATCTGATTTATCTCATATCTCAAAATATTGACGCATAGGACACCTACTTTATTGTATCAATTCGAGTTTTTCTTTATTATTATGCTTCATGTGTTTTGATAATTAATGAATTAAATTTATCGGATTAGCATAAGCAAGTTTAATTCTACTTAGGTGTTTTGGATCTTGATATTTCCTTGCTATCTAAGAAATCTATTGCTATTATTGATAGAAGCAGTAACGAAGAAAAGATTTTTATATAAAACTTGAAAAAGATGGAACAGATTTTGAATTTTGAGAATTAACAAGCAATATTAAGATAATTCTTCTATAAATTGAAAGAATAATTGGAGTGTCTAGAATTCAAACTGTTGATAAGTCTCTCACGGGAACATTTATGGCTAACTTTACCACCATTAAATTTGATGGTAGACGTAGCATGTATGAACATGTCTTAGAGATGACTGATATAAAACTAATGTTAGAAATATTAAGAATGAAAGTTGATAATTCTTAGTTTAGTTCATAATAGTATTTTGTTCATGTGAGGAGGAGCTAAGTTAGAGTTTCAGTTAAAGGAGTTCAGACCTAGCGTTAAGTTTACACAATAGTCATCATTGAGACTTGTCATAGATACTTTGTCCCTTATGATTCTCATAATTTTCTGTCCATTTCTAAAACTTAACGCTTTTGGACATAGTTTCAAATTTATAAAAGGATATCTTAGTTTGTTTAATTGTAATAATTGGTTCTTGGATTTAAGTTATGGTTTATAGAAATTGAAAGTTGAAAGCAATTTTGTCGAGTTCCTTCTTACCCTACATGATGATGTTGGAATTAAAAGCACATAGGTATATGAAAATTCTACTTTGAGATTAATATTTTTTGTCCTTTTTGATATACCAAAGATTTGGTGGATAAAAATATTTTTTCACCTTTATTGATGATTTTCATGTTATTGTTATTTATATTTGTTGCATGATTAATCTCAAACAATGGACACGATTGAGGTGTATATCAATGAGGTAGAAAGGCAACTAGATAGAAATGTGAAAATCATACGGTCTGATAGAAACAGTGAACATTATGGAAAGTAATACTTTTGTCCATTTGCTAAACTCGTCAATACACTATACTAGGTACGCCTAGGGGTGGGCATCCAAACCGCCAAACCGCTCAAACCGACCGAACCGAACCGCGGTTTTTCACACCCTGGCGGTTTGGTTTGGTTTGGTTTACTAATTTAAAAAATATATTCGGTTTGGTTTGGTTTGGTTTCGGTTTGGGGCAAAAAAACCGAACCAAACCGCCAAATAAACTGAACCGAGAAATGGGAGTTATTTTTATAAATAACATGTCAAAAAACAGGTTGTAAATAATAGGTTATTTTATAAATGGGAGTTATATTTAAATTTTTTATAAATTTTTGTTAATAACAGGTTGCATGTTGTAAAAAAAATTTGAAATGGGAATTATAAAATTAATTTTTTTTTTGTGTATACAAGCCCAAAACATTAAAGCTCAAACCGTCCAAACCGAACCAAGATTGGTCGGTTCAGTTTGGATTGGCTTCATCTAACGCGGCGGTTTGGTTCTGTTTCAGATAATGGCCAAATTGAATTGGTCGGTTCGGTTTCGGTTTGGGCCCAAAACCGAACCAAACCAACCCATACCCACCCCTAAGTACGCCACATCATAATAGAGTAGCTGAAAGGCATAATTGTTTTATGATGGATATGGTTAAGAGTGTGTTAAGTAATTCATCTTTATTCTTATTGTAGTGGATATATGTTTTAAAAATGGCCATTAATATATTGAAATGGGTTCCTAATAAAGTAGTTCCAAAGATATATTTTGGATTGTAGAAAGAAAGAAAACCTAGTTTAAATAACCTGCATGTTTGGGGATTCGAAGCAGAGGTTTGGTTTATTATATATCCACATAAATGGAATTGGATTTTAGAATGATCAATGGTTACTTTATTTGTTACTCTAAACAAGTCCAAATGGTATAAATTTCATTGTCCTAACCATAGTCTAGAAATTGTTTAAATTGGAAATGCTGGGTTCATTGAGAATGGATATTAGTGGGAGTCTGGACAGAGTCTAAAACTGATCCAAAATTCAGTCTACCTCGGTGTCGAATCCTCTGGGACAATAACGGGGCATCTGACTCAACGAGTTCGTCTACATTGGTCAGAGTGTCTTTGTCATCTTCATCCTCAAATTCTACTGTCGGCCTCTGCTCATTAGCATGGTGGTGGACTTGTCCAATGGAATGTCTTATAGACCGATGGCGGAGAATAGGAGTCTGGGTCTTGTCCTTTTTAGACGGATGCATGAGAACCTTAGCTTGTCTGCAAATGACAGAAATGAGACATGGGAAGATTAGTTTGGACCGGCCCTTTGGGTTGGAAGCAAGGTCCTTGATAGAGTTGAAAATGTGCTCCCTGAAATTTAAGTCATGTCCAGTCACCAACCAATAAAGCATCGTCATCCTAGCCAGATAAATTTCTGTCAAGTGAGAAGCGAGAGTAATGTTGAAGGCCATGAAGTTGTGGAGTATGCGGAGCTCGTCGCTCATATCGCCATGACGAACAACATTACTATGTGGCCATGGTTTAGGATTGTCAATGGGATAGATAACACGGGCCACATCATTCCAATTTGTTATAGCGGGTGCTTCGGAGCCCTCTTCAATACCATAAAAGTTTCCTATGACATCGAGGATTAAAGGGACCCAAACCCCTCTAACATACGTTTGGCAGGCGTATTCGTCATCCTCATCAGTGATTTGGAGGTTGAAGTTAGCCATAAATTTCCACACCACCTCCATATAGATACTGTGTGGCATAGAGCAAAGTCGGGTCCACCCATTGTCATGCACGATGGCAGAAAGTGTAGTATGAGTCAGACTTTCTAAGTCTACCTCTCACTCCGCGATTCCAGACCATGCGGAGAAGATGGCCACTCGTCGCGCTGCCTCTTTGCTGACATAAGGCTCATAGGTAGGGATCGACGGGCGGGCTCCTTTATGGCAAGTGGATCCTTCCGCCACTTCCTTTCATTTCCTTAAGGTAGTCGGCTTTGATCTAGGAGGCATGTTGAACGTGAAAGTACCTACAAGGCAAAAGAAACGAAGTGTGAGATGATGAATTATATAGGAGTGATGCCAAAATATCGGTAAAGTGAAGGTAATGGTATCCCAAAATAATAATGGAAGAATAAGCTTAAAGAATCAGTTGGGACATATTATCAAACACTTTGTGGGCAATGAACAAAATGGCCTATAAACGAAAGTTTGGTAAGAAACGTTGAAATCCCAACTTGCAATCAAGGATGCACAATAATCAACTACTTCAAATTATCCAAGTAAGATATTCATACCCCAATATAAAGTAAAATGTCCAAAACTTCAAGTAAAGCATAGAGTTGAAAACAAATAAGCTCAAAAATTTTGTTGGGACATTTAATCAAACACTTGGGGAGCACAAACTAACTAACAAGCATAGTTATGGGGAGAATTTTGGAAACCCATTGGAAAACAAGCATGCCCATTTGAGTAGTAACACTAAACCATTAACCAAATATATCCCATTCTCCATTCTAATCAACAAATTCCATATGAATTCAAGTAAAGTATAGATTAAGGGGATAGCCACATTTACCTCTTGTGCAAACCAAATGGAGAAGTTGATATGGTAAGGATTGAAGATGAAAATGCTATGAAGTGGGACAATTAATTATCAGGGCCTGATCCAATATTGCTAAATGGGCTTAGGCAAAGCAACCTAAACTCTATAGATGTCTATAGAAATTATTAGAGAATAGAACTATGTCCTCTAATTATATATAATTGTAGCGTATGTTTTTTCAACTCTCTCAAAATGGAATCTATTCCAAACATGTATGTCATATTTTCTTACTTCGACATGGTACAAATATCTAAATTTGATATTTTTAGATACTTTTTCAGAGCTATTGCTGAACTAAGTTTGTTACACATCTCCTTCCTTCCAAATGTGCTCTTGAGAAGAATGAAAGAAAATGGAACTATTTTGTGATTTTTTTTAATTTAAGTAGAGAAGTAAAGCCTTAAGTTGTTTTTTCAAAAATCACGTGTAAAACATAGGTGATAAATGTGATTACCGTGGTTCATCCTTATACAGCTTTGGATGTTTACATTTTGAATATAGCAAACTCTTTGTGCATTAACACTACAACAAAGAGGGTCTATAGCGGCGACATATATTACGACGACAAAAAGTCGCCTCTATTGATTCTACATAGTAGCGACGACCAAGAAATGTCGTCGCAATACAAACAAAACTTATAGCGACGACATATGTCGTCTCTATAAAACCTATATCGTCTCTGTTACGTAGAGGCTATAACGACGTCTTTCTGTGTCGTCGCCACTCAGATTAGGAAAGGGCGGGAACTAATGGCGGCATTTTGATGCATAAATAGCGACGACAAATGTCGTCGCAATTGAAATGCGGATGATGATCTAAGTCACGTGATTCATGAATTTTCTCGTAAAGTGTGATGGGGTCTATAGCGACGACTTATGTCGTCGCTATATACCAACATCATTTTAGGCGGGAAATTTGGCGCCGAATTGTTATATATAGCGACGACATATGTCGTCGCTATACCTATGTTGATCAAATTTTGCAGGCGCGTGACTAATTACTTTCCTCGAAAAATGGGAATGCTCTTTTAGCGACGACTTCTGTCTATAGCGACGACAATGTCGTCGCTATAGACTCTTCTTTATCTTCTTCCCATCTCCGCATTTCTATATTCCATACTACACACAATTAAAATAAATTCTTCTCCATCTTCGTTTCTTCATCTCCATTTGTTCATAATCATCTCCAATTATTATCAGTACTGTATTTGTAAGAATATAGTATTTTACAGGTATGGATATTGATAAAAGTTGGACAACAATTAGAAATCGCACAAAGTCTGCAGATTTTCGGAACGATTTGCAAGCATTTATAAACATGGCGAGGCCATACGTTAATGACAGAGGAAGAATTAAATGTCCGTGCAAAAAATGTTTAAACGGTCTCACACATCCATTGGAAATTGTCGAGGCTCACATATTTCGTAATAGTTTTGCGGAGAGTTATGTCACCTGGATATATCATGGCGAGATCGATGTTCGTACTGCGAATGTGTATAGACAAAATGAGCGAGATGGTGTGGAAGATGAGATGATGGATGTAATAGACGACGTAGTTGGTGATGAGCATGCAGGTACAAGCACCGATGGTTACTATGACGAACTGTTTCAGGCTCTCCATTCAGAACTGTACCCGGGAGTTTCATCATTTTCATCCCTAAATTTTTTAGTCAAGTTGATGCATATTAAAGTTATGAACAAATGGACAAACAAGTCTGTCGATGATCTTTTGAAATTGCTGAAGTTAGCATTCCCAAATATGAACCTGGTTGACTCTCACTATGAAGCTAAGAAGTTGATGACGAAGCTTGGTTTAGGTTACAAATCCATTCATGCCTGCAAGAACGATTGTCCATTGTTTTGGGGTGAACATGCTGATAAACAAACTTGTCCGATTTGCCAGGAAAGTCGTTGAGTGCACACTTCTGGAAAAGTGAACGAGAAGAATGTTCCGCATAAGGTGTTGCGATATTTTTCCTTGGCCCCTAGACTAAAACGTATGTTCGCGACGAATGATACTGCAAAACTTATGAGGTGGCTCAGTATAGGAAGGTCTAGGGACGATGATGAAATGCAGCATCCCGTTGATGGAAAGGCATGGCGGGATTTTGACATGAAACATCCAATGTTCGTAAGTGAGATCAAGAATGTCAGGTTAGGTTTGGCCGCAGACGGATTCAATCCATTCGGTGACATGAGTCTGTCGTACAGCATATGGCCAGTAGTTATAACAGTTTACAACTTGCTACCCTGGTTATGCATGAAGCCCGAATACCTCATGCTTACTCTGTTGATACCTGGTCCTAAAGCACCGGGTAAGGACATTGATGTATTTTTACGACCATTAGTGGATGAGTTGAAGGAATTGTGGGCCGATGGAATTGACACGGGAGACGGTGGAACCAACAGCAAGTCGGTATTCAGACTGCGTGCAGCTTTGTTGTGGACTGTTAACGATTTCCCAGCGAGAAGTAGTTTGTCCGTTTGGAGTGGTCAGGGGTACAAGGCATGTCCGACGTGCAACGAGGATACACCTTCAGTCTGTGTGATAGGTAAGACAGCTTATGTGGGTCATCGTCGGTTCCTGCCATCCAGATATCATTTTCGGAGCAATTTAGACTTTGATGGGAGGACAGATAGGCGACCACCTCCGCGTCGGTTAACGCCTACAGACATTTTAGCACAGTTAAGTCGTGTCAGATATAGAAGTCCAGGAAAGCACCAAAATTACGGTGGCGCTACAATTCGGAGAAGTGATGACGAGCTCAATTGGAGAAAAAATAGCATTTTCTATGAGTTGCCGTATTGGACTTCTACAGAGCTCAAACATAACATCGATGTCATACACGTAGAGAAGAATGTTTGTGATAGCTTGCTCGGCACAATTATGGACGATCCATTCAAATCAAAAGACACAGTCAATGCGAGGCGCGATCTAATGCAATTAGGGATCAAAAGGGAGTTGCACTTGTATTAGAACGGGAATAAGTGGATGAAGCCTGCCGCATGTTACACCATGTCGTCTTCAAATCATAAGAAATTTTGTCAATTTATCCGATCGGTTGAGTTTCCAGATGGTTTCGCTTCTAATCTTCGGAAGAATATTTGCTCCAAATGACAGCCGTATTATCGGGTTGAAGTCACATGATTGCCATATTATCATGCAACGGTTATTACTAGTCGGATGTCGGGCGTTCTTGAATAAAACAATTTCCACGGTCATTATTGAACTGTGCACGTTCTTCAGAAAGCTTTGTGCAAGAACACTAAAGGTTAGCGACATGATAGCATCCCACGATCACCTTGTACTCATTCTCTGTAAGTTGGAAAGGATATTTCTGCTAGCCTTCTTCGACATCATGATTCACCTCGTAATGCATTTACTAGAAGAGGCAATCTTTGGAGGTCCGGTGCACATGAGATGGATGTATCCATTCGAGCGATACCTGAAGAAATTGAAGGGTTACGTCAGAAATCGAGCTCGGCCCGAGGGATCAATAGCTGAAGGGTATGTTGTGGACGAGGCATTGACCTTTTGTTCGAGGTACTTCCAGGACATAGGGACAAGGTTCGATCGACCAGACAGAAGCGAGGATGTTACTGTTCCACAGACACAGCTTTCTATTTTTCAGTCGCAGTGTCACCCACTTGGAAAGCAGTCACCAACGACGGTTCCTACTCAAGTTCGAAATCAAGCAATTTTTTACATCCTGAACAACTGTTATGAAGTTGAGCTATTCTTGCAGTAAGACGGCGTTAATTCTTGATTATTATTCTTTTATCTCGAATTAACTTTATCATTTGAAACGAACTAATGAACGTTGATCTTCAATACTTTGTTTAGGGAACATAGGCAGAAACTACTGAACAGTGGCTGTCCAAACATCGAACTAGTGCACAGAAGAGACTTTCACGGTTGGTTCTACAGAAAGGTAAACGAACATCGACTGAATAAAATTACAAGTTTTCAACATAATTGCTTTCAATAACTGAGAATAATTCTTGTCATGCAGCTATATGCAATGCGCCAAAGCCACAACCATCAAGTTTCTCATGAGTTATTTGCGTTGGCCAGTGGATGTTACCAGCAGGTTATGTCATACACGGCTTGTGTTGTCAAAGGAGTTCAGTTCGTGACATATGATCGTGATATTCGAAGAAAAACTCAAAATAGTGGTGTGTCCGTCCCAGGGACTGGGGGTGAGATTTACTACGGGCAGCTGCAAGATATACTGGAGCTACAATATGGACCGAAACTTTCAGTCTATCTGTTTCGATGCAAGTGGTTTAGGTGTGATGGGAGACGGATGGTAACTGAGAATAACGTTACCAGTATTGACATCAGTGCAGAGGCATTCAAGGATGATCAGTTCATACTTGCTAGCCAAGCACAACAAGTGTTCTACATTGAAGATCCATCTCGTGGTCCGAACTGGCGAGTAGTACAAATTGTCTATCACAGGAGTACGTGGGACACAGTGGGAGCTAACATCACAGAGATTGACCTGCTCCACAATAACTACTCTTCCGGTTTATCTCTAGTCGTTGATCTTGGCAACATAGAGCATGTATCCTTGCACCGCGATGATGATGAAGCTGATGAGATCGAAGCATCGGTTATTAGGAGAGCCTCGTCAGATACTGCAGGAGAAACTTCGTTTATAAACGACGATGATGTTGAAGACGATACAAATGCAGAATACGAGGATGAAGAAACATCGAGTGAAATCAATGAGGACGTCAGTGACGATGATGTGGATCAATCGTATCATGATAGTGAATCAGATTGAAATGTTATTGTGCGTCACTAAATTTGCAATGAAATTACTTTATAAAAACGCATGTTCAAATTGTTGTTACTGTTTTCGGCTTGAATGTTTGTCATTCATACTATCATTGCTGTTGGTCAAAACGCGAGTTTGGATGGAGTTTCAACATTTGTGTACATAATGTAGAACAAAAAAGTTCTACAATTGTACAAAAATATAATTTTATTTTCCCATTATATCTTCAATCGTAAAACTTGAAGGACTTAAGTTGCAAATAAAATTGAAGGAAATTGAAATAAAAGAAAAATTAAGAGGACCCAAATGAAAAATGTTTAAAGTTGAATGACCCAAATAAATATGAAAACATAAAAATTAAATATTAAATATTAAATATTAAAAATTCAATATTAAATACTAATAATTATTATTGATATTATTAAATATGAATAATATGAAAACATACAAATTAAATATTAAATATTAAATACTAAAAATTATTATTGATAATATTAAATCTCAATAAATATTAAATATTAAATATTAAATACTAAAAATTATTATTGATAATATTAAATCTCAATAAATATTAAATATTAAAAATTCAAAATTAAAGAATAATAATTATTATTGATATTATTAAATATCAATAAATATTACAAATTATTGATGATATTAAATATTAAAAAAATTATTTTACTGAACAAATCCCTTTGAAATGAGATATCAACAGCGACGACATATGTCGTCGCTATTGTCATGAAAAATGGGCGCCCCTTTTTAGGCGCGAGTTATAAAAAATCTGAAAAATATGTCGTCCCTGTTGAACCCTAAGGCGACGACATATGTCGTCGCTATAGAGCCAGTCCTTTTAATTCACGCCAGACCTTCTTCTTCTCCATTTTGGCTGCGATTTCCTCCTCCTCTTCCAGCGCTGTCGCCACGAACTTGTCCGATTGGTAAGAAATAATTACGAAATTGAATTATATACTACTATGAAATAATTTATTTGGTTCAATTTGAGAATTTTCCGAAATGTTTTGAGATTTCTTTCAACTCTCACCACTGTCTCTCCTCTCTCCTCCTCCCCCCAAATTTTGCAGCCGGTTCTACCTCCAGGCCACAGCAGATTTCTGTCTTCGGTTCTACCTCCAGGCCCCAGCAAATCATTCGAGGTTCGGTTTATTTGATTATTTTTTTTCTCCATTGCTGCAATCTTAATACTCAAATTGATTATATTTTTCTCCATTTGTGAAATTTAGATAAATTCATTGTGATTTTTCTATTAAAAAAAATAAGTGTGACTTTTGATTTTCTTGGATGTGATCTTCACATGTTCTACTACTGTGATATTGACTGTGTTGCTTTCAAGTTCCATGGCTGTGACTGTGGATTTTGCATTCAATGCCACATTTTTGCATCATTTTGAGAAAGAATGTGACTGTTAATTCATTTCAGTACACTTTAATTGTGACCTTAATGTGAACTTTGATATGTCATTATTTGGATTCAATATAACGTAACCACATCTAAGTTTTATATGACTAAAATTGTTAACATAGTGTGGTTCGTAATTTGTCTTATGTGAATTTCCAATATGATATATGCATTTTGGGATCTTGGTGCCAAGTGTGACCTTTCATTTTCCTTGATGTGACCTAAGTTGTTTGATACATTGGTGACCTTTAATTAGGGATGATTTTTGGTTTAGTTTGGATGAAGTTTGATTGAATTGAGGTTGAATATTAGGGATGATTTTTGGTGACCTTTCATTTTCCTTGATGTGACCTAAGTTGTTAATTACATTGGTGATTTTTAGTTTACGTTGGATGAAATTTGATTGAATTGAGGTTGAATATTAGGGATGATTTTTGGTTTAGTTTGGATGAAGTTTGATTGAGAATGAAGTTTTATTTGATTATGGATTGTCACTATCTTTATGTTTTTATAGAGAGGACGATGGTTGAATTTGAGGTTGAATGATGTTGAATTTTAGGGGCATATTTGACATGATCTTATTCCTCGCTTTATTCAAAATTTGACATAAATTTAAAATTTAGGGACTTATTTGAAATAAAATAAGTTTAGGGACTAATTCATCAATCAAATAAAATTTATTCAAATTTTTCCATAAATTCAAAGTTTAGGGACTTATTTGCAATAAAATAAATTTAGGGACCAATTTGAAATAAATTATAATATATTCAAATTTTCTCATTAATTCAAAGTTTATGGATTTATTTGAAATAAAAATTAGTTTAGGGACCAATTTATAATAAAATATAATCAATTCAAATTTTTCCACAAATTCAAAGTTTAGGCACTTATTTGCAATAAAATAAGTTTAGGGACCAATTTGAAAATAAATATAATAAATTCAAAAATTCACATTAATTCAAAGTTTAGGGACTTATTGGAAATAAAAATTAGTTTAGGTACCAATTTATAATAAAGTATAATCAAGTCAAATTTTTCTATAAATTCAAAGTTTATGGACTTATTTCCAATTTTACAGTAGTTTAGGGACCAATTTGAAATAAAATATAATAAATTCAAATTTTTCCCTTAATTCAAAGTTTAGGGACTCATTTGCAATATAATAAGTTTAGGGACCAATTTGAAATAAAATATAATATATTCAAAATTTCCCATAAATTCAAAGTTTAGGGACATATTGGAAATAAAAATTAGTTTAGGGACCAATTTATAATAAAATATAATAAATTCAAATTTTACCATAAATTCAAAGTTTATGGACTTATTTGAAATAAAAATTAGTTTAGGGACCAATTTGAAATAAAATATAATAAATTCAAATTTTCCCATAAATTCAAAGTTTAGGGACTTATTTGCAATAAAATAAGTTTAGGGATCAATTTGAAAATAAATATAATAAATTCAAAAATTCACATTAATTCAAAGTTTAGGGACTTATTGGAAATAAAAATTAGTTTAGGTACAAATTTATAATAAAGTGTAATCAAGTCAAATATTTCTATAAATTCAAAGTTTAGGAACTTATTTACAATTTTACAGTAGTTTAGGGACCAATTTGAAATAAAATATAATAAATTCAAATTTTTCCATAAATTCAAAGTTTAGGGACTTATTTACAATAAAATAAGTTTAGGGACCAATTTAAAAATAAATATAATAAATTCAAAAATTCACATTAATTCAAAGTTTAGGGACTTATTGGAAATAAAAATAAGTTTAGGTACAAATTTATAATAAAGTGTAATCAAGTCAAATTTTTTCTATAAATTCAAAGTTTAGGGACTTATTTGCAATTTTACAGTAGTTTAGGGACCAATTTGAAACAAAATATAATAAATTCAAATTTTCCCATAAATTCAAAGTTTAGGGACTTATTTGCAATAAAATAAGTTTAGGGACCAATTTAAAAATAAATATAATAAATTCAAAAATTCACATTAATTCAAAGTTTAGGGACTTATTGGAAATAAAAATTAGTTTAGGTACCAATTTCTAATAAAGTATAATC
Organism: Forsythia viridissima; assembly: GCA_030279155.1. Lineage (NCBI taxonomy): Eukaryota > Viridiplantae > Streptophyta > Magnoliopsida > Lamiales > Oleaceae > Forsythia > Forsythia viridissima. The sequence goes on from CM059038.1 coordinate 5,180,842, forward strand.
AAGTCAAATTTTTCTATAAATTCAAAGTTTAGAGACTTATTTGCAATTTTACAGTAGTTTAGGGACCAATTTGAAATAAAATATAATAAATTCAAATTTTTCCATTAATTCAAAGTTTAGGGACTCATTTGTAATATAATAAGTTTAGGGACCAATTTGAAATAAAATATAATATATTCAAAATTTTCCATAAATTCAAAGTTTAGGGACTTATTGGAAATAAAAATTAGTTTAGGGACCAATTTATAATAAAATATAATAAATTCAAATTTTCCCATAAAATCAAATTTAGGTACTTATTTGAAATAAAAATTAGTTTAGGGACCAATTTATAATAAAATATAATCAATTCAAATTTTTTCACAAATTCAAAGTTTAGGGACTTATTTGCAATAAAATAAGTTTGGGGACCAATTTGAAAATAAATATAATAAATACAAAAATTCAATTTAATTCAAAGTTTAGGGACTTATTGGAAATAAAAATTAGTTTAGGGACCAATTTATAATAAAATAAAATAAATTCAAATTTTCCCATAAATTCAAAGTTTATGGACTTATTTGAAATAAAAATTAGTTTAGGGACCAATTTATAATAAAATATAATCAATTCAAATTTTTCCATAAATTCAAAGTTTAGGGACTTATTTGTAATAAAATAAGTTTAGGGACCAATTTGAAATAAAATATAATGAATTCAAATTTTTCCATAAATTTAAAGTTTAGGGACTTATTTGCAATAATATAAGTTTAGGGACTAATTCGAAAGAAAATATAATAACTTCAAAATTTTTCCATAAATTTAAAGTTTAGGGACTTATTTGCAATAAATTAAGTTTAGGGACGAATTGGAAATAAATTATAATACATTCAAATTTTCGCATACATTTAAAGTTAGTATGGCTGACGTGATTTTCACAATTATGTCATGTGTTAGTATGGCTGACGTGATGTCGCACGGAGGTGATGGTGCAGGAGATCCTCCACAACAGCCATCTCACCGGCTCCCTTCGGCATGCGAGTCTAGTAAGACGTTTCGTTCAAATTGTAATTATTTATTATTTTATACATATTGTTGAAGAAAATCGTATGATCAATACATTTTACAATTTTTTCATTTTCAGCACCCCCGCCAAAGCGACGGGGTATATCTCGAGGTATTAATCTTGAGATGGTTTGGCAGGCGAATGGGAAGATGCCACTTCCTATCGCGTCGAACGCACAATGCAGCCGATCAGGAATAACGCGAAGTATTTCACGCGCTTGGTTGGGAACCAAGTGAGATTCACCGTGCCCCTGTACTACCCTTCATGGACAGAGGTTCCAGATGAGCAGCGGGCAAGGTTACGTAGCATTATCGAGGTATGAACGTAAATTAGTTTTGTTATTAGTACACTTCATTAATACATGTTTTACGACTTCTACAGTAACATATTCTTTTTTCACTCTTGCAGAGCTACTTCGATCTGCAGGGCGATCGGTCGCCCGACGAGTACCGAGCAGTATGTGCCGCAGTAGATCGTCTGGCGGCCGATCGTTATCGCGATTACAAACTCAAGGCACATAATCACTTAAAAGCGCATGGACCGAGCCGACCATACGGCGAGATGTCCGCCGAGGACTGGCAGAAGTGCATTGACTTCTTCACCAGTCCTACTTTCGTGGTACGTATTGTTTATATATTGTTTACGATATTTTATATACTCTTTTAACTAATACATTTTTTGCTAATCAATTATATATTATACCTTCAGGAACGGTCCTCCAAAAATAAAGCCAATCGGGGTAAGACTAAATACCCAAGCGTGCAGGGGTCGAAGAGCTTCTCTGCCATGCGTTACGATCAGGTAAAACATATAAATTTTCAATATCATTATAAATATCTTCACTACATTACGTAAAAATGTATACTAAAGTTCACGTTTAAATTGTCGTAGCGGGACCCCGAGACTCAGAAGTGGCCGGGGATTATTGATTCGTTCCGGACGTTTCACACCTTCCGGGATGGCAATTGGGTCAACCCGCAGGTGGCTGGTGACTATGTGAGAATTTTTAAATTATGTGAATATAATTTTATCTGACATGCATGATATTATTATTTATTATTATTTTTTCACTGAACAGGATAAACTTGTTGAGTTGAGAGAGACTCAACAGACACAAGTCGCCTCTAATAGCGCGTCATTAGACGAGCGTGCTATTGCAAAGGAGGTTCTCGGAGAACGACGAGGTCACGTCCGTGGGGTTGGTCGGGTTCCGAAGGGCACCTCTCCCTCGCTAGATTCGACTGCTGCATCGTTTGCCCCACAAGGAACTTCCCATCAGTCCTCTACAGACCCCCAGAATAATGATGTTCGGTTTGCCATGTACAAGGAGCAGCTACGCCAAATGCAGCATGAAATTGAGCTTCTAAAAAGTAAAATACCAGCTGCGCCTGTGGATAAGGAGGACGGGGACGGGGACGGGGACGGGGACGACGGTTTATAGGGTCTGTAGATTTTTTGAATTTTTTATATATTATTTATATTATTTGGAAACAAAAAAATTTTTTTTAAAAAAATTCAAAACGTTTATAGCGGCGACAATGTCGTCGCTATAGGTAATTACATAATTTGTATTAGCGACGACTTTGTCGTCGCTCTAATGGATGCACGTATGGCGACGAGACAATGGTCTCTATTATTTTGTCTATAGCGACGGTTTTTGCGACGACTATGTCGTCTCTATAAGTCCGTTTTCGAGATATGGTCACGACTCTATTGCGACGATATTGTCGTCGCTATACATACAAATTTATATAGAGATGACATATAGTCGTCACTATAACTCTAGAGACACTAACTTGTTGCGGCGACATATTGCGACGACTTTGTCGTCTCTAAAACCTTAAAGATACGACTTATGAATATTCAACGACGACAAATGTCGCCGCTATTGCCCTCATTTCTGGTAGTGTAAATACACATTCATTAAATGTCAAAGGAGAGATATTGAAGTGAATATAATTGCATTTGCTCCCTACATGGTGAAACTAGAGTTAGATGCATGCCCAAATTTTGTGTACTCGTCCTCGTGTATGAACACTATTTCAGTTCTTTTGATCTTAACATTTTTATGAACGAATATTGAGCTTGACAGAAATATTATTTTGCAACAGGTGCAAGCATTATTTAAGATAGGAAAGGGTGAGCGACTGACTGCTCATTCCTCAATCTCGTTCCAGCAATGCCCGACATTTTATCATATAATGTCTACAAGTCGACCCAAATGCACCCCCTAATGCTATTGGACCATCCATTTGTGAAGTGAACGCTTCCATCATCTTGAGGCTCAGCATCTCCTTGCAAATTTAGCCTACCATTTCAAGTAAACTATTTATTTTTAAACTTATTTACTCGCAAGTAAACTATTTAGAGTAGCTCGCCATCAATGTGCGATATATTTACTCGCCATTATACGTTTTCTCTGCGAATAAATGGAGAATTATAATGTTGTTATGACATATCGCAATGTGGCTCATGGAAAAATGCCCTTGTGAAATTCGTATTGCTTGTTCTGTTGTTATCTCTTGTTGCGAATGCACAAATACGAGTTCTTGCCTTTATTTATGTGCAAGTGAAGGTAGATTATTAATTCTACTAAATTTAATGTTTGTTTTGAGCGAAGCTCGATAACAATTTCTTGAGTACAAAAATTAAAGTTGGGGGACTCAATTGTCGGAAAAAAATCTATAAGTGAAAATAACCCGATTGGATATCGTGGTTGGGCTAGGTTTTGATGAGCTTTTTTTACAAAATCGAATTTGTATAATACATTTTTCCTTTTTCATAGTTTTTTTCCCAATTGTGCCATATATAGTACAGGTGGTGAAATAGTTCTATTTTAACAAGTTAGTGGCAATAATAACCAAGGAAGAAAAGTCTATGAATCCTAACTTTTGTAATGTTTTGAATCCCTTTTGGTTATTTGTTCGTGAAGTCTTATCAGCATTGCATGTGAATTGATTCCACAAATAGTTGACCAAAAAGGCAAACAAACAATGTTTTGTGGAATCATGAAGCATGAAATCTTTTATTTAACCTTGGATAATAAATTCCTATAGAGGGAGTTACGAGTATTCGAAATAAGAATCAATATTTCTTTAAACAATTTAGAGCATGTTCTTTTTTGAATTTTGAATTTTGAATTCATTTACACTTTTTTGTTTTGAAAGTCTATTTTAAAATTATTGAAAACATTATTGGTTTGTTATTTTGAAAAATTATTTCTTAAAACAGAAAATTGAAAAACGCATTTTATTTAGAATTTTGAAAAATTGTTTTATAATATTTTCTTCAATAAATGATTATTCAGTAAAATAAAATAATGTTATATTAATATATTATCTAGTAATATATGCATTTTAAACTTAATGGATCTTACAACCAAAATAAAAAACAAAAAAATAATAAATTGATAAAATAGGAAATAAAAAGTATATTTCATATGCCACTCCGTTACATTTCGTTTTTAAAACGGAGTGACATGTGGAATTTATTTTTAAAAGTTTAGTAACATTCCAGGAACGTCTTGAAGTCCAGTTATTCTCATTTTAAAATCGATAAAATTGACAATATAAAAAGGTTATTAATTTAGTGTCTATTTTGTCAAAATTGTCGATATCGTCATTATTTGGTTGATGTCAAACAAATATTGTCGATGTCGACAATTTTTTTGTCGATGTATTTTTTGATATCGAAATATTTGGACTGATAGCTTGTATTAGAATCTATTGAATGACTATCAATTATCATTAGATCTTAACTACACACAAAAATTATAATATCAATTAGTCAAACTGGGCAAACATACTTTTTATCCATATATTTAATAGGACCCACAACTTACAACCTATTTTTTATCCACATATTCAGGGTTAAATGCACGAACAGTACATGAACTTTACGTGATGTATCAAAATCATACATGAATTTACAAATTTGTATCACATCCATACATGAATTAATTTCCGTCAGTTAAAACTAATGGAATAATCCACATGACATCTACGTGGCAATGACATGGACATAAATGGTACATGAACTTTACTCCATGTTTCAAAATCATACATGAACTTTACTCTCAATTTCAAAATCATACATGAACTTTACTCTTTATTTCAAAATCATACATGTACTCCTCTTTGTATCAAAATCATATATGATCTCATAAATTTGTATCTCATTCATACATAAATTAACTTTGAAATTGTAATTCAATATTTTTCTTCTTATTTTGGCTTGATAAAATGTGATTGTAATGACTATGAATGCTTTGGACCATGATAAAATTGTACACATCACTTTCTTTGTTTTACGTGCTAAAACCAATCAAAAGTTTAAAATGAATATAAATGGAAATTGAAAATGATTTAAAGCTAGTGTATTACAAGTATGATCCCATCTTCTACACAGTCAATTGAAAGTGAATTAAATCTACAAAATTTCCTCGCTGCTCACAATTATATCTTCGCCAACATTTGTATTTAAAATACAACAAAATAAAAATTAATAGAAGAATGGGTGCAACTAACAAATCATCTAATAAAACAGCAATCATTTCATTTTGGTAATAATACAAGATTCATCAAGCTTACGGCCCGAAAAAATATTGACAACCAAAATAAACGTGGTTCATAACGAAATGATTACTAACAAAGAGATGTAGTTCATCATTCCCACAAAATAAATTATCCCATCACAACTGTTGATGTTCATTTCTTCCAACTAAACTTTTTTTTTTTCACAACAAAAAAATTTGCATTCCTCCAACTTCAATTTATGAGATCATATATGATTTTGATACAAAGATGAGTACATGTATGATTTTGAAATAGAGAGTAAAGTTCATGCATGATTTTGAAATAGGGAGTAAAGTTCATGTATGTTATGAAACATGGAGTAAAGTTCATGTACCAATCACGTTCATGTCATTGCCACGTAGACACTCCATTTGCCACGTGGATTATTCCGTTAGTTTTAACTGACGGAAATTAATTCATGTATGGATGGGATACAAATTTGTAAGTTCATGTATAATTTTGTTACAACCTTGAATTCATGTATGATTTTGATATAGCACGTAAAGTTCATGTACCGTTCGCGCATTTAACCAACACATTCACCGTCAACTTATAATATAAGCATTTAAAAAATAATTTCATCACTACCAAACAATCAACTATAAAGGAAAACTACTAAAGAGAATAATATTACAATCTTTCATATCTTCAACATATATAAAGTTTCTCCCTAAATGAAAATAATTATCCTTAAGCAATCATAAATAACAACATCATCAAAAGTAACAGCATCGACTGGATCAATAATATTGAGGGTCGGTAAAATTCGGAATATCAAACCCCACATCAATGGGACCTCCGGTTATCAACATCATGGTTCCCTGAATCAGTAATTCAACCCCAGCTGATATCATTATCCTTATTGCTCTAGCCCAACCATTACGTACTGATCTCTCAACAACTATTTCTCCGAAACTGTAGGAAATATTTAGGATTCCCCCAGCTGTTCCACTCACATAGAGCTGGCAAATGGGCTGGGTTGGGCCAGCCCAACCCGCCAGAACAGGGCCAGACATGAAACTGGACTGGGCTGGCCCAGCCCAGTTTTGTATGGGCCAGAAATATGTTAGCCCAATCCAGCCCATTGGCCCAACTTATCTTAATTTTCTTTTTTTTTAATAAATTTTTTATACACAATATCATTTGTAGCATATGTATCAAATAGTGATACTATAAAGGACTAAATTGATATAAAAGTATAAATATGAGGATCAAGTTGCAAAAATTTAAAAGTTGAAGGACTTAAGTTGCAAATAAAAGAGGACGAAATTGAAATGAAAAAGGAAGTATAGGGACTAAAGTGAAACTTTTATAAAGATGAAGGACTTATTATGCAAATAATTAAGGACTCAAATGCAAATTTAAGTGAATTCACGTGAAAATATATATTTTGTGATATAGATTTGATTTTAATTTATTATTTTATTAATTAATATAATTTTAAGAATGTAATATTTTTAGAATAAATTTGTTAAGTTGATAAAATTAGAATTATTTTAAAAAGTGGTTTATTTATGAAAAAATCCCTTTATATTATTTGAATTATGTATTGGGGCTATTCACAAAATAAGTTAATTAGTGTTAAGGAACCTAAAAAATAAAAAATCAAAATTGGGCCGGTCCAACTAGCCCGCGGGCTAGATGGGCCGGGCCATCTTGGCCCAGTTTTATTTGGGCTAGGGCCAACCCAACCCAAGAAGGCGGGCTACATGGGCCGACCCGCGGACCGGGCCAATTTTGCCACCTCTAATCATGACTAACATTTTGAGCTCTAAGTCCATTCTCAAAAAGACTCCTCAATGTTAGTTTCACTTCACCAATATATCTATCCCCAAGTGTCCATTTACAGAATAACTTGATTACAAGATCAACGTTACTTGCCTGCAAAACTCTCTCGTCTATTGTGTACCTTATCGAGCAATTCCAATAGGGATTGCACTCATTTTCCATGTCGGCTTGGGTTTTCATCACTGTTTTAGAGTTTCCGTTGATTGAAACTTCAGCATAAACTTTCATTCTGCCAAAAATTCGTAAATCGGGGAGATTATTAGCAGAAACAAGAGTGATATCAAGTATCCTGCACTCCATATATATTGATATATAGACTATAATTATTAATCACAAGAGTTAGATTTTAATGTAGAGGTTGAAATATATGGAAGAAAATGCAGTATGGAGTTTGCAACCCGTTTATCAATTTATAGGCTGAGAGAACCAAGTTGTTAGTACTAATTTCTACAACTACCAAAAAATATATTTAATTGCAAGATAAAGAAATAAGGATAATAACAGCAGCTGGGGTTAAATTACTGATTAAGGGAACCATTATTTTGATGACCGGAGGTGCCTTTGACGAAGACTTTGATATCAGCATTTTTTGTTTTTTGAAGTAAAAATTCTTTTATAATCATTTTTTTAAAATTTATCAAACGTCTAAAACAACTTCTGCTTATTTGACAATAAGAAATTGGTCTTTAAAATCAATTTTAAACGGGTCTTAAATAAGAAAAGAGTACATAATTTGTCAATTTTTATATTAGCATGATCTTAATTTTAAAGGCATGTACAATATTTTTGGCACCATTTATAAGAGGGGAATAATTTGTAATTACACCCTTCATAAGTGATACACATTCGTCAGGGACCGAATAGTAATTTACTAGTACCCCATCAACCAATGTCCATGATATGCACTTCAGCATTGTATCTTAGGCTATGCCCATTTGTGATTTATTTTGGAGTCCAACTTCTGATTCCTAAACAATCAGAAGTTGATTTAGGCGTTTGACAAAATTTTTAAAAGTGATTATAAAATAATCTGACTCACCTGGCAGTAAATTTTGAGAAACAGCAAAAGAGCAGCTTTTCAGATTATGCTTTTAACTTTTTTATTTATATATTATTAAAATACTTATTTTACCCCTAATTAATTAAACTAATTCTTTTAATATCCTAGGTTTATTTTCTACACATTTAAGTGATTTGATGTTTTTTTATTATATGAAAATAGAGAAATTGAGAACCAAGATTTCTACAAGTCATTAATTAATGGTAATTTAAAATTATTTGACATTTTTCATATTATATGAAAATTGAGAAATTGAGAAACTAAATTGATGCAACTTTGATGTATAAAAAATAATTTAAATTTTATTAATTTTTGCACTATATGACTATGTTTTTATTTTTCAGTTTTTATAAATTTTGAAATTTATTAAGTGTTTATTATTTTTATTTTAAAATAATAGTAGTGAATGCATTGTCATGTTAAAAATTATTTGATAATATTATATATTATTATAAAAGAAATAAAAAATTGAATTTTAACACTCGTGATGATAATAATAATAACAACCAAAAAAAGAAGACTTGACTTACTAACAACCAAACGAAGACTTGTGTTATGGAGTCGTCAACCAAAAAAGAAGACTTGACTTACTAACAACCAAAAAAGGAAGACTTTGTGTTATGGAATCCGTCGTTAATGCACGTGGAGCAACTCTCCAAATTGTGTGGCTTCAATAAATTGACCAAGACCATCATTATTGGCTAATTCTCAAAATAGGTAAACTTACCATTGATGATACTAAATTAAGACCATGATAGTCACATGGAGTATACAGAGCTCTAAAATTTATTTCAAGTAATCTTTTGTATACAAAGTTGTGTTTCCCTATCATATTAGATTCGTTGTAATACTCTTGACCTCTTATATCATCAATATTAAGCCCAAGATTACTTAATACATTTTTAAGTCTAGTGAAAAGTCCAATGATCTACCTTCAAAAATTATACCCAATATTCTTCTACTATTATAGAGTTTGTTGAATTATTCACTCATCGTATTACATGAGACATTTGCTCCTCGCAACTCACATCTAGAATACAATCTTGTATGACTGAAAAATATTTTACTTGTTTATTTTTTGTAAAAATTAAACTTCTCATGTCACATGCCAACATCTATATCAATTCATTTTGAATTTTAGGATCGAGATATGTAAAATAAATCTTGCGTTCTTGAATACGTCGAATGTGCTCTTCCATTACTGGATCAAACTTAGAAACCATTTCAATCATTTCGAGTAAGTGGCCATTGTTAACAACATAAAGCTTCTCACAATTTCCTCGAAATGCCAAGTTATTTTTTGATAGTCTTTGCACAACATCGATTATCCTTTTTACACTTGTCTCCAATGTTCACTTTCTTTAATTTCTATTTGCATGCTTTCATCAATTGTCCTGTTTTATTGTAGCCTTCTTTCCAATTAAATCCAACTAGTCATGCAATTAATATGTTCTTTGCTCGATTCATAATTTTTAAGAATCTTACTCTTAATATGCCAATCTTTGTAATCTTCATTAGCCAATTGACCAATTTTAGTCATGTTTCTTTGCGTCTTGAACACATTGCAACAAAAGCAAAAAACTTTGTCCAAAGAAACTGAATATATACTAGTCATCTTCTGTCATTTTTCTTCTAATTTGGCCACATCCGCTTATATTGTGATGAATCAAAATGCCTACCACTACTATCTTTAGGAAACAAGGCACTATTATCTCTTTTTGAACTACTTTCAACTAAGAAGTCCATAAATTTTGGATCAATTTTATCCCAATTTCTAGGATCATCAACATTCAAAGAAAAGCATCTCTCTTGATTTAAATAATTTTCAATCATATTATCATCTTCCTCATTCACATCGGCAAGGTTGAACCACGCCTTCATTATTACTCCCATTCATAGATTGATCATATTTTTCATTATCATTCACTACAAGAAATTTCAATTTTAACAACGAAAATTTTGGTCTTAAAGTCTCTCGACGACCATTTTTTGACAAAACAACATTTTCTACGACAAAAAATTTCATTGTTAAAAGTGAAATTTCTTGTAGTGATTGTTATTCCAATTCTCTTGTTCCTCATTCACAAAATTTTCAACTATTTCTTCCCTCTCTATTCTTTTATTTCTATTCAATGAATATATCCCTGCTCGACTTTGAATTAATGTTTCTTCCCTCCATTTCCTTTTCTTTTTTGAGCTCCAATGCGAATCTTCCACTTTCAAGCAAAGCCAGGAGGTAAGGTCATATAGACTTATTCTCCTAAACTCCCATACGAAAAGGCATTGTTGAAATCAAGTTGGTGAAGTGGCCAATTTTTCACTACAACAACTGATAAGAGAACTCGAACTGCTGGTATGAATCCCTCTACTTGAGTGAATCTCTTTGAAACTAGGCAAAGTTTTATATCGATCAATTGTGTGATCAGACTTATATTTAAATTTGTATATCTATTTACATCCAATGGGCTTCTTTCTAGGAGGAAGACAGGTGAGAGTCCAAGTGTGGTTGCTTTCAAGGGCACATATATGCGAGTGTACAATGTCATACATGCATGATAGCCAACAAGTATACCGAATTTGGCACGCCGATCAAACTTATGCTTAATATGAGCATTATGAACAAAAGTAAGACATCTAAAGATACGAAGATGGGAATATGCTAGTGCAGCAATAAGATGTGCCTAAAATCTCAATGCACGAGAAACTTCCAAGAGATGTCGATGTTTTCGTTCGACAACTCCATTTTGTTTCCTTGCATGGATGAAATTGGAGGAGGGAAGTCCTATTAGAACTTTATTTGATGCCTTAATTAACACTATAAATTAAGGTATTGGGGATTAGAATCTGTGTCTCTCAGTGTGTCTCTATGCATCTCCATGTGTGAGTACATGAAGGAGAGAACCCAACTCATCCAAAATAAAGAGAAAATTCGAGAGCAACACTATAGCAAATTCAGAGAATTTGGACAGCCTACACAGCATTAATAAAACGTTAAAATCTCAGCATTCCATACTCCGACCGTTGTGAAATTTGGACAGCAAGGTTACAACTCATTGAAAATCAAATATAACAGTTAAGATCAAGATCCAACGGTTATTTCGGAAGGAATTATTATTCGAAGATTGACGATTTGGTGAGATACTTTTATTATTATTTTTGAGAAGTGTTCTTGAGAGAGTAGTGCTTGGGTATATTGTTAGTATTGCTTTTGAGGAGTTCCATCTTTGATAGACGATGATTATTTGTGTGCCAAGAATGGTTTAGTTCTTGATGATTTTGGTATGCCTCTAGTGGTATTTAGGGAACAATATTGTACCATTATTGTTGATTTTAGTGGAAGATTAATTGTTATTGGGTTGTAGATGTAGGCACGTTGCTGAATCACATTAAATATTGTGTCATTTATTTCACACATTATTTAGTTTAGTTGTTACTCTATTTTATTAATTCCGATTAGGTTGACACAAGAAATGGGAAATCTTTATTCCGCTACTTTGTTTATAATATATCGTTACATTGGTTATTGGTTATCAAGGAAATGATATTGGACGAGGGTCTGAACCCTTGGATTATAGGCTCAGATTCTCTGGCCTCTCTCGTGGAGGAACTAGAAGCCTTTCCAGTGAACCCCTCATACCCTACCTAGATGTTTTAGGTAGGACAGAAGCTTGAGAAAAGAATGAAGGAGGAACTGAAGCAGTTCTTGAGGAAGAACATTGATGTCTTCACATGGAAGCATAGTGATATGGTCGGGATAGATCCATCTGTGGCTTGCCACACCTTGAAGGTGGATCCTAAAGTACACTCCAAAATACAGAAAAGAATGCCTTTAAACACCGAAAGGTATGGTACTTTGAAAGAAAAAGTCGACAAGCTACTGGCAAACGGGTTCATCAAATAAGTAGTATACCCCGAATAGGTATCCAACCCCATATTGGTAAGAAAGAATAACAAGAAATGGAGGGAGTGTCTAGACTTCTCTTACTTGAACCAGGCATGTCCCAAAGACAGCTTTCCGATGCCACGCATCGATCAACTGGTTGATGCTACGACCGGCCACAAGCTACTTAACTTTATGGATGCCTACTCCAGCTATAATCAAATCCCGATGCTCACGAGAGACCAGGAACATACCTCGTTCATTATAGATCGAGGATTGTACTACTACAAAATGATGTCCTTTGGCCTAAAGAATGCTAGAGCCACGTACCAGCGGTTAGTGAACCACATGTTCTCAGAACAAATTGGAAAAACAATGGAAGTCTACGTTGATGACATACTCGTGAAGAGCTCGAATGCCGAAGACCACATCGAACACTTGAAGCTCAACCCACTAAAATACGCCTTCGGGGTCGCATCCGAGAAATTCCTAGGCTACATGGTGAACCAACGCGAAATAGAGGCTAATCTTAAGAAGATGAAAGCACTCATCAATATGCGATCACCATCATCTCCCAATGAGGTTTAGAGCCTGACAGAGAGACTAGTGGCTCTAAACCGATTCATATCGAAAGCAATTGACCGTTGCTAGCCTTTATTCCAGACCATCAAATGAGGAAAACAGTTTGAGTGGACCGAAGAGTACGAAAAGGCCTTCGACCCTACTTGAGAAGGCCCCGCTGCTATCTAAACCTAAGAATGAGGAAACATTGCTTATCTATCTCGAATTGTCTAAAAAGGTAGTGAGCTCAATCTTGATCTGAGAAGAAGGTTTGATGCAGCTCCCAGTCTATTATGTCAGCAAGGCTCTGCAGAACGTGTAGACAAGGTACCTAGACATGGAAAAGCTCGCCTTGCCTTTGATAATCGCATCTCGGAAGCTCCCATCCTATTTTCAATCACATAGCATAGATGTCATAACGAATCTTCCCTTGAGACAAATTCTCCAGAAGCAGGATACATCAGGAAGATTGATGAAATGGTTGATCGAGCTCAGCCAATTCGACATTTCCTATAAGTCGAGGCTCTCCATAAAGGGACAGGCTTTAGCAGACTTCATGGCCGAATTCGCTCATATTCCTGAAGACCTGCTTGACGCCAAACCTCAGGAGGTATAAACATGAAAATTATATGTTGATGGATCATCGGGCAAGGCCGAAGCCGAGATCGGGATCTAGAGTTCAAGGCCTCGAATAATGGTACCGAATATGAGGCGCTCCTAGCAGGCTTGAGGCTGGCACAAGAGATGAAAGCAAGGAAAATTCAGATCTATAGTGCTCACAGCTGGTGGCCAGTCAAGTCAACGAAACCTTCACGGCTCGTGAACAATCTATAGTGGCATATTTAAAAAAGGCCAAAGATCTCTTGTCTGATTTCGATGCATTTGAATTGCTCCAAATTCTTCAGATCGAGAATGGTTACACAGATGTCCTTTCTAAGTTGGCGAGTAGTAGAGACTCTAACTTGATGAAAGACATCCCAGTTGAAAAGCTCAGCCCAACCGGCTGTCCATTGACGAGACTCTACCGCAAGATGCCCTGATGATTATCGAGTCTCCCAAATGGATGCAAGAAATCATCGCGTACTTGACCGACCAAGTCCTTCCAGACAACTGGGAAGAAGCGTGAAAACTACGTAGAAGGACAGCGAAATTTGTCTTGCAAGATGGGATCCTGTACAAAAGAGGTTTTAGCCACTCTCTCATGTGCTGCATTACTCAAGAGGAGGTGGATTACTTAATGAATGAGATACATGAAGGAATTTGCAGTAATCACTCAGGATGGATGGCCTTAGCACAGAAGGCCCTGAAACATGGATACTACTGGCCAACCATGAAGAAAGATTCGCATGCTTATGCAAAAAAATGTGATAAATGCCAGAAATTCACTGTTGTCCCAAATCTCTCGGCCCATAACCTTACCCCCGTCACCAGCCCATGGCCTTTCGCCAAATGAAGGATCAATTTCATAGGTCCCCTCCCAACTGGAATGTGTGGGGTCAAGTTCATAGTGGTAGCGGTAGATTATTTCACCAAGTGGTGCGAGGCTGAGCCTCTGGCTAAGATCCGGAGTAAAACACATGGAAGTTCATTTGGAAAAATATCCTGTGTCGTTTCAGAATATCTCATTCTCTTGTTTCTGACAACGGTACTCAATTCGTTGGAAAGAAATTCAACTCGAACTACGAGGAGCTCGGTATTCGAAGGGATTTCTCGACTTCCTACTACCCCCAGTCCAATGACAGGTGGAGGCCGTCAACAAGATCATCAAGTACACTCTAAAGAGAAAGCTGGAATCTGCCAAAGGACATAGGGCTGAAGAATTACCCAAGCCCTATGGTCATATCGGACCACATCTTGGACAGCAACTGGCGAAACTCCCTTTTCCATGGCGTACGAAGCAAAAGCAATGATTCCTGTTGAGGTTGGAATACCTTCTCTGAGGCACTTACACTTTGACGAAGTGATCAACGATGATTTACGAGGGGCAAACCTTGACTTGCAGGGAAAAGGCATGATGACTTGCAACTTCATCTGGTAGTTTATCATAAGAAGATGGCCATGTACTACAACTCAATAGTTAAGAGCAGAACTTTCCACGTCAATGACTTCGTCCTCAAAAAAAAATTTCTAGCTAATAGAGAAGTTGGGGCCGAGACTCTCGGACCCATGTGGGAAGGACCTTATAAGATCATCGAGGAAGTTCGACCCGGGACTTATAGACAGGAGGATTTAGAAGGAAGAGAGACAAGATATCCCTGGAACATTACCCACCTACGTCCGTATTATCAGTAGTTTTTCCAATTTCTTTGTTTTTCAACACTAAGCCAAATATTAGCATTCCTTTCGGCTTTGTTCAGACGCTACGCTATTTTAATAAAGTTTAGTATTTTTTGAATTGTGATACTCTTCGGCCAAGTATAATAAGCTTGACAGCGAGAGAATGTGGTTCGCAGTCAACTCTCCTAATTCGTTGGGTAAACATTTAACGCATATTCATGCAAGTATAATAAGCTCGGTAGCGATGGAGTATGGTTCACGGTCAACTCTCCTAACTCGCTTGGTAAACATTTAATGCGTATTCATGCAAGTATAATAAGCTCGGAAGCAAGAGAATTACAGTATACACACCTGAAAAACTAAGAAATTACAGTATAATAAGCTCGGCAACGAGGAAAACACCACAATGACCACGACCACCAAAAAAGAGAATGGATACAGTATCCACACCCGAAAAACCAAGAAATTACAATAGCAAGAAAGAAAACACTGCAATCCTGACGATGTTTACCTCAAAGACACGGTTGGACTCTTCAGTCTCCAAAATTTCTTCAACTTCTGCTATTTTGCCAGAACACTCAAAGAATGGTGAGACACAAGTAAAAGCAAGAAAGAAGTTAGCGATAAGGCATACAGACTTGTATAGATTAGGCCCCTTTTAATCTCTACCGTCCAATTCAAAAGACACCATCTGAATCGTTTATCCAGTGGACACATGTCAAATGCAGTGCAAAAGGCGAAAAATGGAACCCTAGGCATTTAATGAAGCAAAGAGATGCGTTCCACACGCACCCCCAATCCTCCAGCATGCACCAACAACATTTATGGCGCAGCCTCTCTCACCCATCATTACCTGACTGCTATGACAACATTGATTGACGGCTAGGACAGAATCACACCAACCATGGACATGTCACCGGAGGCCAAACCAATCAAAGCCCTCACCTGTCATAAATAATAGACTTCAAGCTTGGAGGACTGTATTGGGTAAATAATTTAAAGATGCATCCGCAAAGACCTACCATGAAATTGGCTTTTGTCAGAAATTTTTTTTACAAAGTCCCACACCTACCATAAATAATAAGCTTGGACTTGGAGGAGTGTTGTTACCACCAGATTTTGGTAAGGCCTCCACATTAACAAAAGCCCAGTAAAGACTCAAGTTAGGCCTCGCTAAGACCTTATAGGCCCAGCGAGGGCCTTCCAGACTCATAAAAGCCTCAGACATCTAGCGAGGGTCAAGTAAATATATTCAGGGCCCGAAAACATGTCAGCATTCATAAATCGAAGTACAGCAAAGCCCATGACAAACCTCGAATATCGTGACTGGTCCGGTAGGCTTCGCTGAACTTCGAATCCCTCATAATCCGTAGGCAACGTAATGTTTCAGAATGACCAGAGATATACCTAAGGAAATATTATATTGGATTGACACACGAATCCTTACAAGGAAATCAAATCCCAATCTCCTAAAGATTAGACAACGTGATTAATTCAAATAAGGACTGAAATCTAGGAGATTGCCTTGACAACTGATCATTCTTATCCCATAAGTTGTTCAAGACACAAAAAACCATGACTAAAATTGGTCAATTGGCTAATGAAGGTTACAAAGATTGCCATAATATGAGTCGGAGTCTTAAAAATCATGAATCGAGTAAAGAACATATTAATTGCGTGACTAGTTGGATTTAATTGGAAACAAGGCTACAATAAAATAAGACAATTGATAAAAGTGTGCAAATATAAATCAATAAAGAAAGTGAACATTGAAGACAAGTGCTAAAAAGGATAATTGATGTTGTGCGAAGACTGGCCAAAAATAACTTGGCATTTCGAGGAAATTGTGAGAAGATTTGTGTTGATAACAATGGCCACTTTCTGGAAATGGTTGTTGAGTTTGATCCAGTAATGGAAGAGTACATTCGACGTATTCAAGCACGCAAGATTTATTTTACATATCTCGATCCTAAAATTCAAAATGAATTTATATAAATGTTGGCATGTGACATGAGAAGTTTAATTGTTACAAAAATTAAACAAGTAAAATATTTTTCTGTCATACAAGATAGTACTCTAGATGTGAGTCACGAGGAGAAAATGTCTCTTGTAATACGATGAGTGGATAATTCAACAAACTCTACAGTAGTAGAAGAATGTTAGGTATAATTTTTGAAAGTAGATCATTAGGACTTAGACTTTTCATTGAGCTTAAAAATGTATTAAGTAATCTTGAACTTGATATGGATGATATAAGAGGTCAAGAGTATGACAATGAAGTGTATACAAAAGATTAATAAATTTCAGAGCTTTTTATATTCCATGTGACTGTCAGTTTTAATTAGTATTATGTGATATTGTGAATTCTTGTCCTAAAGCTATGCCATTTTTTGGAGTGATACAACACATTTACTCATTATTCTCTTCTTCTATCATGTGATGGAAATTTTTTAAAGATCATGAGTCACAAACATGCTGGGAAAGTTGTTTTGAAAGTATCAAGCATACAGAATAGAAATCTTCACAAATAAGAGATACTTTAGTTGACTTGATAAACGATAGCGAAGATTCTAAAATAAACATTGAAGCTGAATCATGGGCAACATATGAACTTAAGAATTTTGAGTTCTAGCTTGGCATCATAATTTGGTACAAGTTGTTGCATTCGATCAACACTCTGGGTGATATCTTCAAGCCGAAAATATGGATATTGATTTTGCTATCAAACACTTAAAAGGACTTATTTTGTTTTTATAATACTTAGAGAATCTGGACTTGATAAGGTCATGGTTGAAGCTAAACAAATTGCAAGTGAAATTGGAATTGAACTTGTATTATGGAAAAAAAAAACTCATCATTCGAAGAAATAAGCAGTTTGATGAAAGTGGCACTGATGAGGTACAAAATCAACTGAGTGATTTTTTAGAGTTAATTACTTCCTTTTTATGTTTGATCAAGCTCGTTCTTCACTTCAAACTCGGTTTGAACAATTTCAAAAATATGAAGAAATCTTTGGTTTTTATTTAGTTTGGACAGGTTACATTGTGCTGATAATAATAGTTTGTTGAGGTCTTGTAAGAATCTTAAAATTCTCTTACTCATAATGATTGTTCTGATATTGATGGCTATGATTTATTTTCGGAGTTGACAGTCTTAAAGTGTTATTTACTTAGAGAAACAAAAAGAGCATTTGAGGTGTTAAATTATTTGAAGAAAATGAATGGTTGTCCTCAAATGCTTGTATTGCTTACAAAACTTTGTTGATTGTACCAGATACAGTTGTACCTATAAAAATATTCTCATAAGTTAAAATTGATCAAGACTTATCTTAGATCAACTATGTCACAAGAAAGATTGAAAGGTCTAGCTATGTTATCAATTGAGGAAAATGTGGTTGAACAACTTGATTATGTCAAATTTGATAATTTTGCCTTAAAAATTGTAAGGCGGATAGTATTTAAGTGATTATTTGAAACACTTTCGGCCTTATAATTTAATTTAAAATAAATATATTGAATATTCCATTTTGTTTGATATTTATCGTTGAGTTTTGAGTTTATTGATTTTATTTCAAAAAATATTTATTAAGAAAAATGAATGCACACTACGATTTCAACTCAGGTCTAGAAAACTAAGATCAAACCCTTTCAATTAGATTGTTCTTCCAGAAAGATATGTTCTTCAAGATATAGTTAAGTTCATTAATTAGTTCTTCCAAAAATCTACCTTCTTGAAAATTCCATAAACAAAAAGATTAGATTTAGAATGATGTAAGATTAGAACAATATCTTATTTAATAGAAAAATGAGTAACTTAATTATATGCACAAATAATATCTTATTTAACTTTACTTTGTTTACCGAATACATCATTATAAAATATTTTAATAATAAGATTGTCCCCGTGAGTTCGTTTGGTAAGAATCTAAATAATTAGTAGACTCAATTCTAAAGAATAATATGAATGAATCTTAAAGAATAATATATAGAGAAAGATATACAATCCCCACCCCACCCCCCACCCCCCGAAAAATTCGATTCCTCACCTTTCCACCGTAATATCCTCTACGCGTTTCACGCTTCATCTATCTTTTTATCCAGTGCCTAAAATGTAAGATAATCACTCAATTTCTTGGTGCAATCATCAATGATAATCAACAACAATGGCCCATATTAAAGACAATAAGATTTTGATTTTTTCTTTCTTTCTTTTTTTTTTTTTTTTACTGAGTTAAGAACAAACAAAAATACATACATTATAGACTTATGGCGTCAACACCAGCACCACCACAAACGCCTTCGTCTGCAGCTTCTGATTCAATGATCAAGCAGGCATCCTCCGCGAGCAACAACCAACACAGCCACGAGTTTAAGATCAAGTATATAATTGGGAATGTAATTTCTGGGATTTTGTATCAGTGGGTTAACTATGGCAAAAGGTGGAGGTCCCGGTGGTTTGTGTTGCAGGATGGGATCCTGAGTTTCTACAAAATTCATGGCCCTGATAAAATTGTGATCAATCAGGAATCAAGAGTAATTGGAGAAGAATCCATGAAATGGATGTTACGTACTCTTAATCGTAATCGTAATCATGATCATGATCACCACAACGTACACAAGAATGGCAGTGAGGATTCATCTTCGAAAAGCTGGAAGCCCATTGGTCAAATCCATTTAAAGGTTTTGTTTTTCAATTGAATTGTGATTTTTTTTTTGTATAATGCTAATCATGTGTTTGTGGTTATTGTTAAGACTTGGGTTCCTCTTAAGAGGTCATTGATCGTCTCGTCAATCCTGCATTGGACGATTTTTAATGCTTGTATTGAATATGATTGATATTGTTAAGTGTACCTCTAATGAAATTGTTACATATATCATCTTCAATAGGTCTCATCTATTCGAGAATGCCGATGGGATGATAAGAGGTTTTCCATTTTTACGGGAACAAAGAGGTTGAGTCTGAGGGCAGAGAGTAGAGTGGACCGAATGGCGTGGATGGAAGCATTGAAGGCTGTGAAGGACATGTTTCCGAGAATTTCCAACAGCGAGTTAATGTCTCCAGTCGATAATTTGGCTGTCTCGATTGAAAAATTGAAGCAGCGATTGTTCGAAGAAGGTGTGAGTCAGGTCACGATTCAGGACAGTGAGCAAATCATGAAGGATGAGTATACGTCTATGCAAAATCAATTGTTGCTTTTGAAGCTGAAGCAATGTGTTCTCATGGACACGATGCGACGGTTAAATGTACATGTTGTTATTAGTCGAAAATCATGCACTTAGAAGCTAGCGGGTATGTTCTTTCTCTTAGTTCTCTGTACCGAGGTTGTAAGCTTTTTAGCTCGTGTTTGGCTAAACTTAAATTATAATTTAAACTGATTAAATATATTATCTACTTATTATCTACACATTTTCTAAAATCTAAAACATTGGAATTTGTTCATGACAGGGGTGATCTCCTGCCCCCAGGGGCAGGAATTCAATCACCCACCTGCTGAGGTGTCAGCAGGTGGGTGGTTAGTGTTAAAATAATATTTTAACACTAACCACCCACCTGCTGACACCTCAGCAGGTGGGTGATTGAATTCCTGCCCCTAGGGGCAGGAGATCATTTTCTTTGTTCATGAAGATTTTTCTACTCTTTGACAGAACTTTTGAATAATTTAAAAAATAAATTTGTAAACATTAGATGACGGTGATATTGATATGTACGTTTAGAATGCCATATAAAATTGTCTAAAGTCCATATGATAATACTTTTAAAAGATAGAAAATGACCAATTGGGAGAAACTCCACCAATTTTATTAATTTATCAAAAAACAACTAAATAACAACCATAATTCTAACTTTTAAAGGAAAGTAAAAAACCTCAACGTATTCTTCTTAATAAAGACAAACTATAAGAAACCAATTCATCAAAATTCATTTTTGCATAAAAAATGTGGTATTAATTATACAACAATCAAAATAATCGATTACTGTCACAACATAACCTAATGCCTAGAAGTGGCAAAATGGGCTGGCCCAGTGGGCGAGCCCAGATAACCCAGAATCTGGGCTGGGCTAGCCCTAAAAAAAATTCATCAAGTAAAAATTGGGCCAATTTGGCCCAGTACATCTAACACAACTGGCTAATTGGGCTGAAACCGGGCTGGTCCATCAAAAAATATTTTTGACCCAAATCACCCCAACCCAACCCACCCCACCCCACCCTACACCTACCCCCCACCCACCGCACCCTCAGTTGTCTCTGGAAACAGCAACCGAAAACAAGGGGAGAAAATCCCCCTCCCCCCCCCTCCTTTTCGCGACCTTAGGGGGGCCGGGACCAGAGGTCGCGAAACCAGGGATCCCTGGTTTCGCAACCTTAGGGGGGTGATTTCTTCTCCCCTTGTCGTCGGAAATCCCGACGACGAGGGAGGGAGGGGATGGAGAAGATGGTGAAGTAATTTTTTTTTATTATTATTATTTAAAAAATAAATAAATTAAAAAATTTATGTTGAGCTGGCCCATTAGCCCTATAACACAATTGGGTTGGGTTGGCCCAACAAATATGAGCCCATGTAAAATTGGGTTAGGGCTAGCCCAATCGAATTTTTTTGTAGCCCATCAAATTTCGGGCTGGGCCAGCCCATTTGGCCGATTTGCCACCTCTACTAATACCAAAAGAAGCCCAAAAAAGTAAGAAATTGGCTTCTTCCTATATAGCATGTTTGGTAAAACTCAAATTATAATTTAAGTTGATCAAATTTGTAAACATATTTTTAATCTATATATTTTGTATGGCCACAAATTGACTATTTACTTATCATTTACACATTCAATATTAATACTATTTTTAGGATGAGCTTCCATTTGTCAAATGTCAACATCACGGCGAAGTAATAAATGCTGCTTATAAAATATTGGTACCCCAAAAATTTTCATCTGTGACTAATTTCTAGTAAGATTTGAGCACGAATAGGTCATCTTTTGAGTCTTTACTAGCTAGCCGAACTTAAGGTACAATCATTGTGCTTAAAAACAACGTTAGTCACATGGAGAGTGAGATTTAGAGAGGTTGCCTAAAACCTCATATTTGGGTAAGGCTCCAAAATTTTAAATAATTTAACTAATGGAATCTTTGACTTAGATTTTTTTTTCTTCGATAAAAAAAATTAATTTTAGTAAATTAATTTATAGACGGAAATTCTATCACTAAATAAATTAATAAAAATAAAATAGTAAATATTATTGAATGAAAAGTCAAAATTAAAAATAATAATTTAGGATTATTAATAGAGCTTTTAGTCAATAATAATTTTAAAAAATATCTTAATAAATTTAATTTATCGATGGATTTTTAATCGTTAAAAAGGTAACAATATAAAAAAGAATTAAAGATTAGTTTGAGAAATTATGTCGGTAATTAAAATAATAATTATAAAATAATATAATATTACGAATGACTTTTAATAATATTAAAATATAAATAGTTTAAAAAATTTAATTTACGGACAAAAAAGTTTGTCAATAAATAAAGTAATAAAAAAATTAAATATTAGTGGAAAATTCCACCAGTAATAAAATTAGGTAATATTATAAAAAAAACTAAAAAGATATTTGAACTTAAGCGTCAATGACTTATATATAGAAAGTAGAAACAATAAAATTTCGTCGGTGAAACTAGTGGCTTCCACCAGCAACCGGATCACAGTCGTGATTGTTAACATCACCGACGTTTTAGAATTTAATTATGTGGTCCACATGATGAGTTATTGAATTTGATAATGTCTTATGGATATGCTTAAATAAATAATTAATTAGATAATTATTGGATAAATTAATTTTCATTAAGAACTCTATTTTGATGAAAAATAGAATTAGAGTCTGACTAGAAAATTTGTCATCTCTCTACCTATAAAATGGCATATTATTCCATCAATTTATTCATGATATTATGTGAGATGCAGAGAAAGAGAAACACAATTTTCATACTATTAAACTACATAATTAAATTGTGTTTAAAGATTGGAGATATTCAATTAAATCGTTCAACAGAGATTCAATAAATTTGAGATACAGAATTAAAGATCGTTTGTTAGGGATCATGTATGTTTTTGTTACTCTGTATTTATCTGTGAAAATCATGAAGTTTAAAATTTTGGAATTTCTGTTCATTTTATTATTTATGTAAATTGAACAAATAGAATTAACATGTGATATCAGAGCATATAGTTTATGAACACATGATTATTCATTAACGATTAATCTCTTTCGATTTTATATGCTCCTAAATTCTTGGCAGGATTATGTTAAATAAATAAACTAATAATGTTAATATTTGTCAAGACTAATTAATCATGTCACAAAATTTGTAGATTAAGAATTGATTGTTGGACCTCTATGGTTAAGGCATGTAACTAAGGATGTGCTGTGATTCGAAGTTAAAACAAGATAAGTGTACTCTCTTGCTTCAAATCCAAAATATTTCTACTTAGATAGGAAACGAAGGAAATGAGATGAAGCAGTATATTTAGAATAGCAGTAAAGAGAAAGATATAGAGTGTGCTTTACTGAATGAATTTCAATACATCTGTAATCTGTAATTTAGTCTATATATACACTCATCCAAGGCATGATCTATACAAAATGCGGATGGATAAATAACAGACTAGGCACATGTAAAAGAGTTGAATTAGTTACAACCATATGAACAACACTAGAAGCTTCTACTCAACCGAATTCAAGTCACATGCTGGCTGAGTTTTCTTTTGTAACTTGATCACTTGATTTTCTGATTTTGATCATTGTAGTCCATAGTTCCTTCTTCTCTAACACCCCCCTTCAAGCTGGAGTTAACTTCAATTACTTCAAGCTTGCTACGTAGATATAAGTGTCTATAATTCATCAATTGTTTGGTTAGTATATCTGCTGTCTGGTCTGCTATTGGAACATAGCTTATCACCAGTTGTTTTGCTAATACTTTGTCTCTGACAAAATGTATATCCAATTCTATGTGCTTAGTCCATGCATGATAGACAGGATTAGAAGTCAATGCACTAGCTCCTAAGTTATCACACCATATTCTTGGAATTTCAGTTTGCTTTATATTCAGTTATTGAAGTAGAGATTGAATCCAAGTGATCTCTGCAGTAGTGTGAGCTAAAGTTCTGTATTCTGCCTCAGTACTTGATCTTGCTACTACTTGTTGTTTCTTTGAGGATCAAGAAACTAGATTGTCACCCAGGTATACACAATAACCCACAGTAGATTTTCTGTCATCTGGACATGATGCCCAATCAGCATCTCCATATGCAACAATGTTCATATTCTGTGTTTCATGAATGATTAGCCCCATATCAAGAGTTCCCTTTATGTATCTAAAAAGTCTTTTTAGTAAGCTCCAGTGCACATCTGTAGGATTTTGAAGATACTGACTAATTCTATTTACAGCAAATGAAATGTCTAGTCTTGTATGAGTAAGATATTGCAGTGCTCCTACTGCACTCCTAAATTGGATTGGATTTATTAAGCTTATGTCATCTGCTTTATCTACCAGCCTTTCAGCAGCCATAGGAGTGATACTAGGCTTCAGATTTTCAAAGTTGAACCTCTTTAACACATCAGTAGCATATTTCTTCTGTGATAGGTGAAGTCCAATTTCATCTCTGTAGAATTCAATCCCCAAGAACTTATTTAGTTTGCCCATATCTTTTAAAGCAAAAGAAGCATTCAACTTGTCAATCAGTTTCTGTATTGTTGTACTACAGCTCCCAGTTAGTATAATGTCATCAACATATACTAGCAAGTAGATTACATGATCCTGTGCAATTTGATAAAAGACTGAACTGTCAGCTTTAGATTGCTTAAGATCCCACTCCAATAATGTCTTCTTCAGTGTATCATGCCAAGCTCTAGGGGCTTGTTTGAGTCCATATGTAGCTTTGTTGAGTCTGCAAACAAATGGTTCTAATTTATCTATGAATCCCTGAGGCTGCTCTATGTATACTGTTTCCTCAAGTTTTCCATTAAGAAAAGCATTGTTGATGTCTACCTGCCTTATCTCTCAGCCTTTAGAAACTGCTGCTGTAAGAATAATCTTCGGAGTTGGTGTTTTAGCTACTAGACTAAATGTTTCATAGTAGTCAATTCCTCTGGCTTTATATCTCTGAATTTCTCCATTTGCATCAAATTTCAGTTTAAATACCCATTTGCATCCTATTATCTTCATTGTAGGTTCAGGGGGAACTAACACCCAAGTATGATTTCTAACCAAGGCATCATATTCTTCATTCATTGCCTTACACCATTTTTCACTCTTCAGTGCTCTATCCAAGTTAACTGGTTCCTCATTATCTAAGGATTGTGAGATAACAGCAGCTGTGTATGTTCTTGGTTTTACTATCCCAGCTTTTGATCTAGTTACCATAGGATGTTCAACCCTTTCTGTAATCTTCTCAATTTGTGGCATATCCACCCAAATGTTAGTCCCAGCTTGAGATTCTGAGAAGTCATGCTATATGTCTCTCTGTACTAGTTGTTGTGATACATCATTATCCATACCTTCATCATTTTCTACCACTTCTTCACTTTCAGCTGAAGGTTCTTGTGCATGTTCATCTGTCGAATGGATTATATCATCTGAATTTGGGATTATATTGTGAGAATTCTGTTCAAATGGGAGATGATGTAGAGTTATATGAGTGAATTTGGTTTGGTGTGATTTATTGAGAAAACCTTCCTTAAAGGGGAAAGAATTTTCATCAAACACAACATGTCTGGAGACATAGATTCTACCATTAGAGTTTAAGCACTTGTATCCTTTGTGAGATATACTAGGCCCTAGATAGACACATTTTTTAGTATGGAAATCAAACTTGTGTTTCTGATAAGGCCTTATACAAGGATAGCAAGTGCATCCAAAAACCTTAAGTAGTTTGTAATCTACATTGTTTTTGAATAGGACTTCATAAGGTGATTTGTGTTGGAGTAGAGGACTAGGCATTTTATTTATAAGATGTGTTGTAATAAAAAAAGCTTCCCACCAATAATAGAGGCATGTGTGCTTGAGCTAAGAGGGTTAAGCCGGTTTCAGTTATGTGCCTATGTTTCCTTTCTGCTCTTCCATTTTGAGCTGAAGTGTGAGGGCAGGAATGTCTGAGTTCTATGCCTGATTCTGTGGCTAGTTTATCCAAGTTTTTGTACTCTCCTCTCATATCAGTTTGTAAGGCTTTCATTTTCCTCTCAAATTGGTTTTAAATTAGCCTTTTAAACTGTGTAAAGTAGTGTAGGACTTCAGATTTGTGTTTTAAGAGGTAAATCCATGTATATCTAATACAATCATCAACAAACAACACATAATACCTAAACCCTGAGGTAGAATTAATGTAAGATGGTCCCCAAACATCAGTGTGTATTAGATCAAGAGGCATTTAACTATGGGAAGAGGACAATTTAAAAGGTAAGGCATGAGATTTACAAAACTGACATGATTCACAGAATGATAAAGCTTTATTATTGACAAATTTAAGATTGCTACAAGACTTTAAAACTTGCTGTAATATAGAAGTAGAAGGATGTCCTAGCGTTCTGTGCCAGATTTCAGTTTGTGCTTCCATGGAGTTATGACTGGTAGAGTTGGTGGAGTGATTCAGACTGACGTTGAGAAGATTATAAGTGGTGTTAGTGATGATTATTGACTGAACTTGTGTTTGATGGTCTTGAATGAGGTAGATTCAGTTGATATAATACATCTTCAAGTTTTCCCTGCACTAGAGCCTTCCTTGTTGGTAGGTCCTTCAAAACACAGCCATGAGGAAAGAATTCAGCAGACACATTGTTATCAGTAGTTAACTTAGAAACACTTATCAAATTCTTTTTAATTTTAGGCACATGAAGCAACCGTTTTAGCACAAGGGATTTATCAAATTCAATATTGAATATTTTAGAACCAACATGAGAAATTTGTAATGAAGTACCATTATCTACTACCATTTTCTGCTTACCTGCATACTCATTGGCTTCATCAACATTGTTTCTATCAGTAGTAACATGGTGACTAGATCCAGAATCAGCATACCGGGCTTGATTCTCTACTATATCTGGGCTTGCAATGTAAGCAGGGGAATTAGAGGTGTGAATCTGATCATTAGGTCTTTTCCCCATATACTTTTCATCAAACCAATTATAACACCAAGCAGCAGTGTGGTTGTTTAAACCATAGATTTGACATGATTGTCTTGTTTCATTTGTCCTTCCAAATCTCTCTCTACCCCTTGTTCTTCCTTTGAAGTTTGAGTTTCTTCCACCTCTACTTCCTCTCCTATTATAGTGACTTACATTCTGTGAGCTTCCTTGAGTTAGGTTGATGGATCCAAAGTTTTTTCTGACTTGACTGAGATACTCAAGTCTACTTTCAAAAGTCATGAGTGTTGAAGATAGCTCATGCCATGAAACTTGATCTCTGCAATTCACTTGCACTACAATAGGGGTGTATTCTTCATCAAGTCTAGCTAGTACTTGAGTAACCAAATCAGCATGATCAATCTTCTTTCCAGCAATCTCCAGATTATCAGCAAGTTGCTTGATAGTGCTGAGATATTGATCCATAGACATGGATCCTTTCCTAATTCTTTGCAATTCAGAGGTAAGAAAGGTCACTCTTGACCTGTTGAAAATTCCATAGTTCTCATTTATAGCCTTCCAAAGCTCACTTGAGCTATTACAGCCCATGACATGTATCACAATCTCTGATATCATGGATGCATACAACCATCCCATTAGGAGCTGATCTACTGCAATACATCTAGAGTATTCTGGATTGGGAATTATCTCTACTGTTGTTCCAGCTTCAATTTCAGCTTGTGAATTAACAAATTGTGGAGGACATACCTTCGTGCCCAGCAGATAGTCTTCTAGACCATGGCCTCTAACAATTAGCATTATAACATTCTTCCAGAGAATGAAGTTATCTCCGTCTAGCTTTACAGAAGCTACCTGAGTTAGGTTCATGCTGAAAGGAGTAAGATTGTTCATCAGAACTGGTGCTTGAATTGTGGAGTTAGAGTTTGAGCTATGAGATTGATTGTTGTGGCTAGTGTTCGCCATATAGAGGCTCTGATACCAAGACAGGAAATGAAGAAAATGAGATGAAGCAGTATATTTAGAATAGTAGTAAAGAGGAAGATATAGAGTGTGCTTTACTCAATGAATTTCAATACATCTGTAATCTGTAATCTAGTCTATATATACACTCATCTAAGGCATGATCTATACACAATGCAGATGGATAAATAAAAGACTAGGCACATGCAAAAGAGCTGAATTAGTTACAACCATATGAACAACACTATAAGCTTCTACTCAACCGAATTCAAGTCACATGCTGGCTGAGTTTTCTTTTGTAACTTGATCACTTGATTTTCTGATTTTGATCATTGTAGTCCATAGTTCCTTCTTCTCTAACATACTTATCACAAAAATCGATGAACCCAATCATTTTTTAAATGGATGTATTCTAGTTTTTTGTCTTGCTATATATTTATTGTATTGTTTATGAGTTGATTATTATAATATTCAACATTATATTCCTAATGTTATTATAGGACTTAATGAAATAAGTCGGCATGTCGGATTTAGGTCCATTAATTAGGTATTATGAATTAACTAATTGGATCAACATATTGGGCCACCTATTGTGGGTCTAAGCATATAAATTGGACAATTATATTCGTGCATGACAGTTATGAATTGTGATCTATTTAACGTTTATAATATTTGTCCAGTAGCATTCAAGTTATTGAATTAAGTGTTTATGTTAATTTATGAAATTTTTTTTTATTCAATTTAAAGATATTCATATTATGTATAGTTTGTTAGTCACCAAAGTGACCAAACTAAAATATTTCATAGATATCTGGTTGTTTAATAAAGAAATATTATTGTTATAGCTTATGGAATATTTATTACTCATTTCAAAGATATTCATATTATATATATATATATAGTTTTTTAGTCACCAAAGTGGCCAAAACTAGAATGGTTCATGAATATCGAATTGTTTAATAAATTCATATTAATGTGCATGGAACTTTTATTACTCAATTAAAGATATTCATTTATGTATAGTTTGTTAGCCACTAGAGTAGTCAAACTAGAATGTTTTGAAAATGTCAAATTGTTTAATAAAGTTTAGTATATCGTACCCTTTACTATAGATGCTTACTAAAGATACATAGTATATGGGTAACACGTTTGTTAATCATAGATATATTTTGTCACCCTAAGGTGGATCAACCATCATATGATTAATCAACATGAGAGGGTAATTGATAGTTATTAATTGGTCGTTTTATATATCCAAAGATAATAGAACGGTTCACTTGATAAATACTTAGTTTCTCATTAAAGATAAATACAAAGTATCATGACGTTATTTATATCATGGTATTTAAACAAAGGCGAGCTTCGATATATATTTATTGTCTATATGAATCTGATTTATCTCATATCTCAAAATATTGACGTATAGGGCACCTACTTTATTGTATCAATTCAAGTTTTTCTTTATTATTATGCTTCATGTGTTATGATAATTTAATAAATTAAATTTATCGTATTAGCATAAGCAAGTTTAATTCTAC
Source organism: Forsythia viridissima (assembly GCA_030279155.1). Classification (NCBI taxonomy): domain Eukaryota; kingdom Viridiplantae; phylum Streptophyta; class Magnoliopsida; order Lamiales; family Oleaceae; genus Forsythia; species Forsythia viridissima. Next base: position 5,210,648 of record CM059038.1, read on the forward strand.
TTAGGTGTTTTGGATCTTGATCTTCCTTTGCTATCTAAGAAATCTATTGCTATTATTGATAGAAGCAATAACGAAGAAAAGATTTTTATATAAAGCTTGGAAAAGATTGAACAAATTGAATTTTGAGAATTAGCAAGCAATATTAAGATAATTCTTCTATAAATTGAAAGAATAATTGGAGTGTCTAGAATTCAAACTGTTGACAAGTCTCTCATGGGAACATTTATGGCTAACTTTACCACCATGAAATTTGATGGTAGACGTAGCATGTATGAACATGTCTTAGAGATGACTAATATAAAACTAATGTTAGAAATATTAAGAATGAAAGTTGATAATTCTTAGTTTAGTTCATTGTGAACTCTTTGCCTTCTCATCACATGTGTCATTTTAAACTCACTATAATACTACAAGAAATAAGTGAAATGTAAGTGAATTGACTAATATGCTCAAGAGGAGATGCGACTTAAATGGTAAGGAATTAATTATGTTAACTTCATCAATCAAGAAGTTGAAAATAAATCTGGTTAAAGACAAAAAAAACGAACTACCACTCAAGATAAAGAATGAGTCTCTTAAAGCTATTGAGACTCAAAATAAGGAAATGAATAATGATAAGTATCAATTCTTTAAAACATATGGACATTATTTGAAAGATTGTCATATATGTAAGGCATGTTTCAAAAATAATGATAAGCCTAGTGCTTTTGAATATCCTCAATCATATTTAATTGAAATTCCTTATAATACTTGGTGGATGAATTATGAAACTACCATTTTGTGTCCAACATAATATAGTGATTCTCCTCAACCAAAATCATAAAGATATCATGGTATTTTGTTTATGGGAGGAGAAGCTAAGTTAGAGTTTCAGTTAAAGGAATTCAGACCTAGCGTTAGGTTTACACAATGGTCATTATTGAGACTTGTCATAGACACTTTGTCCCTTATGATTCTTATAATTTTCTGTCCATTTCTAAAACTTGACGCTTTTGGACATAGTTTCAAATTTATAAAAGGATATCTTAGTTTGTTTAATTGCAATAATTGGTTCTTGGATTTAATTTATGGTTTATAGAAATTGAAACTTAAAAGCAATTTAGTCGAGTTCCTTCTTACCCTACATGATGATGTTGGAATTAAAAGCACATAAGTATATGAAAATTCTACTTTGAGATTGATATTTTTTGTCCTTTTTGATATACCAAAGATTTGGTGGATAAAAATATTTTTTCACCTTTATTGATGATTTTCATGATATTGTTATTTATATTTGTTGCATGATTAATCTCAAGCAATGGACACGATTGAGGTGTGTATCAATGAGGTAGAAAGGCAACTAGATAGAAATGTGAAAATCATACAGTCTGATAGAAACGGTAAACAATATGGAAAGTAATACTTATGTCCATTTGCTACACTCATCAATACACTATGCTAGGTACGCCGCAGTAGAATAGAGTAGCTAAAAGGCATAATTGTATCTCGATGGATATGGTTAAGAGTGTGTTAAGTAATTCATCTTTACTCTTATTGTTGTGGATATATGTTTTAAAAATGGCCACTAATATATTGAACTGGGTTCCTAATAAAGCAGTTCCAAAGATATATTTTGGATTGTAAAAAGAAAGAAAACCTAGATAAAATAACCTGCATGTTTGTAGATATCAAGCAGAAGTTGTGGTTTATTATCCACATGAATGGAATTGGATTTTAGAATGATCAATGGTTACTTTATTGGTTATTCTGAACAAGTCCAAATGGTATAAATTTTATTGTCCTAACCATAATCTAGAAATTGTTTAAATTGGAAATGCTAAGGTCATTGAGAATGGTGATATTACTGGGAGTGTGGAGCCACGGAATGTACATATCGAAGAAGTTAAGGTAGAGATTCATTTACCTAAAACTTCTAACATTATTGTTCCTAAAATACCTTGTTGAACGACCTAACAATGGTGATCAACTATTCCATGAAGAAATCACAAATAATAAACCTAATGTAGAACAATCACAAAGAATAGCATTAAAAAATTCCACACAGAAATAAGGCAAGTTATTCCTAAAGATTATGTGATACATCTACAAGAATCAAATTATGACTAGGACATTAAAGAAGATCTGATTTTGTTTTCACAAGACATAGAATGTAATGATTTTGCTAAATGAATTGATACCATGAAAGATGAGTCAAACTTTATGGAACAAGATGAAGTTTAGAACATTGTTGAATTGCCTCAATGATGGAAAAGAGTTGAGTGTAAATGGGTCTTTAAGACTAAACGTGACTCTAATGGCAATATTGAACGATATAAAGCTAAACTTGTTGCTAAAAATTTTACTGATTATAAAAAGACTTTCTCTTACTTTTCAAAGAAAGACTCGTTTAGAATTATTATGGTGATAGTAGCACATTTTAATTTGGAGCTACATCAAATGGATGTGAAAATAATTTTTTTAAAAAGAGAGTTTAGATAAATAAATTTATATGAATCGACTTGAGGATTTCTCAAATAAACAAAAGGACCGCATGGTGTGTAACCTTAAGAAATCAATGTACGGGCTAAAACAAGCTTCTAAACAATGATATTTTAATTTCAATGATAGTATAATTTCCTTTAAAGTTAAAGAAAATACTGTCTATCGATGTATATATCTGAAGTTCAGTGGGAACAAGTTCATATTTTGCTTCTATATGTTGATGTTTTGCTTGCTAGTGATCTTGATTTGTCCCGTTAAAGATATAGGACAAGTATAGTCTCATGCAATTGAGTGAAAACATATGGAGAAATATTGTGTATACATTTATCGTAGGGAGCTTAATATGTACTCAAACTTATATTATATCATGTTCATTATGTTGGTTGGCTTGATAATAGATTACCCACACTTGGCTATTTATTCCTATTATGTGAAGGAATAATCTTTTGTAAAAGTGGATATCAGTTTGTCATTACTTCTTCCATTATGGACGTTGAATTTGTAGCATATTTTGAGACTACAAATAAACATTATAGTTGCAGAATTTTATTTCATTACTTGAAATTGTCAACTATAATGCATTGCTAAAAATTATTGTGATTTTGCAATTGTCATTTTCTCCAAGAATGAAAAGTATTCTAACGGTGCTAATACTTTGTCAAGAAGGGAGTTCAGAAACAAAGAATGTCAAATAAACAAACAAGCACCAACTTATAATTAGGGATGCATTACTGAAATGACTACCACCAAATGCTATATATTAATGGACATGTGAAAAGCATGAATCTTGGTAGTAGTAGTTAATATATTTTATGATGGTTTATTGACATTCAGAGCTCATTGATGATAATAGAAGTGTTTCTGATTTATTTCCTATTTTCAATATTTATGTACATGTATGAGATTGGATTATAATGACATCGCGAATAGTCTTTGACAAGGACATTACATGACCATTACTTATACATCTCACTTATAGACCAAGTCGAGTAAGTTGCTAATATTGTGGTACATGGAATTATTTCGATCCAATGATATAGAACCGATATGACTCGTATTGGTTGTTTACTCAATTTTGGTAATTATGATGATTATCCACATGAATGCGGGCATAATGGTAATATATTATTAAATCATAAAGGAGCCTTGTCATATGGGCCAAGTGGAAAAATGTTAGAATTTATGAGGGCCGTGTGATAAGTTAATGAATTTGATAATATGTCTTATGGATATGCTTAAATAATTAATTAATTAGATAATTATTGGAAAAGTTAATTTTCATTAAGAACTCCATTTTGATGGAAAATAAAATTAGAGTCTAACTAAAAAATTGGTCATCTTTCTACCTATAAAAAGGCATGTTATTCCATCAATTTATTAATGATATTATGTGAGAGCCAAAAAGAGAGAAATACAATTTTCATACAATTAAACGACATAATTAAATTGTGTTTGGAGATTGGAGATAAGCAATTAAATCGCTTAATGATATTTAAGATACAGAATTAAAAACCATTTATTAAGGATCAAGGTATGTTATTGTTACTACGTATTTATCTGTGAAAATCATGAAGTTTAACATCTCAGAATTTATGTTCATGTAAATTGAACAAATAACATGACGACATTGTCGTTAATAATCACTAATGAAGGAGTGTCAACAATCGCCGCTAGTATCATTTTCAGTAGTTACGTCTTAATCACCGATATATTGATTTTCGTTAGAATCTCTTACTCAAGATATCATTAGTCATTACTGACAAAATTTTCGTCAGTGATCATTGCTCCATTATTTTATTATAATTATTCTCAAAAAGTTTTCTTCAATATTTTTGTCCAAGGCTTCCAAATTACTTGAATCGTCTCTATCACATGATTAAAACCCCAAGAGATTTTTTTTTGTTAGTATTGTTGAGATTCGTTTTTATTTAATACTTTCAAATTAGGTAGTTTTACATGCATAAGAATTGGTCAAACTTCTAGAAATATCCCATTGAAGTGTGATTCAACGAGTGCTCTTAATCCCCTTGTATCAGAATTAAATCCTTATCCTTATCCTTATCCTTACAAAAATATAAGTGCTGGATTGGGAAATCACTATTCACATCCTCGACCAAAACGATGTCATTTTGTCTTCTTCTTTTATTAACAAGGCCTGAAAAATGACGTTTTTTGATGTTCGGATATAAAATCTAATCTTCAGCCTTGTACAAACCCTGCTCGCAGTAGTGAAAATTCCAATTCCTTTTCTTCATCTCCTTAGTGTAGTGAATAGTGAAAACGTCTGATTTCCTTCATTCCTTACATTATTCAAGCCTTAGTACTCTTATTTGTTCCTTTCAAAATAGTGTGTGTCCATATTTCATACATCTATGCCCTAGAAATGTATTGTTTTTGTTGAGTTTTTGAGTTTTTGTGAAGTACGATTCCATTTCAGTGCCACTGTCCTTCTTCTTCTTGCTCTTTGGGGGTTATTTTAAAGGAAACTACTTTTTGGGCCTTTGTTAAGCACAGTGCAAAACACTTGGATCCAAAAGAAGGATGTTCGCAGAGTGAAGCACCAAACCGAATGTAATGTCTTTGAATCGGGATTTTTAGCTTTCGCTAACGGGTAATATATGTTTTGGACTTTAGGGTTTTCAGTTTTTGAATTTTTTTCATAAAGTAGTTGTGTGTGAATATGTGGAGTCTTCCTTGAAATTTAAAACTTTCCAAACAAATTTCTTAAAATCATTGTACGTTAGTTTTTCCTTTGATTTTTTGTACAGCTTTAAGTTTTACTTGTGGTCATAACTTTGAAAGACAAATAAAATCTCACAGATCTTGTAAAATTGTTTTAATTTATGTGTCATTCTATTGGTTGTAGGGTGTCTATGAAGATTGTGGTTCAATTCTTCTGTCCGACGCTCAAATAAGGGCCAAATTGCATGAAATAGTTAGTTGTATGCTATTGTCTTCGAAGCTAGCACTGATATCTACTACAGCAACAACCTATGAGTAGGAAATTGTGTAATTTCCTGAAATTTGAAGCTTTCTATGTATGTAGATAAGTACAAAGATAATTATTTTTTTCTCGTATTGGCTAAAGAGAAGATAAATGTTGGGGTGAGATGGCATTGCCTTGGAATGTAGAGTGGCAAATGATGTTTGTGGTTGTTGGTGAAGCAGTTGCAATCTGAGGTTTTAGGGTCCTTGGTGTTGTTTTCTTCAAATGGGTCAAACCCTTCTTCATAGATAAAATCAACTTTCTTATAAATTCTTACGGATGTTTTTTCCTGAATAATTATATATAGATTAAATGTGTGCTAAACTGTATTATTTCCGCAAATATAAGCTCCATGTTACTAGAATAACTGTTAAGTGAAAATACTCAGTGACAAATTAAAAAATATATTAAATTGTATGTTTTGTATGGAGTATTTATTTGATTTATGATGATTTCGTTTTTTCTTTTTTTTTTTTTTTGAATTATTTGCTTCTCAGTACATGTTTATGTAGTGTTATTTATGTTTTGGGAAAAAATGTATTGTTATTGCTGATCGTGGGTGTTTTGTTACAGTGTTTTCGTGTAGCATTTGCTGGTTAAGGTGTTTTTTGAGTTTTTTTGGTGCTAGTGTTTTTGGGAGTTTGTAGTTCAGTTCCTATGTAATTAGCCGCTTCTTTTTTTTTTAATCGAAAATGTAAAAATATATAGATCGAAAATGTAATTAGCCACTTCTTGTCATTTGGTTCCTTGTTTTTGCTTTAGTTACAGGTACGTTATTTTCATTTTTTTTTTCATGCTTATATATTTATTTGTATATTAGGGAATGATACATGAAGTTAGTATTTTAGTATAAGGTTATTTATTTCAATTTATCGTTATGATAATTCTAATACTTTTGTGTAATTTATTGGTTAACATTGTGTTGACGTCGAAACCTGCACCGTCCACATGTCAAAAGATCTTCAGTCACTCCTATGACAACTTGTATGTTACCTGCACACTCGGACAATCGTTAGGCACCAAGATCTCCGGAGAAAAAAAGTCCGGCGATCATTGGTACTCCGACGATCAAGTCAACTGCCGATATAATGGATAATACACGGGGGCAAAAATAATTGGGTGTGGGAGGGACAAGCAGGCAGAGATTTGAGCAGAGTTTAGGGTGAAATTTTAGTGCGAAAGAGCGTACCTTAGAATAACCGGAAATGTTGTATTTATAACACAAGAGTTTTAATTGATTTAGGAAGCAAATCAATTAGATACCTAATCGGATCTTCCTTCCTTGTAGGATAGGGATGATTGATTGTCAGGGCAATCTCTGAGATTGTCTACCGTATTTAAGTTTATCAAGTTGCCTAATATTTAGGAGATTGTGATTTGGTTTCCTTGTGAGGATCCGCGTGCCAATCTAACGTAATCTGCTTTTAATTATCTCTAATCATTCCAAAATACCATGATGTTCGTTAGTCACAATAGGCATGAAGGCTGGCGAGGTGCTATGGATCGGCCACGAGTATTGAGAACAGTCATGGGCTTCGCAATACCCTGATCCAAGGATGTTACAATGTCCAACGGGCCGTTTAGGGCCTTCGCAGGTCCTATGGGACTTTCATGACTCTGGGAGATCCTCGCTGGGCCTATAAGGCTTTAGTGAAGGACTGAATTGGGCCTATACGGGATCTTCATTAGGCATCTGCTGGCGTAGAGGCCTCACCAAAATCAGGTGGTAACAATAGTCCCTTAAGTCCAAGCCTGTTATTTGTAATAAGCGTGGGACTTCAGAAATAAGGGAAGAAATTTTTGGACGAAAACCCACCTCAGTGGGTTTCACGGAGTGTGGTCTTCGTGCGTTGAATTGCTTATCTAGTGTGAATTGAACTTACTCAATATAGTATCCCAAGTCTGAAGCCAAACATTAATAACGGGTGAGGGCTTCAGGTGACTAGACATTTGGTGACGTGTCTGTGGTTGGAGTGATTCTGTCAATCAAGGTTGTCAATCCGGAGGCCATGTAATCATGAGTAAGAGGGTATATGCATTTAATGTTAATGGCACGTGACGCGCATGTGTCCTTGTTTTAATAAACGCTTAGGGTTCCGTTTTCTGCCCCATTGCCCTATTTTGAACACACATCCACTGATCAACGGTTCGGGTATAACGCTAGGAATATGGACGGTTGAGATGAAAATGCATCAATCTATAAAGCATGGCGCATTCCTTCCTTTGTGACTTCTTCTTGCTTCTGCGCCTGTTGAGAGTGTTGCGATTTGCTTTGCCGATAATCAAGAAACTTCCAAACGTGTGCATTGTTCTGATTGTATTTCTGAGGTAGGCACGATGGGAGTTGCTGTGATTTGTTTTTGTCATTATCTCTTGAGTTCATAATTTTGGGATTATACCATGCCCTTCATTCTGGTGATAGTAGAAATATCGTTTTCTCAGATTGAGGGAGGTTGTAATGTCGTCCAGTCACGATGACTCGCAAAATCAATCAGATGCGCGGACAAACCCTAGTATCCGAGGTGAGTCATCACCATCATCTTTATCATCTAAGGGTGTAGGAGAAGTGAACCCAGCGCCTTCAGTTGCATGCCTGTTTGCTACGTCCACAAGCGGGAGGGGGGCTTGTCCAGACGAATCGCCGACAGAGGCTGCAGAAAAAGGGTGGCTTGACGCTGGGTCCCCGAAATGAGAGAATCACTAGACAAGAGGGATGTCCTGGCAGCTAAGGCGCTTGACGAGGAGCTCAAGCGGTCAGCCACCAAAGTGTCTATGGATCAATCGAGGATAACTGAAGTGGAGTTGGAAGACATACAGTTATCCTATGATATTTCGGCGTCCATGACACTCAGGGCTCCGGGTCCTGAGGAACACACCGATGATCCACCTGAAGGATTCGTCGCAATTTACGAACTCGTGATACAGCAAGGCCTTCACCTATCCATGCACCATTTCTTCTGTGAGGTTCTAAAAGATTAGAATCTGGCCCCTTACCAGATAACACCGAATGGCTGGGGGCAAATGGTGGCCTCCTACCTATTGTGGGGTATTGCCGAGGCAGAATGGAGCTTGACCCCGAGAGAATTTGAATTTGTATACAGACCCTACCAGTCTGCAGATTGGTACAATATATCTCCCTGTCCAGGTCAGAATGGAGGACGGCCATCGATAGTCCCAACAAAGTGCACAACTGGAAGGAGAGATTCATCTTCGTAGGAGGAGACTGGGAGTTTATGTTGGAGGACCCCCTTCTCCACGTGTCTATTCTTCGCCAATTTGGAGAACTTGGTATATATTGTTGTCTTTGTGCAAATTTTGATCATAGTTCTTGACTTAATGTCTTGCTTACTTTTGCAGACTATGAGAAGCCGCCTATCCCAAAAAGGGATCAAGGAGAGTTGAGGTCGAAGTGGAGTAAGATGCGAGCGCTCAACAGTGATTTCAGGAGTCTCGGCAACTTGTTGAAAAATGATAATTTGTTGATTTGCTACGGACTGATGGGTGAGTCACGTAAGTTGTGATATACTGGTTTTGCTATGAAAAGTTACCTTAAAGAGTTGCCTATTGGTATTTATGTCAACAGCTTTCAGGTTTAAGGAGATTCCTGCGCTCCGTCTTGCCCATCCCGTCAGTGGAGAGGGTTCCTCGACATAGACTCCTCCGCAAAAGGTGCACTGTCCGTCGTAAGAGGCCTCGGATGCTACATCGTTAGAGACAGTCTATCATCTGGCCTCTGATGTTCTAGTTCTCGGCTAGACTGTTCCTCCTCTGCCCTCGTCTTCATCCTTAAATCCTCCGCCTAACACTGCTCCACCCAAGGATAAAGAAAATGAGATTGCTGAGGATACGAGTGAGGCGGATGCTCGGAAGAGAAAGGCTCCCATGACCGCGAAAGGATTTATGAGGGATGCCCGCAAGACGAGGTGGGCCAAAGAAAGGCACCGATCTTCGCCGCGCCCAAATAGAGGGGCTAAAGGCGCAGGGAATTCTGGCTCCTCAACTGGTCAGAGGAGTCGTGTCTGCATTTTCCAGCGTCCGGAGAAATTAGAAACTTCTGTGATGGAATTGCTCCCTGCCCATCCCGCGATGATGGCAGCGAGCGTATATAAATATTGGACCCAAGAGTGGGAAAAAGTGGTCGAGGAAGCCACAATATGTGAGCGGCTGTAAATGGCAGAGATGAACTTGATACGGGGGTTGGTTATGACCTAAGAGTTATTCAGCACCCTGGAAAGTTTTGATGGTCAGTGTAGCGAAGAATCTGCCAAGCCCAAAAAGTTGTCCGAGGATCTGAAGGCTAGGAGTCTCGAGAAGGCGCAGCTGGAATCGGACAAGAGGGCTCTCCAGTTCAAGCTGGACTTGGTTGTGACGAAGGAGGCTGACACGATGGACAAGTATGAAATCGAGTTGAATGCTGTAAAAGATTTTGAAACAAGCTCGAGATCAGAAGAGGGTTGTCGAAGCTACTCAAAAATGTGCTGAGGAGGCCTAGAAGTTGGCCAAAGAATGGACCCTCACAGCAGAGACCGCGTTAGCTACCGCGAACAGCAGCATAGAGACTGTCGCAGAGAAAAAGGAGAAGCTGCTTGCCACGGCCAGGCAGGAAGTGGATAGGGTCAGGGCCGAATGCGCGGATGCTGAAGCTAGGGCATTGGAAGCGTATCAGGATGCCTTCGTCGATATGCCTGAGTATCAGGACCTCGCCCATCACTTGATGACCATAGGAGGTGAGCAGCTGGTAGAGCGGATCGTAGAAACCCATCCAGAGTGGGATATCTCTTTCCTTCGGTAGGCTCCTACCGAGGCTCCGGCGCTCAACAGTGTTCTATGCAAGGCCGATGATCAAATCCTTCCACCTTTTGTGAAAGAAGGCCCATAGTGTGCCGACCCATAAAGAGGCGGCTGGGCATCTGAACTTAAAACTTTGTATCTCTCTTTTGTGTATGTCATTAACTATCACATTTATTTTCTTAGCGTATCGCCTTCGTGTGAAAATCAGAGTGATAATTTTATGCATGATTGTGCCTGCCAGGCATGGGAAGTGGCTCCTGAAATTGAGGAATTGTTCCCTTGGACATTAATGGTGCTGACACATTTGTAGAATCTGAAGAGTTAGCATCGTTAACGTCCCGGAAAGTGGGAAGGTAACACATTCGTTTGGCATTCCAAATGCCCCCTGGGATAGTTGTACATTAATTGTCTCATTTATTGTCTCATGTCAAGTTCCTATGCAACTTCTACAAAAACACCAAGGGCCCTTGCTCATGTTTCCTATGTATGAGCAAGTCTGGTAAATTACGTGAGTTAGCCCCCATGTCTGTAATTTTCCCTGATTGGTATGACCATACATTTCTTATCAAACGTACTATGAGAGTACGAATAAGGGAACGACATCCAGAAGACCTAACAATTGGAGAATCAACATTCAAATGATCAAATACCCAGCTAATCAACGTTCAAAGGACCAAACGTACGGGATGGTTGGGCCTAGTAGCCTTAGCCCGATCATGCCCCGAACAGTGCGTCTCTGATTCAGATAATGGGGCTGGAGGCCATCTTCCAAAATGTGTCAACGGTATTTTTTTTAGCAGTGTGGCCTAATTAGTCACCAAACCAACTCGTATTAGTTTTGGGAGACTCCCTACCATGGTGAAGTCAGATTTCCATCCCCTGGCACGGCTTGGAGTGACAATGACCAATGTACAGAATCAGTAGATCCCATATCCCAATATGTACTGACCCTTAAAGGCGGCAGGGTAGTAGGATAATAATCATACTTGTTTGTGTTTTTTACCTTGTACCCCAAATTATGATGAATAAATTAAGATTGTGCCCGAATTTCCACGTTTGTTGCCTTTGTGTGAATTGCTTGTGGTAACTGGACTGGGCAACTTAGGCGGCCGGCGAAGAACAACCATTGCTAACTTTGCCATTTCAAAGTCCTGACGTTCGCCCCCGCCTTCGTTTCCACGTGTTCATGGTGTCACCATACAGTGGTGACTGTACAATTTATGATGCGCGTATCCTCAAGCACTCTTTACATCTTCTTAGGGTTTATTTGGGGTGTATTCACCCCCTCTCCATGTGCTAGATTATCTGACTGCTCGTATTCTTTCATGCTTATATATAAACTTGTAGGATTTCATTTTATTTTTCCTAACTTTGCCCTCCTACTGCAATATCTAGGTCTCAGCTGTCGCCGATCATGTCGAGTTTTTATTTTTTCAGCATCCCAAGGCTTAAGATAAGGCGTGGTAGGGTAGTGGATGATATTTCTCCTCCGCCTCCAGTACCTTCTGTAGCGTCAGTTCTGGGAGTTATTGTTTTGCTGACACCAAAGACAATGGTGGGTATCCCCTCTTCCATCCCATTTGTGCCAGAAGTAACATCGGAAATGCCTTCTATTCCATCCTCTATGGGATCCGTGTCTCCGTCGGAAAGCTCCCGGCAATCGGGTAAGAAAAAGGTTGGTGCTGATAGTGAAGATGAGGGGTTCCGAACCCCTGTTCATCCCCTTGTCGATAAATATGAATACATCAACATTGGGTCTTGTCGGGACGAGCTGGACCCCACAATTTTAGGAAAACTGCCAACTCCGACTGCCACAGCTGCAGCCTCAGATCATAAGTATTGGACTTCTACTTTTGGGAAAGCCGTGGATAATATCGAATTGATGGAGTTGTTGAAATTGGCCAAAATGTATACTTCTCGGAGTCATGTTCTTAATTGCGAATTGTACAAAGTATTGGCGATGAAGATTGACGAATTGTGCTCCACTGTTGAAGGAAATGAAGATGTTAACACGCTACGTTCAGAAAACAAAGACCTTCGAGAGCGACTCGCCTTTTTGGAAGATGAGAGGGCACGTGCCATATATGACGTCACCAAAGCTAAGAAGATCCAGAGTATCTGTGTTCAGGCCCAGAAGAAGGTCGAATCGCTGCTGAGATCTTGTCAAAATATGATCCATGCCAAAGATAAAGAATTGATAGAAGCGTTGATTGAGTTGTCGAGGCCCTTGATCTGTTGGTTAAGCTCGGGGTCCCAGGTTATGTAGATCCCAAGGGTCCGACTGGGACTTGAGAGTCTTGCATGTTCTTACCATTGTTGTCATTTGATTTGAAAATGTATAGCCTCGTATATTTTCGTATAAACTATTCTATTCAGCCATGTAGGCTAATGAGAACACACTATTTTTGCGTGTTGATAGAGTTGGCCGTGAACTAGACTCTCTCACTACATAATTTCCTTTACTTGTTTAGACGTGCATGGAATGTTTATCCGGCGAGTTGATAGAGTTGGCCGCGAACCATACTCCTTCACTGCAGAGTTTCTTTTGTCTAAATAAGCGTTGAATGTTTATCCAGCGAGTTGATAGAGTCGGCCGCAAACCATACTTCTTTGCTGCCGAATTTTATTTACTTGTTTGAATAGGCATTGAATGTTTATCTAACGAGTTAACAGAGTTCGCCGCGAACCACACTCTCTCGCTGCCGAATTTCTTTTATTTCTTTGAATGCACATCGAATGTTTATCAAGCGAGTTGACAGAGTTGACTGTGAACCATACTCCATCGCTATCGAATTTCTTTTGTCTAAATACACATTGAATGCTTATCCAGCGAGTTAATAGAGTCGGCCACGAACCATACTCTCTCGCTGCCGAATTTTACTTACTTGTTTAAATGTGCATTGAATGTTTATCCAGTGAGTTGACAGAGTTGGCCGCGAACCACACTCCCTCGCTGTCGAATTTTCTTTATTTATTTGAATGCGCGTCAAATGTTTATCCAGCGAGTTGATAGAGTCGGCCGCGAACCACACTCCTTTGCTGTCAAATTTCATTTACTTGTTTGAATCCGCGTTGAATATTTATCTAGCGAGTTGACAGAGTTGGCCGTAAACCACACTCACTCGCTGCCGAATTTCTTTTATTTGGTATAGTAGGACAGAGAACCCTTTTGGTTTGGAAAATAATGAACTTTATTAAAAGATGCGGTGTCTAGAGACGCTAGAAACAATGCTGGAAAATTGAGAAGTGTAAAACAAACTACTGATGATATGGTCGCAGATGGGCGATATTCCAGGAATGCCTCGTCTCCCTTCCTTCCGAGTCTTCTAATCTGTAGGTTCCAGGCCGAATTTCTTCGATGATCTTGTAAGGTCCTTCCCAGGTAGGCCCGAGGGTTTCAACTCCCACCTCTCTGTTAGCCTGGAACACATTTTTCTTTGGAGTTGACGTGAAGTCATTGACGTGAAAACTCTTACCCCTGACCTTGGAGTTGTAGTACCGAGCCATTTTTCTTTGGTAGACCGCGAGATGAAGCTGCGAGTTTGCATGTCTTTCATCCTGCAAGTCCAAGTCCACCCTGCGTAGATCGGCATTTGTTACTTCGTCGAAGTGTAAGTGCCTGGGAGAGAATAACCCTACTTCGACTGGAATCATTGCCTCCGCTCTGTATGCCATGGAAAAAGGGGTTTTGCCTATCGTCGTCTGAGAAATGGTCCGATAAGACCATAGAGTCTCGGGTAATTCTTCAGCCCACCCTCATTTGGTGGATTCTAGCCTTCTTTTAAGGGTATGCTTGATGATCTTGTCACAGCTTCCACCTGGCCATTGGATTGTGGATAGTAGAGAGTGGAGAAATCTCTTCGAATACCAAGGTCTTCGTAGTTCAAGTTGAACTTCTTTCTAGCGAACTGTGTACCATTGTCGGAAAGGAGGGAATGGGAGACCCCGAAGCGACGGATAATATTTTTCCACACAAATTTCCATGTATTTTTCTCCGTGATCTTGGCCAAGGGTTCAGCTTCGCACCATTTGGTGAAATAGTCCACCGCCACGACTGCGAATTTGACCCCATCTCTTCTAGTTGGGAGGAAACCTGTGAAGTCGATCTACCACTTAGCGAAAGGCCAAAGACTGGTGACAGGGCTAAGGTTATGAGCTGGGAGCTTTGGTATAGTAGCAAATTACTGGCATCTATCGCACCTCTTTGCGAAGTTATGGGAATACCCCTTCTTTAAAGCTTTCTGTGCTAGAGCCATTCTTCATGAGTGATTACCGTAGATTTCCTCGTGTATCTCTGTTATTACATACAATGCTTTGTCCTCTGTTAAGCAGCGTAGGAAGGGGTAGCTGAAGCCTCTCTTATATAAGATCTCATCTTATAATACGAACTTCGCTGCCCTCCTGCGGAGCTTTTGCGCCTCCTGTTTGTCGCCCGATAGTTCCTGGTTGGTCAAGTATGCGATGATTTCTTTCATCCATCTAGAAGATTCAGAAATCGTCATGGTGGTGGGTGCTGGAGACTCGTCAATGGATGGTTGATTGAGCTTTTCAACTTGGATGGCCCTCATTAGGTCAGAGTCCTTACTGCTTGCCAATTTTCAAAGGGCATCTGTGTAACCATTTTCCATCCATGGGATCTGCAGGAGCTCGTATACCTCAAAGTGGGATAAGAGGTCATTGGCCTTTGTCAAGTATGCCACCATGGACTGTTCGTGAGCCGTGAAGGTCCCATTGACCTGACTAATGACAAGCTACGAATCACTGTGAATCTGGAGTTTCCTGGCCTTCATCTCTTGCGCCAGCCTCAAGCCTGCTAAGAGCGCTTCATATTTTGCAGCGTTGTTTGAGGCTTTGAACTCCAGGCGAAGTGCGCAGTTGAGATTGTGGCCATGGGGGCTGACAAGTAAAATCCCAGCTCCAGCTCCAGCCTCGTCCGAGGATCAGTCAACATATAACTTCCATGTTGGTACCTTCTGGGGCCAGGCCTCAAGCGAGCCTTCAGGGATATGGGTGAATTCAGCCATAAAATCTACCAAAGCATGTCCTTTTATAGAGGGTCTCAGTTTGTAGGAGATATCGAACTGGCTGAGTTCGACTGACCATTTTATCAGTCTTCCAGAGGTGTCCAGCTTTTGGAGGATCTGCCTCAGGAGGAGATTTGTCAGGACTTCAATGCTATGTGACTAGAAGTACGGCCGGAGTTTATGGAAAACGATGATCAGGGACAGGGCGAGCTTCTCCATGTCTGAGTATCTTGTTTCCGCGTCCTGTAGGGCTTTTCGTACATAATAGACAGGAAACTGCACCAGACCTTCTTCTCGGATTAAGACCAAACTTAATGCCTTTTTGGACACGACGAGGTAAACAAGTAACAGTTCTCTATTCTTCGATTTTGACAGCAGCGAGGCCTTTCCAGTGAAGACCTTGAGGTCTTGGAAGGCTTTTTCGCATTCTTCGGTCCATTCAAACTTTCTCCCTCCTTTGATAGTCTGAAAGAAAGGCTGTCAACGGTCAGTTGCCTTTGATATGAATCGGTTTAGGGCCGCTAACCTTCCCGTCAGGCTCTGGACTTTCTTGGGAGAAGATGGTGACCGCATCTCAATGAGTGCCCTAATCTTCTTGGGATTAGCCTCTATACCGTATTGGTTTACCATGTAATCGAGGAACTTCCAGGACGCGACTCCGAAGGTGCACTTTAGGGGGTTAAGCTTCATACGATATTTGCGGAGGATTCCGAACATCCCTCTGAAGTACCCGATGTGGTCCTCAGCGTTCACACTTTTTACAAGCATGTCATCGACGTACACCTCCATAGTGTTTCCGATATGTCCTACAAACATGCATTTTACCAACCACTGGTATGTAGCTCTCGTGTTCTTTAGGCTGAAGGGCATCATCCTGTAACAGTATAGCCCTCGGTCCGTGATGAACGAAGTGTGATCCTCATCTTCCGAGAACATCAGGATCTGGTTGTAGCTTGAGTAGGCATCCATAAAAGTAGCTTGTGGTCAGCAGTCGCATCGACCAGCTGGTCGATGCGTGGTAATGGAAGCTATCTTTAGGACACGCTTGGTTCAAATCCGAGAAGTCTATGCATACCCTCTATTTCTTGATGCTCTTTCTTACTAGTACTGGGTTGGATACTCATTGGGGGTAGACTGCTTCCTTGATGAACCCATTGACTAATAGCTTGTCAACCTCCTCCTTCAGGGCGTCATATCTCTCGGTGCTCAAAGGTTTCCTTTTTTATATTTTGGGGCGCACTTTCGAATTCACCTTTAGGGTGTGGCACACCATAGATGGATCAATTTTTACCATATCGATATGTTTCCATGCGAAGATATCAGTGTTCTCTCATAGGAACTGCTTCAATTTCTCCTTCATTTTTCGCTCGAGTCTCTCCC
This sequence comes from Forsythia viridissima, assembly GCA_030279155.1. Lineage (NCBI taxonomy): Eukaryota > Viridiplantae > Streptophyta > Magnoliopsida > Lamiales > Oleaceae > Forsythia > Forsythia viridissima. The sequence continues at coordinate 5,227,310 of CM059038.1, forward strand.
CCACCTGCAATACCTAGGTTGGTTCTCAGGGATTTACCAGAAATGCTTCCAGCTCCTCGGTCGGAGAGGCAAGAGAGTCCGAGCCTATAATCCAGGGGTCCAAACCTTCGTCCAATATCATTTCTTCATCCATCTTTTCGTGGTCGACGTCTATTGGCTCCAACTGTATAGTCATTACCACCAGGACGACATCTTTACGTTTTGCCACTTTTTGTAACGCGTTCATGTAGCACACCTTCACCTCTGTCTGATTACCGAAAATCTTGGCGACCCCTCCCGACATTGGAAACTTCATTGCCAAGTGATGTATAGACGTGACCGCCTGCAAATCCTTCAGCACGGGCCTTCCGAGGACTCCATGGTAGGCAGAGCGGGTATCCACTACCAAGAATTCCATGAATTTTTTGAAGTGGCACGGGGGCTTTTCGAAGTCCACCGCGAGGGTAATCCTTCCTCGCGGAATGAGGCTATCTCCTGTGAAGCTGAATAACGACTCCAGATGGCCGTCAGTTCATGATCCACGTCCATCTGATTGAAGATACTGTCAAATAGGATATTCATGGTGTTTCCATCATCGACCAACATCCGTCCCAGTCTGTTTCTGGTAACAACGACACGGACTACCAGGACATCACAGTGAGGATAGTGTATACCGACCTCGTCTTCCTCAGTGAACGAGATTTGCGGTGCTCTTGGTCGGTGTCCATGGACTTGCCAACTCTCCATAGATTCATCTCTCACTGCCTTCGCATAGTTTCTCCACGAGTTCATCATATGCCCCCCGACATAGGGCCCTCCTATGATCGTGTTTATATCTTGGAATGGAGGGGCTCCCGTAGGTCCTTCTACCATCAGCAGATCCCTATTTCTGTCATTTCTCTCATCATTGTGGCAAGGTCCATTGTCCTGGCGTCGATGAGAAGGTCTTCACCCCTGGGTGGGCGGCCCTCGACGTCCTTACGTGGGTCGATTCCCTTCTCCCTACCCTTGGTTTCTGCTATTGATCAGTTTCTTTACATCTAGGCAATCCTCCGTGTTATGTACCCTAGTTCTGTGTATTCGACAGAACATGGATGGTGTTGTTGTAGTCAAAGGAGCCATCGTGGGTGTTTTAGAACGGATGACAGGGCTACCTCTGTCTGGTTGAATCTCTTGTAATGGTTGTTCGACGGTCCAGGGGAACACCTTCTCTAAAAGTGGTTGAAACGGGGTTCAGGAGAGCGTCGTCCATCTCTTCTGTAGCGATCTTTTTTTTCTTTTCAGCGTTCTCCTTGTTCAGCGTTCTCCCTATTTTCGATCATTTCTTCTGACTGGATTTCACGCTGGACCAAGTCTACCAGCTAACTGTAAGTCTTAGGTTGACTGTTCTGTACGTCTCTCCAGAAATGAGTGCGCATGTGAAGTCCTGTCACGAGGGCGTCTAAGACTTTTTCATCAGTTACAGTCTCAATTTTGTTGATAACGTTAATGAACCTCTTGAAATAGCTATTGACTGTTTCTCCTTCCTTCTGGCGAATGTCGTTAAGTTGGAAAATGTCAGCTATCATTGTCCGATTGCCAATGAAGGCATTGACAAACTCTCTTTTTAGCTGAGGCCAACTCTGGATGCTCCCTGGCTTCAGCTTATTGTACCACCTCTTCGCGTCGAATATGAGTGTGGTGTGGAAGTTCCGACACTTCACTGTAAGGGATTGGCCTTGGAGCTTCGTCTTATATATGTTAATATGATTCGTATGGTCACCTCTTCAGTTATATTTATCCATGAGAGGCATCCAGATGTTCGCGGGTATTTCCATAGCCTTCATATAATTGGTGAACGGGAGATTCTCTTCGTCATCATCCTCATAACATTCCATCCTTTCCTTCTCCTCCTCGGGCCTCGCATAGCTTTATTTCGGGTCCCTCTTCCTTTCTGTGTGGGCTTCACTGTACTCACTGCGCCTGCTGTGTGCTGGTAGGGGTGGCGCTATAGAGGATCCCACCCCCAACCTGTCAAACATGCTAGCAGTAGGAACGGGTCGATCTTCCCACATCAGAAGAGGTTTCTCCCTTTGATCATCCCGCGAGGGCTTCGAAGCGGTGTTTCGAGAATTCTGGCCATTTGAAATAAGTGGATCATCATGTGATCGACGGCTTTCCATTGAGTCGGACCGTGAAGGGCTTCTCTTGGCACAACTACGCTTGGGTCCATGTCAGAGGAATTGATTCTCCAATAGTTCAAGCGTTGCCTTCATCCAGGCATTGTCCACTCTCAGGTCCTGGTTCTTCTGTTCAACTATCAACTTTTGTCGTTGTCTTCTCCTCTTGCGGTAGGTTACGTTCAGGAGATCTTGAATGTTTTCCTGTCGCATGTCAGTGTGGTGGGATTCAACTTCTTCTTCCATGGAGTGTTCGGTAGCCATGCTCTTTCTGGTAGAAAATACGTTTTTACCACAAGTTTCAAGTTGTATAACATTTTTTCGTTTCTCACAAACAGCGTCAATCTGTTGAAGTTGGAACCTGCACCGTCTATGTGTCAACAGATCTCCAGTCACTCATCTGCTAACGTGTATGTTACCTACACACTCGGACAATCGTTAGGCCCTCTGGAGAAAAAGGGTCTGACGATAATTGGTACTCCGACGATCAAGTCAACTGCCGGTATAAGGGTTAATACACGGGGGACAAAAATAATTGGGTGTGGGAGGGACAAACAGGCAGAGATTTAAGCAGAATTTAGGGTGAAATTTTAGTGCGAAAGAGCATACCTTAGAATAACCGGAGATGTTGTATTTATAGCACAAGAGTTCTAATTGATTTAGGAAGCAAATCAATTAGATACCTAATCGGATCCTCTTTCCTTGTGGGATAGGGATGATTGATTGTCAGGGCAATCTCCGAGATTGTCTACCGTATTTTAGTTTATCAAGTTGTCTAATCTTTAAGAGATTATGATTTGGTTTCCTTGTGAGGATCCGTATGCCAATCTAACGTAATCTGCCTTTAAGTATCTCTGGTCATTCCAAAATACCATGTTGTTCGTTAGTCACAATAGGCACGAAGGCCAGCGAGGTGCTATAGGTCGGCCGCGAGTGTTAAGAACGATCATGGGCTTCGTAATACCTTGATCCAGGGATGTTACAATGTCCAACGGGCCATTTAGGGCCTTCGCAGGTCCTATGGGACTTTCATGACTCTGGGAGATCCTCGCTGGGCCTATAAGGCTTTAGTGAATGACTGAATTGGGCTTATACGAGATCTTCATTGGGCCTCTGCTGACGTGGAGGGCTCGCCAAAATCAGGTGGTAACACATTGGTTTTGTATGTTTACTTATCTTGTTTTATTGTAAAAATGTGTTTTTATTGCTATTTTAGTTAAGGATAATGCTTGTTGTACACCTACACTTATCTCCAACACTTACACCCTCACATGTATTGGTAATATGCATCGCTAAAGGGTGATAGATTGCCAAAGTTCCAATATAGCTTCATCCACAAATTCAAAAATACACATTCTACTCTGCGTTAGCAACAACCAAGCTTTCCACTCATTAGAAATTAGAAACACTTCTATGTATATCCCCAAAAATGGCCATATATTATTAGTATGTCTGTGACTTGACAAGAAGGACTACATTATCTTTTCTTTTGGGAATCAATTGAGTTTTTGATATTTTACAAGTTGAGTACTAGAAATATCACTCTCTGATTTCCAGAGGAAATTATATTCCCTACATTTCTTGTTATAAATGTAGTGATTATCTACATGCTGATCGAATGAAGAGGCTTTGGTACACCCATTAAATTGATTCCCATGGACTTTACTCTGATGGAAATAAACACAGACTACAAAATGAGTATCATTGTTCTGTTCAACGGTGGATCTCTATCTCTGTTCTTATCGCATTAGATTTCTAATCATTGCGATATTGGCTTCTTAGTCTGAGTCTATCGTCTTGGGCTTTTCTCGATTCTCCATTATATTCCTTGGTTGCTTTCTATGCCCGGCTTCCTTATATTGAGGATCAAGGTTGCCACTTTTCCTCCTTTCCACTATCAATTAGCTCAGAATTCTCGTCTTATTTCTTATGCATTCCCTGACTTCTTGGAGACATGACATATTCTGGAGGCTGCAATTAAGGTTTTGTTTATCGTGTTTAAATTTCAATCTTGAGGCACTGTCAAGAGATGAAGTGAAACTTCTCCTTTTGTAGTATACATATTTCATTGAATTTATGCTGATGCTTGTTGTACAGGTCGGTAAATAATTGATGAACTTAGAAAATTCTCTCTTGGTTTCACCAAATGTACATGTTGTTGTGTCTTTGAGACGTTGGCGGCAAAGATGGTTGAAAACTTTTTATGGAGAACTTTAACAAGCAGTGAACAAAAATTATAGCAGGAAACAACTAAAAAATAATTGGGATAATGTAAAGAAAGATTGGCAGCTATGGGATGCATTGTTAAGAGGAGAAACTAGACTATGGAAAGACATACTATAGATGCTACAAATGAATAGTGGGATACAAAATTACAAGGAAGGATTTCTAGTTTCATTCTTTAATTATAATGGACACGACAATATAGTTTTTCTAACTTCTAAATTACTAATGAGTGGAAAGCTTGGTTGTTTCTTATGGTAAAAAGGCCTTCCTTAAGGCGTGACTCAGCCTGACAATAAAAAACCTTATTGAGACGGGAATAATTTAAAAGGTGAGTGAGGCTTACGCCTCAACTCACCCCTCAACTGATTGAGGCGTAAGCCTCAAGGCGCATGCCTCAGTAATGAAGAGGCGAACGCCTCAATAAATGACTAAAGCCCCACAACCTTTGGGAACCCAAAAATTCATTAATTTGCATTGGAAATATTTTACAACTAATTTGCATTGGTATTCTAATAGTATCATTGGGAAACTTATCTTTTTTTTTCCTTTTTTGTTTGAGTTGCAACTTGATTTATTTATTTTTTGCTTGTTTGCATTGATGCTTTAAGTTAATTTATTGTTTTTGAGACTTTTACATTTTGTTTATTCTATTACATGCTTATCTTTATATATATTTTTATTTTTTACTAATTATTTTGATTCACGGTGAAGCTTACGTCTTGTCTCAAGAAAAAAAAACACTTCACTACCCGTTTTGCCTTTTTAAACCTTGAATGTACCACACTCTATTTTTGGGTTTTTTATTCTTACTTAATAATCCTTTTTTTTCTTTAATATAGGGTCTATGGATGAAGAAAGTAAAGAAATACAGAAAAAGTCGCATAGATAATTCTATGCTGAGCGTAAAAAATTCCAATCTAAAAAGATAGTACATAGAACAAAACTTCAACTTATTGATGAAGTACAAATGAATTTCAATGATGGAAATAGTAGTTCAAAGTTCCTAGTAAGTATTATTGTCTTAGAAAGCAAAATAAAGCAGTATCCAATTTACGATATTATTTTTATAAGTATTTAAAATGAAGTTTATGTATTGTAGTTGAAAGGTGTGATGACAAAGGATTTCCCACTGTGGATGTGGAAAGTGCTTCTTTTGAAGATGGTGTAGACAATCACCATTCGTGTCCAAAGGACCCAACCATGACTAATTACAAAATTAAACAACTCCAAATGAATCAATGCAATGCAATAATTGACATAAAAATTATTCCGAACAAAACTTATATATTACAAGAACCAACAATTTGTAAACATTGCAATGCTAAAAATTTTGAAAAAGAAAGTAAATGTTTTTGTTGTTGTAATAGAAAAGTAAAATTGCACATAAACAATATACCTATTGAATTGTATGAATTATATATTTCTAAAGCGAGGCATTACATTTTAAAAATAATGGACGACATTATAATAAACATTTTGCATTTATATCATTTGGTGTTAAGTATGATAAAACTTTGTTTATAAAATACAAATGTATGTACACATTTAGGGTTCAAAGACAAGTAAATTATTACATAAATCAAAATTTACCAATTGATAATATTTCATCTTATTTACAATTATACTTCTCTGATACTGAAAATGAAATACAAAATAGGTTACAAAATCAAATAAGTTTTGTGAATCAATGTTATACAAATTGATAGATATATTGAAGATTAATCCTTACAGTAAGTTTTTTCGTTCCTTGAGTGATATTGAATGTTTAGAAATGTGTAAAATACACATTAGATGTGATCCAGGACTTAATCAAAAAGTATACAATACCCCATCTGCATCAGAAGTTGCTGCAGTTTGGGTTGATGAAGATCTATATGCACATATTAGGGTTCGAGATATATCAATATATTGTCATTCTAATACTTTACATAGAATACATTACTATTTTGGTTGTTATGATCATCTTCAATATCTATTATTATTTCCTTTTGGTGAATCTAGATGGTATGAAGATATTAAAAAATATAAACAAGATAGAGTTTATAATACTCCAATAGTTGAAAATATTTTGATATAAATATTATAAATTCTGCGAATGAGATAATTTAGAGAAAGAATACATGTTATTACAAACAACATAGTTTGTTCATTTAGATTATCATATCATTTTATAGTTAGAGTTTTCCATTGTAGTTGTTTATTGTTTGATATTTTTGTAGTGTTGACAAGGAAAAAGAAGAGATCACAAGTTTCTTGTCGGAACTACTACTTCTACAAATTTATGTGCGAACTCTTGACAATTCTATTTTGCTCCATGCTGGTATAGTACGTATGTTAAGATTGAAACGAGGAGATTAGATTATTTTTGTCAAAATCAAAAAGAAATACGTGCTAAACTTTAGCAAAGAATTGTCGATAGTATAGAAAATGGTGAAAATTAAAGTTATAAAATTGGCCGAAATATTATTTTACCATCTTCTTTTATTGGGGGCCCTAGAAATATGAAAAAATTATATATGGATGCAATGGAATTAGTTCAAAGATTTGGTAAACCTGATATATTTTTAATAGTAATTTGTAGTCCTAATTGGAATGAAATAAAACAAGAATTGAAACATAATGATGCAAGTCAAAATAGATATGATTTAACTACACGTGTATTTAGAGTTAAATTAGATTAATTGAAACTTGATTTAATAAAATAAAAAGTTTTTGGACCAATTGCTGGTTATATTTATGTGATAGAATTCCAAAAAAAAAGGCTTCCACACACTCATTTTTTGTTAATTTTGAATACAAGTTTCAAAATTACGAATACTGGTTGAATTGATAAAATTGTTTCATATGAAATACCAAACAAAATTAATAACCCTCATCTACATTCTATTATAATGAAACATATGATGCATGGTCCTGTGCTATATATTGAATCCAAATAATGTTTGTATGAACAAAAAAGGAGAGTGCAAAATAAATATCAAAAACAATTTACTATGAAAACTTTTGTTGGTGACAATTCTTATCCAAATTATAAACGCCGCAATAATAATCAATTGGCTAAAGTTGGAGGACATTTATTAAATAACCAGTTAGACACGCGTGCGTTGCACGTGCTATTGTAATTATATTGTCAATTTTTAAAATTTTCAAATTTTTTATTTTTTAATTGTTAATAATTAAAATGTTAAAGTAACAATTGCAATAAAGATAAAAAAAAAATATGATTTTTGATAACATGTTGTATTGTATTGTTTGATACAAATATTTTATTTATATTCATAGAAATACAATTACAATCAAATATGAGTTTTATGTAGTGGTAATACGAATAGTAACTTGAACCATGATTGACTATATAATAGTGGTAATGATTGATTATATAATATTGTACATTTGTTGGAGTCGTGATTCATTGTGAACAATATTATTTGTGTATGTTCTTAATAAACTATTTTTATTAAGCACGTCTAATTTGACGATGTAAATGAAAACAACATAAATATTAGTAAGAAACAAAAATTAAAGAATTGTTAACGTTCTCTCCCCAACCTCCCCCCCTCCCCCTCTTTTCATCTCCATTTCAGTTTTGACAACCATTATTTGAATTTTAAAGCGGTAATAAAAAAAAAGTTACAATTTTCCCATTCATTTTTTGTAAAAAAATATATATATTTCTCATTTCTTTCATCTACGTAATGTAAAGAAAAAAAAATTAGATCATCTTTTCACCTTTATATTTAATCTAATATATTAAATATTTACAAAATATAATTGTACATTTAATAATTTGTTATAATTTAATGTATGATAATAATGATCAATAAAAGAGTAATAAATAAATATTAAAAGATAATTGCATTCATGTAAGTACAATTACAATAAGAGATGGGTTTTATATGGTAATAAGACCAACAATAACTTGAACCCAGTAAAGACCTTTTGGTGATTTAAAGTTTGATGATTGGCGAACTCTTGACATCAAATCTTATAAAATTAATAATCTCCAGGGTTGCATTTTACGAAAAATAAAATTACTAATTACTAATTTTATTGTGAGATATTGTAATGATTGACTACATAATATTGTATATTTGTTAGAGTAGTAGTTTCTTGTGAACAATATTATTTGTGTGTGTTATCTTTTTATTAGACGTGTTTGATTTGACGACGTAAATGAAACGTCATAAATGTGAGTTTGAAACAAAAATTAAAGAAGTGCTAATACTTATGTTGTAAGAATATTGTTAACAAACAAAAGTAAGATGATAAGAACATTCTATATAAATTAATTAAATTAAATTAAATTAAAAATGAAAAAACTTTCACAGATTAGTTCTAAAATATAGTATATGTTTGGTGGAGTTTAAAGATTTTGAAAAAAATTGGTAAAATGTATTGTTGAAAAGTTGATAAAAGTTTTAAGCCCTTCAAAATATGTGGTTGAAAATGAATTTGAGAAAAAAAAAAAGTTGAAAGTTGAATCAAACATACTCGTAATCACTGTAATCTAATGTATTAAAAATAATCTTTTTATTTCTATTTCAGTTTTGGCAACCATGATTTAAATTTTAATACGGTAATAAACAAATTTACAATTTTTTCTATTCTTTTTCTTTTTTGTTGTTGAAACTCATTTCTCATTCTTTTCATCTATGTAATACAGAAAAAAAAAAAAAAATTAATAGATTAAATGTTTAAAAATTTTAATTGTACATTTAGTAAATTGTTGAAAATTTAATGTACAATAATGATGAACAATAGAAGAGTAATAAATAAAATATTAAAAAAATAATTATACATTAATGAATACTAAGGGTGAATATGATTTTAAAAAAATTGTAAGGATAGAATAGTCCAAAAATATTTTTCCTTTCAAGGAACTTTTAGATGTAGTATAGATATAAATATATTCTAATGTTATAAATGTTTAAAAAATTTAATTGTACATTTAGTAAATTGTTGAATAGAACTGACAAATGGGTTGGATTCGGCTAGCCCAACCCGCCAGAGTATGGCCACACATGAAACTGGACTAGGCTGGCCCAGCCCAGTTTTGTATGAACCAGAAATATGCTAGCTCAGTCTAGTCCATTAGCCCAACTTGTCTTAATTTTTTTTTTTTTAAATAAATTTTTTATACAATCTAATACATTACATCAAATACAATCTTAGATAAATTTAGACTATATATTTTGAGATTTTTAAAGATATTAATTTATAAAATTGGAGCTCTCATGTATTAGTTAATAGATAAACGTCAATTTTCTTTCAAAATAATAAATTTTTTTTGTTAATTGTAAACTATTTGTAGACACTTTTAAAAAAAATACAAATATTAAAAGCATGCTAATCTTATTATTTTGAGATATAAACATGTTTGGCTTAAATTAAAAGGTTTACTTATAAGTAAATTTAAAATAAATAATTTATTTGTCACGCCAAATATATTTTAGATTGAAACTTAAATTAAACTAAATTTTAATTAAATCTAAACACTTTTATGTTGGATCCTAAGATTTTTGAACTAATGTTTATTAGTGACTTTGGCTTAGATCATTTTAGATTGATATTATTTGAATTATTTATTGGGGTTATTCACAAAATGAGTTATTAGTGTTAAGCAGCAAAAAAAAAATCAAAATCGGGCCGGCCCAACTAGCTTGCGGGCTAGATGGGCCGGGCCATCTTGGCCCGATTTTATTTGGGCCAGGGCCAACACAACCCAAAAAGGAGGGCTACATGAGCCGGCCCGCAGACCGGACCGATTTTGCCACCTCTAATGATGAACAATAAAGTAGTAATAAATAAAATATTAAAAAATAATTATAAATTAATGAATACAAAGAGTGAATATGAAATTTTTAAAAAAATTATAAGGGTAGAATAGTTTAAAAATGTTTCTCCTTTTAAGAGCATTTTAGATATAGTATAGATATAGATAAATAGGTTGTGCCTTATAATCCTTATTTATCTGCTAAATATGATTGTCATATAAATGTAGAAATTTGTTCGACAGTAAAAGATGTTAAATATTTATATAAATATGTATACAAAGGATATAATAGAATAAGTTTTATGTAAATAACAATAAAAATGAGAATGTCGATGAAATTGAAAGTACCCAATCTGGTAGATAGATTTCTCCACTTGAGGCAATGTAGAAAATATATGACGATGACTTGAAACTCCTTGAGGACATCCTCCATTCATTGCCACCTCAGGCTATGAAAGAATTGTTGTCCAACAAGGGTTATCACTTCCACTTTTTTTTTTTTTTTTTGGGTGGTTTAGTAATTTCTATTGTTATTTAAAATATAGATGGAAAGAATTATGGGTTTTACTATCTTAATTGATGTTTATAATTTTTGTTCATTTTTTAGTAAAGCTTGGAACTTTTTAAAAATTTTAAACGCCAATTGTTGATTAAATTGACAGCTATTTCAAAATTTATTAATGGACCAGGAGTTCTATGATATGTGTATAATTCACAATTTTAAACCAATTTAAAATTCTTGTCATAACAACATGTATATGTCACTATTCTCATTTTCGTGTTTGGTTCATTTGGAGTACAAGGTAATGATCAGAATAGATTAGTATTAAACAACTTAATGCTTGGAAAGCATTTGATAAGGGTTAAGATTTTCATATACCAAGAGCTCCCTCCTAAGCTAAATTGATTTACAATTTGACATTCAATACCTAACACGGATAGCTTGAAGCAGAAATGGCATATTCCCATTCATTGTATGATATTTTGTCTTTTTCTTTTCAATAATATAAGTATAAATAAAGATACCATAACTTTTAACAATGAAATTTGAATAGTAAACTATACAAACAATTATTAATATATCAGTAAGTTTTCAAATGACCTTTTGTACACTCAACCTATCTATGTCTATCAATCATAAGTCTATTATCAAGTAACCACTACCCATAAAGTCAAAATTATGTACACATCTCATACTTCATACTACTCTATATTTATTATAATAATATGATATATAACTATTAAAAGTACTCAACTTATATTATCTACTAACACAAGTGTGTATATATATATACTGGAAATGATCTACTCTCTACAATGGGGAGTAGTATAAAGCCCACCGGACACGTGTCCAGCGGCCATTGGATGAGTGCTTGACTTTTATGTCAAGCACTTTTTAATTACCCAATGGCTACCGGACACGTGTCCGGTGGCCTTTATATCTACTCCCCACTGTGGGGAGTAGATCAGCCCTGATATATATACACTCCCACATATATAAACCGCGTGTCCGGTGGCCTTTATATCTATTCCCCACTGTGGGGAGTAGATCAGCCCTGATATATATACACTCCCACATATATAAACCCATATATATCCCTATTGTATATATATCTATCTATATATATACTCAATATCACAAAATCTAATCTTCATACGAGTGCAAAAACCTCTCTCTTTTTTGGTCATTATAAAAGACATCAATCTTTCTTTCTAGCATTACTTTCATTTGTTTTCTCAACCCACAACTTCTTCTCGTTTCTATTTTCAGCAACATTTTGAGGTACTATTCTTCTCTTTCTTTTAACACTTAAAGATCAAAAATCATTATTACAGATTTCACAATAATATTAGATAATTTCCCACAACAATCACTTTGATGCATTCATATTGTATATTTAATTTTCATTACATAAATTATCCCAATATTCATATCAGAATATTACATTTACACACAGTTTTATTTCACAAACACAAAGCATAAACTTAATATACATGAACTTGATCTTTATACTAAATAATATAATTATTTATACTTTCCTTCAGATCATTCGAACAACAGAACTAGTTAATTATTTGTGCTCAATAATTCTTTACATCTACTTTCATTCCTTATTTATTAGCGTCAATCTAATATGCTTCCAGGTATCATTCAAATGGTTATTGACAGAAGACCTAAAAGAATGATCCGAACACGTTCTAAAAATTAGTGTCAAGTCCAAGACATAATTCTTATAAACAAAAAGTACTTTCCTATTAATCATTTTGTTATACTTATCCCATATTGTCCATATCATTGATAAATTACCATTCCATTTATTCAAGGTTGAAAACAATTTTGCTAACAATGTGGAAAAATTTTGCTTTAAATTATATAAAGTTGGAGTTCATTTTTGTTATTCCATATGAAATGATATATTGTTGTTCTTGATTTAATCACCAAATTATTAAGACATAAACTTATGTGAGCATTACTTGTTTATTAGCAACGATTCTTTTAGATCAAAGGAAAAGCATTTGTCAAAGTCCTAAATCTACCATTTTGGTATATGAGATGTGATAATTGCAATAAAGTTTCAAGTACAAACTATGGAGATATATATCAATGTGTGTATTGTAAGTATTCTAATTCAAAAACAGCAGCAAGGTAATGTAAATATTGTTATCTCTTACCCAACTATTGAAATATTGTTCAAAACTATCTACTTTACAATTTATATACTCAACATTAAACTATACATTACACATTCATAGCTAACATTTTCAACTTCTGGAATTAATTTACTACAGAGCAAAAGTATACCTGCAATTAATTGATTCGACGGGGTACATCAACACTACAGCCATTGGAGAGCTAGCGGAGAGCGTCTTATTATGCAATGCAAACACATTGATGGATCACTCAATCTCGATAAATATAAATCGTATTCTTATTCAATATTCTAAAATCATTTTTTGCCATTATAGTTTGAATAATTCAACTCCTTTCTCTTCACTAGAATCTAGATTCAAACATCATTGATCTAATCCGTTCAGCAACAGGGGAAGAAAAAACTCTCTACATCAAAGCAATTCAACAAAATCAAGAGGTTACTGAATTCTAGTATGAATTGTTGTTTATTCTTGATAGTGATTCAACTTCGCAACCAACAAAGGAAATACAAAGGAAAATCACCAATGCTTGAGGATGAACAATCACAACAAATGGATACCAAACTTGTCATACCACCACCAGCCAAAAGATCTCTATTCCAAACCCCAGAAACACCTCTTCCAACAAACAAAAAAACTGAGACAGGTAAGAACAAGGACAAGAACAAAAAGGAACTCTAACAATCTCATCCTTTTGTAGAGCTCAATATAAGCATTTAGATACTGACTTTTTGAACTCTTTTGATGATCTCTAAAATCAAGTGTAATTACTATAACATCAGCATCTAGCTTACTTCATAAAGATGAGCATTTTTATATTTTCAACTTATGTAATTGGTAGAACTTGAATATGCCACTACTACATTTTGGGCAACTAATAATGTATATGCAGATGTTCTTATTTCAGTATGGTTTAATATTAAATTAGTTTCATTTATTTACATGTACCTTTTGGTAACATTTATTTTGTATCTTCAAAGTCTTCATATGAATAAAATCATTATCATCTTCAATTCATTAAACCAAAACTAAAAGAACAATGTTGTATTGAAATGTTGTATAAGTATTTAAAGATTTTTTATTATATACCAATATTGTATGAAGACCATTTACATCAAAATTTCCTCCATGAAATTCAAACTATACTATGTGATTCTTTCAAAAAAATTCATTGCATGTCCCATAGCTCTATGAAAATATATTGCAGCCTCTTTTTTTCTGTCAACATACATAGATTCTTCCCAACAAAATCCATCAATGCAAACACAAACATTCTTCCAAACAAGTACGGTCATTTTCAAATCAATTGGGTTCCCTAGTTCTATGACAAAATATATATGACTTACAATACTAGCATATTCGAAAAAAGTGAAAGAAGTCATGTAATAGTGCTGCTTGAGTCTAAATTTCACTATTTTACATAATAAACATTAAATGTTAAATAACATCTATCCAATTAAAAATTTAATAACTTCAACTAAACTATCATATTAACAATTACACAAACTTTTTTATATATAATACACTTCTAATTATAAAATTAAATATAACGACAATGTCAGAATAATTAAAAAAACAATACTGATTTTATAATTAAATATAACAAAAATATCAGAATAATTAAAAAAATATCATAAATACGTCATGTACAACATACGGGCCAAAAATCTAGTAATTGATATAGTACCTTATAGGATTTTTCTATAGCTCATTCAATCTCTGGATGAGTTTTTACTATCTTTCATCACGTAGTTGATACTGTAATTCCCTTTGGCCCATTGTGTTCAAAATTGTGTCTACGTAGCCTTGTTTGAATCTATATCTTCCTTAAGATATCTGATATGCTGTTTCTTGAGGTTAATATTATTAACCATCTTTGAAATGGAGTGTTCTTTGATAAGATTGATATCCCTAATTGAAGGAAGATTGGTGAATTTAAAGAATATCTCCTGATCGAGATATCTTGAACGTAATCCTTTTTTTGTAACCGAAATTGGGTAGAGTTGGACAAGGAAATGAGTGCCAAGAATGACTTCTTAATCAAGATCTTTGACCAGATAGAAACTACTTTTGAAACAAACATTACCGTTATAAACATGGGCTTTGGTAAGCTTGTAATTGATGTGGAGGCTTTTACCACTGGCACCATAAAGGTTTTCATTAGTTTTTTCAAAGTATTTAGTAGGGACAAGTTCTTCTCGAATGCAGTTTTGATCAGCACCAGAATCAAGCAAAACTCTGGTTTTGATTTTGAACTCTTTATGAATAATAATTGTAGCAATTGCATACCATTTTTGGAGGCGAATTTGGTTGATAACATTCATTGAACTTTCTTCATCAATAGGAAAAAGTATCTGAACGGGGCCTTGACTTTGATTGTCTTCTTCTTCAGAAGAAGCAGAAGAGGAACTGGGCGTTTGCATTTTGGCTTTTCCTTTACAAGAAATGGAGGAGGTCTTAAGAACCGAGACATCAAACTTGACATCTGCAAGTTCTTTTTCTAATTGAGAAACTTGATATTTCATTTGGTTGACTTCGGAACGAAGATCTTGACTTGAAGAAACGTTTGGTTTTTTGAATTTATCAAAAATTTGTAACTCCTTTGAGGGGGTTTTTCTTCAGGGATGAGAAGGTTTTGGAATTTTTGTTTAAGGTCTGAATCTTGGATTTGGTCAATGATTTCTTGGATTAACCTCTTTTCTGAAGTTAGGACATTGATTGAACTTGTTTCATCACAAATGCAATTTTCTTTGCAATTACATATCTTTTTCGAAACAGAGGAATGAGAAGATGAAGAATTATCACTGAAATCAGTGTCTTCTTGAAGATTGTAAATCGCATCTTCAGAATCAGAAGAATTTGGGGATTTGATAAGATTAAGGAGTTGAATTTTTAACTCTTCATCAATTTGAAGGTTATTAATTTTTCTCCTTAAGGGACATTTGCTTGCGAAATGGCCTTTCTTGTTGCATTTCCAACAAGTGACCTCAAAAAGGTCTTTCGAGGGTTTGTCCTTTAACTTGAAATAGTCTCTCTTTCGTTTATACCTATTGTATTTTCGAAATTTTGACGAGTCTTTTGGCTTTTTGTAAAAATCTGGGGAAAAGTTTTTCCTGAAAGATTTCTTATTTTTATGAAATTTGTGAGATTTTTTGAAATGTTT
The DNA here is from genome assembly GCA_030279155.1 of Forsythia viridissima. Taxonomy (NCBI): domain Eukaryota; kingdom Viridiplantae; phylum Streptophyta; class Magnoliopsida; order Lamiales; family Oleaceae; genus Forsythia; species Forsythia viridissima. Next base: position 5,243,262 of record CM059038.1, read on the forward strand.
GGAAGGAGGAGGATTGAGACGTTCGAAACCATACTATTCGCAGAAAGATCTGAGTTCATTTCTTCCTTCCATTCTATCTGACTTCAACTTTGCTTTGAGCTTGAGATCATTACAGAGCTTGAGTCCTTCTTTATTGATATAGAAAATGATCTGACCATAGGTAAGGTCTTTGTAGGGAATAGTTGAAAATTCATCTCCTATTGATTCCCTAACTTTTTCGGCGAAGAGTTTGGGGAGACCTGCAATGAATCTTTCTTTCCAGAAAGCAGAATTGCAGTCATCTCTGATCAAAAAGTAATCATGACTTTTTGAAGGAAAATATCCTTGTACCACTTGAAATCTTGAAGTTTTGGACAGTAAAGGTTCATGAGAACATCAGAGGCTTTTTCCATGACTGAGGAAGGGTCTCCGACAAAATGTTTGAGGATTGTAAAAAGGATGGTGGTAACGGAATCTTGTTTGGTCGGATCAAGGTGGTTATCTCCTTCCTTTTTTACGGCATTTTTTATCTTCTCTCTCTCTTCTTCAGAGATGTAATTGAACCACCAATTTTTTAATTAACCTTGAAAGCCATTGATCAAGTTGTAGCAAGATTCTTTGTAGGTGTTTCCTCTTGCAGCATAGGCGCTAGCTGCCATTGTCATTTCACTGATAACATTGAAAATTTGCTGCTCAGTAAGATTATCAATATCCCAAGATATGACTTCAGTTCTTGTGAAGGTTTTTTTAGGCCTTGAAGGCTCTTCAATAAGCATATCAAGAAAGGTTGGTCTGGGATAGTAATGAGGGATCTTGTGATGCTCAAATCTTCCTTTGAGTTTATTGACAGAAAGGTTTTCGAATTGTTCTTGGATTTCCTGGATATAATCAATAACATTGATTCTAGAGGAAGATTCTTTGTTTTGCAGCTGTTTGGCAATTTCAGAAAGGATATCTATTGAATTTGTTCCAAAAAGGCTGGATCCAAATTTAACATGTCCTTCAGAAGGTTTGATAAGAGTTTTGGAAGTAGGAAGGGTTTCTTTTCCTTTTTCCTTCTCTTCTTCGATTTTGTCTTTGACGGGCTGATCGATTTGGTTAAGTTGGGTAGCAACAGAATGAAGGAGGCTATTTGTATAGTTGTTTTTTTGCTGAAGAGTTTTGATGTCTTTGACAGTTGGATTTTTACTTTCAATTCTGTCTGAAGGAATTTGTTTGAAAGATGAAGCGACAACTTTAACATCTCCTTTTGGAATAATGATCTCTTCAAGAGGAGGATGAACAGACTGGAACTTGTGACGCTCAAATCTTCCTTTGAGTTTATTGACAGAAAGGTTTTCGAATTATTCTTGGATTTCCTGGATAGAATCAATAACATTGATTCTGGAGGAAGATTCTTTGTTTTGCAGCCGTTTGGCAATTTCGGAAAGGATATCTATTGAATTTGTTTCAAAAAGGCTGGATCCAAATTTAACATGTCCTTCAGAAGGTTTGATAGTAGGAAGGGTTTCTTTTCCTTTTCCCTTCTCTTCTTCGATTTTGTCTTTGACGGGCTGATCGATTTGGTTAAGTTGGGTAGCAACAGAATGAAGGAGGCTATTTGTATAGTTGTTTTTTTGCTAAAGAGTTTTGATGTCTTTGACAGTTGGGTTTTCACTTTCAATTCTGTCTGAAGGAATTTGTTTGAAAGATGAAGCGACAACTTTAACATCTCCTTTTGGAATAATGATCTCTTCAAGAGGAGGATGAACAGACTGGAACTTGTGACGCTCAAATCTTCCTTTGAGTTTATTGACAGAAAGGTTTTCGAATTGTTCTTGGATTTCCTGGATAGAATCAATAACATTGATTCTGGAAGAAGATTCTTTGTTTTGAAGCTGTTTGGCAATTTTGGAAAGGATATCTATTGAATTTGTTCCAAAAAGGATGGATCCAAATTTAACATGTCCTTCAGAAGGTTTGATAAGAGTTTTGGAAGTAGGAAGGGTTTCTTTTCCTTTTCCCTTCTCTTCTTCGATTTTGTCTTTAACAGGCTGATCGATTTGGTTAAGTTGGGTAGCAACAGAATGAAGAAGGATATTTGTATAGTTGTTTTGTTGCTGAAGAGTTTTGATGTCTTTGACAGTTGAGTTTTCACTTTCAATTCTGTTTGAAGGAATTTGTTTGAAATGTGAAGCGACAACTTTAACATCTCCTTTTGGAATAATGATATATATAATAATAATAATAATAATAATAATAATAATAATAATAATAATAATAATAATAATAGGATAACCGTCGAAAATTTAATGCACATATTTTTCCACTATTTTTTTCTTTCCATATTTGGCAAGCTCCGCCATAAATGCTGCGAGGCATGTGTTTTCTTTAATTGGTTTCACACATTGATTGTTTATTTTATTTTATTTTTCTTTTTTCCTGCAAAAAAACGAAGTGTAACGCACATATTTTTCCACTATTTTTTCTTTCCATATTTGGCAAGTTCTGCCATAAATGCTGCGAGGCGTCTGTTTTCTTTAATTGGTTTCACACATTGATTGTTTATTTTATTTTATTTTTCTTTTTTCCTGCAAAAAAATGAAGTGTAACATTTAATATTATATATGATAAATGTAATAAATACAATAACTTTTCAAATTCTTTAATTGGTTTCACACATTGATTGTTTATTTTTTTCTATTTTTCTTTAAAAAAAGAAGTGTAATATTTAATATTAAATCATAAATGAAACAACTATTCAGAAACGCGTTAAACTCATTATCTTTTTCTTTTTTTTGTATGAAACCGTCTTTTGGGCTTTCCTGTGATATTCGAACAGTTTATTTGTTTCCTATTTTTTATTAAAATCATTTCTGTAAATTATTTGCACTTTTGAATTTTGTTTCTTTTTTTTATTGTGTGTTCGGATACTATTTTTTAAAAAAAATAAACTAAAATAACTTTACAAAATGTACTCAAATATGAATAAATGCAACAACTTTTTAGAAACTAACAATTGGACTCATCATCTTCTTTTTTTTTATGAAATCGTTTTTTGACCTTTCATGTAGTATTCGAACAGTTTAATTGACATTTTTTAAGGGGCATGTGTGATTGTGCATCTAAGAATTATACTCCGTTTTGTAAAACGTGCAATTGTGTTTGAGCTATATATATAAGATGTATTCCTAATTCACTTTTGGATCCCGATACTATTTTGTTTCTTGCACTGCCCCCATTGAGAACTAGTTTCTAGTAAGTACATGATTATGCCTTCTTCTTGCAAAATAGATTAGGTATTGCACATTTTGTTCATTACATAAAAAATGATGTATTCTTTTTTTTTTTTTTTTTTTTTGGCACGGCTAAAATTAAATGGAGGACATTTTGCAACAATGGCTCCTTTGTTAATATCATCAGTAAGGTGAATCTAACGAAAACACAGCGAGCTTTGAAGGTGTGAGTCGTTCACATGTACAAGGTTCTGGCTTACGGTAGACCTTCAGTATAGAGTTTGTTTGCCACGACAAAGAGGTTAGTCATAATCGTTTTCAAATTTTCGTTAAAATCATTTTTGTAAATTATTTACACTTTTTAATCTTTCAATTTTTTTATACCATTTTTTTAAAAAATTTTACTATATGTTCGGATGCTGTTTTTTTTATATTAAAATAACTTTGCGAAATTTAGAATAGTATTGTCGTTGTTTCTTAGTTACACATATATTATAATCAACAACATGATTATTATGTGTAATTTAGTTACTGGTATTAATGTTTATATACAAATATAACAAATATTATTCTTCGATTTAGGTAATTAAATTGGAAACAGTCAATTCTGTGCATCGCACAGATGATGCACTAGTTTTAATTAAGACACCATTTAGTGAAGAGTATTAAAAGGGATGTCATGTTACGAACTGGGACTAAATTTTTTATTTGCTTATAAAATCTTTGTTTAGATAATTATTAATAAGACATAAAAATGTAATGATGGAGAATAAATAACACAAAGATTGTACGTAAAAAATTCTAAAAATTGGAGAAAAATCATGGGCTGTCAAAGACAAATAATATTCTATTATTAAAAAAATATTACAATTATATAGGATCTCTCGCTCATCCAAACCCCTAAATATCGCAAGAAAAATAACATGAGCTTTATCATACTAACCTATTTTACTCGTTGTATAAACCACAAAGAAAATAATAAAAAGGGTAATTTGTATTTTTGGTCCCCAACCTTTCTAAGTTGTAACAAATCTACCTCTAACCCTTTTTTAGTACCAAGCATCCCCAACCTTTCAATTTTTTGCAAATCACGTCCAATTTTTTGCAAATAACATCTCCATTGACATATTTTGATGAATTTTCCATTTTTTTTAAATAAACAAAAATACAAAAGGCTAAAAATAACAAAAAAATAAAAGAAAATTATAAATGAAGTCCTACAACTTTTAAAAAATATAAAATAAGTTCATCTTCCCAAAAAATCTACCACACCCCACCCCCCACGGCCAAATCACTTCCACCATTAACATCTCTTTCACCTCCATTAAATCCTACCAATTCATAGTAACAATATTCATATACCACAAATTAAAGTTAAAAATAAAAAAGAATAAAATCAAATCCAAGAACATTGCCCCGCTTGATCCGCCATGACAATGCTTGTCCTCTTTGTCGGATGTCGAAATTCCTCACGGGTGACATTCTCCGATCGCGATTGCAACAGGCCCTCCGTTGAGCAAAGATCGTATTTTCATCAAGTGAAAATGTATGAATCTTCTTTTTTTAACGACTGGAAATAATGTTAGCAAACCACGAAGGGGAAGCATTACAAGAATCCTGAGAATTCAATTGACCCGAAACCGCAGGATCCGAAATCTAAGTCGAATTCAAGTCTGATTTGCTCGATTTGGATCTAATATACCCGTAAAAAGAGAATAAAATCTTCCACTGGCACGCTTCTTCTTGCTTGTATTATCAACAACTACTATAGAACCAATGGGGCCCACCTGTGGAGTACTGTAAAACCGTTGATTTTGGCCATTAATGTGCGACGTGGCAGTGGTGTCAGATTTCCGGTGGAAAATATAAGGTGATACTGACTGGGGGAAAGCAAGAGGGGGTTGTTGAGCATCAAATTTCAAGCGATCTTCTCGGTCTCGGGCCTAGACCTGTTTCTAGGTAAGGGCTTGCTCCTGGACTGCTATAATAGAGAAGAGGCATTCCTGGAGGCAGGAGGCACAGACACCGACGCTGCCACCAAGGTCGATCGGATGCTTCTTACACCTCACTTACTGCTATAAAAGGATAAATACTTCCTTGTATCTATATGTGAATTATTTATACATTCATGTATATATACAAATATTTCATTGAAATGGAGTGACGAGATGAAGCATTTTTGGTTTGGCGTGGCTGGGCGGGGCTGGGCGGGGCGGGGTGGCGGGGAAGATGAAGTTATTTTGTGTTTTTTAAAAGTTATGAGACTTTATTTGTAATTTTTTTTTAGCTTTTTTTTCTATTTTTGTTTATTTAAAGATGAGGGCAAAATCGTCAAAATATGTCAATAGGGACCTGATTTGCAAAAAATTGAAAAATTGAGGATATTTGGTGCTAAAAAAAAGTTAAGGGTAGATTTGTTACAAATTAGAAAGTTTGAAGATCAAAAGTGCAAATTACCCTAATAAAAATAGAATGGCATGCTTATAATTTTTCTTAGTACAATTCTGCCAATTTTTCTTTCTTTTTCAAAGCAAAAAAATAGTACTAATTTTACTTAAAAATAAGAAAGTCGTATTAAAACAAAAGGTAATTTGCAATTTTGGTCTCCAACCTTTTAAATTTTTAACTAATCTTTCATCAACTAATTTTTTTAGCATTAGTCATCGCCAATATTTGCAGTTTGTTACAAATCACATCCTCATTGACATATTTTAATAAATTTGCACTCTCTAAATAAACAAAAATACAAAAAAACTAAAAACAACAAAAAATAAAATAAAATTACAAATAAAATCCCACAACTTTTGAAAAACGCAAAATAAGTTCATCTTCTCCAAAAATCCATCCCATCCCATCCCATCCCATCCCATCCCCCTACCCTATCTGAACATAGTTTCTCTTTTCGCACTCTCTTTCTTGATAATATAAAGTATGAACACATAAATCCATCACTCTCCACCCAAAAATAATCTCCCATTTATGTCTCTCTCCACCCAAAAACAATCTACCCAAAAACTATTACTTCTCGTCATATGCTGGGGAATAATAACATGTGATTGAGGAAGTGATGTGGACGTTGCTTAAGATGCATCCAGCATTTAACTGGTTGACACAGACCTAGAGAAGTTCTGGGAAATGTCCGAAAGCTGCTTCTGCTGATCCTGGAATTGTATTAGTTGGGAAGGCTGTTGCACTGAAGATCGCTGCGCTAGAAGTGATTGTTGCTGCTGATGAAGCTTCTGCAGAAGTTGAAGCTGAATTTGGTTCTCAGGCACATGCAAATGTTGGCTTATGTGATCTGAAGTCTGAGCCGGCATGAAATTCTGCTGCTGATTGTGGCTCAGAATCTGTTGCTGGTTCAGATTTTGAGGAAGATTTCTCTGAAGCTGATAGTTTCCAAGAGATTGTTGCATGACATTCTGAGCTTGGTAGGACTCTGCATATGTAAAAGATGGGCCTGAACTTGGCTTGTAGGTAAAGTTTGATTGATTAAATTGTGTCTAGGCAGTTGTGCAATGTCGTCAACTGTTTTTGTCGCTACATAATGGGGTGGGGTGAACTTATTTTGTACTTTTTAAAAGTTATAGGACTTCATTTATAATTTATTTTTTTTTTTAGCTTTTTTGAATTTTTGTTTATTTAAAGAAAAAGACAAATCCTTCAAAATATGTCAATAGGAACGTGATTTACAACAAACTGCGAAGGTTGGAGATGACTAATGCTAAACAAATTAGTTGGGAGTAGATTAGTTACAAATTTGAAAGGTTAGGAACCAAAATTCAGCAGATACTGTTTGGAGACACTTTGCAGACATCTTTCATATCACCCTCAGGCAGCTCGAGGGATTCCAGTATCGCTTCCAGACTTGGAGATTCTCGGGTCAGTTTGTCAGCACGGGACATATACACACGATCATTCCTCTATTGATATTATGGTTTTTATGGACTGCGAGGAATGATGCGAAGCACAGAGATATAGCTATGGAGCCAAGGAGGATCATTTGGAGAGTTTACCACACCATCTCGCTTCTGCATACAGGCCGCTTATTTCGGCACATCCATTGGCGTGGAGACATGGACATCGCTCCGCTTTTTGGTGTCATTATTACCACCCCTTCCCCTCCTCCTCCCATTTTAGTTTTCTGGCGTACTCCACCAGTGGGATCCTACAAGATCAACACTGACGGATGCGTCAAGGACGGGATTGCTAGTGGCGGAGGGATTATCAGAGATTCGTCAGGACAGTGCATTCGGGCATTCTTCTCTTTCTATGGCGACTGCACCATTCTCGAGGCGGAGCTACGAGCTATACTAGACGGGATCATTCTGGCTCAGAGACTTGGGTTATCAGTTCTATGGGTGGAGTCAGACTCAACATTAGCGATCCACTGCATCACCAAGGGAGGAGGACCTTGGCATATTCAGGCTACTCTACGGCACATCAGGCATCTACTAGCACTGGACAGGGATACTATCACTCACATCTTCCGAGATGGCAACCAGGTTGCTGATCTTCTTGCATCAGAGGGCTGGGATCGACGCTACTATTATGAGTACAGCTCTCAGGATCTTCCACGACGACATCGCAGTCTAGTCCAGATTGACAGATCTGGACTTCCTACTGTTAGAGGCTTATAGTTTCTTTTTAGAGATTTGTATGGGAGATAGTACCTCCTTATTTATTGATTTCTGTTTTGCATTTACTCTTTCATTCGATTGTGCTTGGAGGTCAGGTTTTATGCCCCCCTCCCTTGTACTATTATGAGCTTTTTTATATATGGTTGGGGCTTCCTTAACCCCCAACCCCCCCTCCCCCGGTCCTTCCCTGATGGAGGCATAAAAACCACATTGGGGTTGTGATGGTGTGTTTACTAAAAAAAATTTACCCAAAACAAAAATATAGCATAAAAATGAATAGGGAAATTGGCTCAAATAGTCCCTAACGTATGACATTAGTGTGCAAATGGTCCATAACCTTTTATTTTTGGCAGAATGGTCTCTAACATATCTATTTAGGTGCACAATTGGTCCTTTTTGACGGATTCCGTTAAAACCTATCCATTTAGGTGCGTAAATGCTCCTTCTCATTTTTTGTCTTTATTAGTGGAGGTAAAATTGTCAAATTACATTTTTTTCTTTCTTTCTTTCAATTGACGCAAATGGTCCCTAATCTTTACCTTTATTTTTTTGGCGTAAATAGTTTCTAACCTATATGTTTTGGTTAACAATTGGTCTTTATTTGATGAAAAGACAAAAATATCATTAGTTTTAATTAAACAAATTTGCAATTGGATTCTTAACATTTGCAAAAACTGAAAATGGGTCCGATACTTTAATTTTTTTTATTAAAAATTAAAAGAAACTAACAAATTGATAATATACTAAATTATTTTGTATATTTTATGTACAATTATAAAATAACTAAAATTTAAGCTCATAATTATTTACAAATGTCCTAATTAAAATAAGAGTAAATAGCACCGGGGGTCTCAATGTTTTGAACTTTGTGATAATTGGGTCCCGAATCTTTAATTTCTAGCATCCGGGATCTTAACATTTAAATAACGCCCGAGTAAAGTCCTTCGGTTAAAAAAACAATTAGTTTAACCGTTAAATGGTCAAAATTTTCTTAAAATGACAAATTTACCCTTTTTTGAATTAAAACAAAAAGAATACAAAAAATAAAAATATAAAAAGCAAAAAATGCAACAAAAACAGCCAAGAACAGCAGACTACCGGAAGAATTGTGGTTCTTAAAGAGGGATCTTTTGTCACTCCAAGAACAAGATCCACCACCAATCTACATTCATATCAACCAGACAGATTCCTAAAAGGCATTCCTCTTAAGGATCCAGAAATTGAAGAGGAAGCACAAGAAACAGAAAAGTGAAGATGAAAAGAAAAAACATTCACATTCAATACACTTAAAGTAGTTCTAATGGATCTGTTATATGCCTGTCCTACCTGGCCGCCCACAAGGGCGAGATAGTCCCATCCACACGCCACGTAAGCACAGTCGAAACAAACACGCCCTCATCCTCATTTAACCCCTTTTCCGAGGCGGTTTGTACTTTTTCCGAAGCCCACGGGTCGGAACAGCTTGATGGGCCGACCCTGGTTGCGTGTCTAGGAAGCCTCCCTGCAACTCAATTTTGAAAAGATTGATGGGACAGCCTGCCAATGCGGCTTGTCATGATCATAGCCCTCTAGTTTGCGGCTGAAAGTGACCCTCCCATTAATGCTAGTGACGTGACACCAAGGATGTGACTCGAGAGCCCCTCAGATTGAGCCACGTGTCGCACATCGAGAGGAATCGTTCCCATGACATTCGTCTATAAATACCAAACTCATTTCACAAGACAAGGATGTTGAAAATATTACTCTCACCATACATATATCAAGTCCTCCTTTTTAACTATTCTGGGAAGTGTTACAACCACCTCGGAACTTGTTATTAAGAGGCCCTCAGGCTTTCACTTTTGCCTAAAAGAGTTTTCTCAACCTTCTATCTTCTTTCCATCCAGACGGGAGGTTATCTACGTGGTTGAATAAACCACGCGGCAGTCTTGGTAAGAGAAAAACGCACGTGGGCATAGGTAGCGTGGGGATCCTGTTGGCAACCATTTTTGGAGGTCAACAGATTGGCGCCGTCTGTGGGAAACGGGACAAAAAGCTTCCTTTTTCTTGAACAAAGGAAACCCCCTGAAAAGGGATCGACCGACCCACAAAATGAGTGGAAGCAATGAAGAGAACCCTAGAAGAACCAGGCCAATAGAGAACGACGAAGTCAGGGCTGAAGAAGCCCCCCGAAGGAGGCGAGGAAGAAGGCCTCCCACGAACCTCGAGCGAGAAATGAGAACAATGGCTGCCAGCGTGAGGCAGCTGGCTCAGCACCATGCGCAAATGCAGGGGTATATCCAAATGATGCATGCAAGGGGTGAGGACCACCCACGAGAGTCAGATCCAGACGAGCCCGAGGAAGAACCGGAAGTTAACAGCAGGCGCCCCCGTGACCAGCAGGCCGGGGGAGAAGCCTCCCATGCCAGAACCAACGATGCAAGGGACAAAGCCGCTACCTCGGAAAGGAGGCCCCAGCCGACAATGTCGGCCAGCGTGTTTGAAAGGTTAGGCGAACGGGGAAGCAGCAGATGGCCCCAAGAAAACCCACAAAGGAGAGAAATGCCCCAAAGTCCCCCTAGGAATAGGCGGGAAAGGAGGGCGAAGAAAGCCGAGGCCAGGGGAGAATCAGATTACCAGCCATACGCACCCCAGCCAGCCGTTCAGCCACAACAGAACTATGGGGGCGGACAGCAAGCCCAATACCACACCCCATTACCCCCGGAAGTGAACATCGGGGGAGAGTATCCGAGGCCTACGAGATCATTCGAGGTAGATGACGATGACGAGAACCTTCCTTTTTCAGCTGGAATCAGGAACGCGTCCATTCCTCACGAGTTTCGCGTGCCAAAGATTACCCCTTACACAGGCAGGGGTGATCCGTTGGATCACGTGAACACATACAAAACGGAGATGAGCCTCCGAGGAGCCACCCCGGCCTTGAAATGCAGGGCCTTCCACCTAACCTTGTCAGGAGGAGCGAAGCGGTGGTATAACAAGCTCGTCGCAGGGAGCATTTCCAGCTGGCCAGAGCTGAAAAAGACTTTCATAAATTACTTCTCATCACAAAAGCCTGCATCAGCCCCGGTACAACGCCTCCACGATGTGAGGCAGGCCCCAAGCGAGCCATTGCAAAGTTACATGGGTCGCTTCAATGAAGAAATGTTATTCTGTGAAAGAATAACAGATGCCGAGGCCTTGTCCGTCCTAAAAGCGGGGCTAGACATGAACCATCCGTTCTGGAGGGATGTCCGCAACAAGAACCCGGCTACCTTCGACCAGCTGGTAGAAATGATCACCGAAGAGATAACCAATGAGAACATGATCCTCCACAGGAATCGAGGAGGGTTGGGAGCCAACCCAGCATCGAGGGCCGGTTATATCCAAAATCCCAGCAGGACTGTTCCCCAACACAATCCTCGACGGAGAAACTACCCATCCGACCCTAATGTCGGGATGAGTTATGTGGCCTCTGCACAAGAGGGCCTGCTCCCCCCTTACACGGCTCCCTTGCCGTCGGTCCCCGCGGCCGGACCATACAACTATAGCACGTCCCCATCCACCTACTATGAGGCCGGAACCAGCACGCTTCCAATAATCCCTCCCACTCAAGAAACTCAGCCGAAGTACTGCTGCGTTCACCGAAGCTATGGACATAGCACGGACGAGTGTCGAGAGGTGGAAGAGCTTGCCAATCGGAGGGCGACCAACCCGGGAGCCAGACGCGGAACGAACACCAGGCGAGGAGATCAGGCCAGAGGTCGTGGAACCAATTTCCAGGATAGGCGCTCCCAGCAATGGGATAAGAGGCCACCGGGTCATGACCAGCGATCGAGGCGTAGTTCAAGAAGCCCTGCCAGACAACCTCGGATAGAGCGCAACCCCGAGCCCCGTCTGATCAAAGGACCGGAAAAGGCTCCGATTCGAGAGATTGACACCATCCACGGAGGACCTTATATTGGTGGGCAGACACGGAACGCCCAGAAAAGCTATGCCAAAGAAGCCGAAGGGATCCAGATGACTAATTGGCTCATCAATAGCAGGCCCTCAGGGTCAAAAAGGGCCGACCCTGTCACATTCACGGAGGAAGATATGAAAGGCATGCATTACCCCCACTGCGATGCCCTGGTTGTAAGAGCAGTGGTGGCTCGGAATGGACTGGGGAGAATGCTGGTTGACAACGGCAGCTCCGTTAATGTCATCTTCCTAAGCACCTACGAGCAAATGAACGTGGATGTACAGCTGGAGCCATCAACTGAGCCCCTCTACGGGTTCACCGGGGACTGCGTGACCCCGAAAGGAATAGTGCGCCTCCCCGTTAGCATGGGAGAAGAGCCCCTCGCGTCCCACACTTTCATGGAATTCCTGGTGGTAGACAGGAGGTCGGCATATCACGGGATATTGGGCCGACCAGCCTTGAAGGAACTGTGGGCGGTAACTTCCATCCACCACCTCTGCTTAAAATTCCCCACCGAAGGAGGAACAGCGACGGTGCGAGGCAATCAACCCGAGGCAAGGAAGTGCTACCGAAATTCCCTAAGGAAAGCAGAAAAGAAAGAGGTTAACATGACTCTGCTGGATACGGAGATGAAAGAAACGATGATGGAAGAGCCGGAAGACATTGCAATGGACGAAGCGGTGACCCCCGATGACATTGATCCTAGACTAACGGGGACCGATTCTGAAGCCGCGGGAAGCGGAGAACTAGAGCATTTCCAGGCAGACGGGGGCGACCCAACAAGGAAACTTCAGATAGGGAAGCACCTCCCAGAAGAGCCCAAGGAAGCCCTGAAAAGGTTCCTTCGGGAAAATTTGGATGTCTTCGCGTGGAAACACGAAGATATGCTGGGGATAGACGCCAAGATAAGCTGCCATCGCCTCAATATCGACCCCAAGTTCCCCTCCCACAGGCAGAAAAGAAGGCCACTAAATGCTGAAAAGTACGAGGCCCTGAAAGAAGAAGTAGACATACTCCTACAAAGCAACTTTATACGAAAGGCCAGATATCCTAAGTGGGTGTCCAACCCAGTGTTGGTTAAGAAGTCAAATGGAAAAATGAGAACCTGCATAGACTTCTCTAACCTCAATCAAGCCTGCCCCAAGGACAGTTTTCCACTGCCTCGGATTGATCAACTGGTCGACGCCACGGCAGGACACGAGCTCCTAAGTTTCATGGATGCTTACTCGGGATATAATCAAATTCCGATGTACCCACCAGATGAGGAACATACGTCGTTCGTAACAGACAAAGGCCTCTACTGCTACAAGGTTATGCCCTTCGGCCTGAAAAACGCTGGGGCTACTTACCAGAGGCTTGTTAATAAGATGTTCGCTTCTCAACTTGGTGCAACTATGGAGGTATATGTCGACGACATGCTGGTCAAAAGCCTTAGAGCAGAGGACCACATTCGCCACCTTGACGAAGCATTCCGAATTCTTCGCGCATATAGGATGAGGTTGAATCCCTTGAAGTGCACATTTGGGGTGGCCTCGGGTAAGTTCTTAGGGTACTTGGTCAACCAAAGAGGAATCGAAGCCAATCCCGAAAAGATCAAGGCATTGGTCGAAATGAGTTCGCCAAAAAAGCCTAAGGATGTGCAATGCCTTACAGGGAGAATGGCAGCCCTCAGCAGGTTTGTTTCTAAAGCAACCGATAAGTGCATCCCTTTCTTCAAAATTTTGAAAGGAGGCGCCAGATTTGAGTGGACGGCAGAATGTGAATACGCATTCCAGGCCTTGAAGGAACACCTCGGCCAAGCGCCTCTGTTGTCCAAACCAAGAGCTGGCGAGCCCCTACTATTGTATCTTGTCGTATCCGAAGAGTCGGTAAGTTCGGTCCTTATACGGGAGGAAGAACACCAACTGCCCGTCTACTACGTGAGTAAAGCCCTATTGGGGGCAGAGACGCGCTACCCGGATATGGAAAAATTAGCGCTATCATTAGTCACAGCCTCGAGAAAGTTGAGGCCATATTTCTTAGCGCACAGCATCCATGTCCTCACCAACTTCCCATTAAGGCAGGTCTTGCAAAAGCCAGAGGCCTCGGGAAGACTGCTGAAGTGGGCCGTCGAGCTCAGCCAATTTGACATTGTTTATAAAGGAAGGACGGCAGTCAAGGGACAGGCCCTGGCCGACTTTGTGGCAGAATTTACCAACCCTCCCGATGTGGACGACCCTATGGCATTGGGAGAACCACCCACGTGGTGCCTATTCGTAGATGGCTCCTCGGGAGACGTGGGATCGGGAGCCGGACTAGTCCTTATAAGCCCAGAGGGACACAGGTTAAACTGCGCCATCAGATTCGACTTCAAAGCCTCGAACAATGTCGCGGAATATGAGGCACTCCTGGCAGGCATCCGCCTCGCCATCGAGATGAAGGTTCAGAGAATCTCAGCGGCAAGCGACTCCCGACTCGTTGTGAGCCAGGTCAACGGAAGCTTCGTTGCCAGGGAAAAAGGGATGGCTGCATATCTCAAATTGGTAAGGAATCTTATTCCTCGCTTTGATAAATTTGAGTTGGTCCACGTGCCCCAAGCCAACAACTCCAGCGCAGATGCACTATCCAAATTGGCCAGCAGCAAGGATTCGGAGCTCCTCAAAACGGTTCCAATCGAACACCTCGTCCAACCTTCCATCTGCGGTGTTGAGGAGATATTGTCGATTGAAGAAGGCCCCACATGGATGGACCCCATCATTGCCTTTCTCAAGGATCATACCCTCCCCGACAACGCGTCGGAGGCGAGGAAATTGAGGAGACAATCAGCGCACTTCATACTCTCGGATGACATTCTATACAAACGAGGCTATTCACTGCCCCTCCTCAGATGCGTAAGCACCAACGAGACAGGGTACATCCTCAGAGAGATCCACGAAGGAATATGTGGTAACCACACCGGCGGGATGGCCCTAGCTCAAAAGATCCTCAAGCAAGGGTACTTTTGGCCCACCTTGAGGAAAGACGCCATGCTTCATGTGAGGAAATGCGACAAATGCCAACGCTTCGCCACAATCCCGAGGCAGCCCCACCAGGAGCTTACTACCGTATCCAGCCCTTGGCCTTTCGCCAAGTGGGGAATCGATTTCATAGGACCGATGCCTAGGGGGAGAGGAAATGCTTGTCACGCCCTAGTCGCCATCGACTATTTCACAAAATGGGTGGAGGCAGAGCCAATGGCGAAAATCACCGAGGCAAACACTTCCAAATTCTTATGGAAAAACATCATCTGCAGGTTCGGAATCCCCCATTCCCTGGTTTCGGATAATGGAAGGCAGTTTGACAACAAGAAGGTCAAGAATTTGTGCGAAGAATTGGGGATCGCAAAACACTTCTCAAGCCCCCACCACCCTCAGGCTAACGGCCAAGTCGAAGCAGTTAACAAAACCATCAAGTACACGCTCAAACGAAAGCTTGAGGCCTCCAAAGGGGCATGGGTCGATGAGCTTCCTCACGTCCTTTGGGCTATCAGAACCACGGCTAGAACCCCCACCGGGGAGACCCCTTTCTCCATGGCGTACGGGTCCGAAGCTGTGTGCCCGGTCGAAAGCGGCATACCCTCTCCCCGTAGGATAATGTTCAACGAACAAGCTAACGACGATGCAATGAGGACAAGCCTAGACCTAATCGGCGAAAAGAGAAGCAACTCCCAAGCCCAACTGGCCTCTTACCAAAGAAAGATGGCAAAATACTTCAATAAAAAGGTAAAAAAGCGGTCATTCCGACTCGGGGATCTTGTCTTGAGGAGAGTGTTCTTATCGTCTAAAGAACCGGGTGTTGGGACCCTGGGCCCCAACTGGGAGGGCCCCTACCGAGTTGTTGGCGAAACACGACCTGGCACCTATAGCCTTGAGGACTTATGTAACAAACGGCAGCCCCATGTATGGAACGCAGAACATTTGCGTCGGTACTACCAATAGCATAGAAGGGGGGTCGGTGCCAATACAATGTTTGTCTATATTTAGTTCAGTTTTTTAGTTGAGAGTTATCTGTGTTCCGTATTGGTCGATACAGCATCATTATCATAACAAGATCAACAAAGCACATGAGACACTTCGGGAAATAACTTCATTAAAAAACAAAAGAAAGATCCATTAAAAAAGAGGCGATGCTATCAAAACAAACGCTAACTATTACAAACTACTCCCTAGCTACAGTCTTCCTCCTCCGCATCGGTCGGGGGGAACCTGGCTTCCAGAGGCCCGATATCAAAATTCGGATACTCCGTCCTCAGCACGCTCAGGACCTCTTGGTGGCCGACCTTGGCAAAGTAGTCGGAGAAATTGGTGTAAGCCTCAGTGTTGTGGAAGTTGGCTACAAAGTCTGCCTCCAAATTTCCCAACCTAGCCAACGCCTCATCCTTGTCACCAAGTGATCTGGCGGCTTCAGATTCAGCATCCTTCCTTCCTTGCTCAGCGGCCTCAAGGCTCACCCACAGGCTCTGGACCTCCAGCTCAGAAGCACTGCACACATCCTGCAGCCGCCGCTTCTCCGCATTGGCCGCTTCCAATGCCTTGGCAGCCACCGCTTGGGCAGCATTAGCATTATCCAAGCGTTTGGTCAGCTGCAGGATATTGGACTCCGACTCCCTCAGGTCCACCTGGAGCTGCTCGTAGGCCAACCGAGCACTGTCAGCCGCGGCCTTCAACCCCTCGAGGGCCTGCTGATGCTCCTTGTCAGATTTTGACGCCTCCGCAACGAGCTCCTCATGCTCTTTCATGCGGGTACGGAATTCTCCAAGCGCCTTCAGTTGCATCCCAGCAGCCCTTATTGTCGAGGCTAGACCGGCTTCCAGGACATCCCCCAAGTCCCCATGAGAAGCGAACTCCTCCCACTTGGGGGTAAAATACTTTTTAACCGCCTGGGCACCCAGTGAAGGGTAGAAGGGCACGTTCTGAAGCGCCTCGCCCAAGATCTTCGACCCCGGAGCACCGATCAGCTCCTTCATTTTCTTCTTCGAGTCATAGGACTCCTGGGCAGATCGAAGAGGATCCTGGGCCGATCGGGGGGTGATCTTCAAGAACCACCTCCCCTGAGGTATTAATCGCGAGAGTCCGCTGGGCAGTCGGCACATTGCAGACCACGTGGTCCTCCACCACCTCAGCGCTCTTACCCCTCGACTGTGAGGGGGCTCCGGCTTTCCTCTTCTTTGGCAAAGGAACCTCAGCCTCGGTGGGGGCAGAACCCCCTACCTCCGCAGGAGTTTCAGCATCCTCCCGGGCGCCTTCCCGGCTTAGGTCCTCTATCACTTTCCTCTGTCTAACCTCTTCGGTGGAACCAGGAGCAAGGGTCCGGGGTCTCTTCTTCGCCAAAGTCGCGAGAGAAGGTCGAGGACGCGCTCCTTTAGCCGTTTCTGCCACGGAAACAAATAACCATTAGCAATCGGCTCCCAAGGCAAAGAAAGTTCAGCATTATTACCTTTCGACGTCATCAGGCCCAGTTCCACCAAGCAGTTATGCCGATTCAAAAGAAATCCGTATCGACGGGTTGCTGGAGAGGCTTGGTATATAGACTCAAACAAATCAACGTCTTCGCTGGACAGCTCGCAACGGGGAAGAGCGTCTGCAATACAAAATAAACAGATATTTAGAATATACGGGAAAATGCGTAAACGACTGCTTCTACCAATCCTACTCACTGGCTATCCCATAGAAACGGGGTACGTCCATATCAGGCTCCGGGTCATCGACGACCCTCTGCCAATCTCCCGCCACCCAGAACCACGACTCTTTCCACTGCTTGATTGACGATGGACAGTCCGTCACCAGTGGCTTGTGAGACCCCCAAGGGCAGAAGTAGTACCACCCCGGCTCCTCTTGTCCGCCTTTCTTCCTCGGCAGCTTCCTCGGCTGATAGACCGTCTGGAAAACGTGCAAAGGCATCTCTCTGCCAAATGAATGTCGGAACCAGAGGTACAGACTCCCAACCATCTGGCTCCACCCGTTTGGGGCCACCTGGGTCGGTGAAAGACCATAGGCCCGTAGAATCCTCCGAAAAAACGGGTGCAGAGGCAGGCGCATCCAGCTAACGAAAGCATTCAAATGCAAAGCGGTGCACCCTTCCCTCGGGGCACACGCTCTCTCGTGAGGCTCCGGCAACAACAACTCAATACCTGAGGGGACTCGGTAAGCCTCCCTCAGCAAGCCCAAGTCCTTTTCATTCATAATGGACTGAACACTCCCGGCGGCCCATCTTACGGGGTCGGCATTAGACGGATCCCCGGCTTCCCTCAAGCTCGGAACTGAAGCTATTGTCAACAACTCACCAGTGCCAGCAGATACGCCTCGGATTGGCAGAACCCCCTCCATAGACGGAGAAACAGGGGGAGAAGAATCGCCCCTTACAGACATTACAATAAAACGAAAGTATTTGTTTTTTTTTTTAGTAAAGAAAAGATTTCAGGAAGAGACGGTTACCTAACACTATCTCTTCACCGGAAACAAAGAAGGTAGACCAGTCGCCGGAGATGTTCGCCGGAATTGTTCGTCTGAAGATCTCTCAAAAACTCTCAAAAAGCACAAACGTACAAATGAAGGTTCCACTTGGCTATATATAGGCAATAACCGTTAATCCCCCACCCTCAGATCTTGCCAAGATCCATCTCCACCGTACAAACCTCTGAGAGCATCCGAACCGTTCGAACCCAACGGTCGTTCAAATCTAAGCCCAGCGTTCCTGCGTGTATTCCACACACGCGTAGCTCGCGTCTCCTTGGCAACGCCAAAGCCCCCAAAATTAAATGCAAGCATCATCATTGCCTGCAGCTGTCTTTTCACCACACCCGAAGAGACGTGCCGCGGGAATTTCAATCGACAAGTGCCACGTCGTCACACCATTACCCCTACAGCTAGGGAACTCTGCTATTCTTCCTACCCCTCGCCTCTCCCCCGTCCTGGGACTCGGCTACATTTCCAGTAGCCTCTCCCAACTGGGGATTCGGCTCTCTTCAAGCCTCTCCCAACAGGGGATTCGGCTATATTTCCAATAGCCTCTCCCAGCATAGGACTCGGCTATATTTCCAATAGCCTCTCCCAGCATGGGACTGGGCTATATTTCCAATAGCCTCTCCCAGCATGGGACTCGGCTATATTTCCAATAGCCTCTCCCAACATGGGACTCGGCTATATCTCCAATAGCCTCTCCCATCATGGGACTCGGCTATATTTCCAATAGCCTCTCCCAACACGGGACTCGGCTATATTTTCAATAGCCTCTCCCAACATGGGACTCGGCTATATTTCCAATAGCCTCTCCCAACACGGGACTCGGCTAATTGGGATACCTATCTACGCCGCGACCGACCGCGCTAATGATTCCAAGGCTCCCCATCCACATTAATGAGCATTCCGAGCCTTGGGGGACTATCCCGCTCACGGTCAAACTGCGCACATCCAAGTCCAGCATCCCGCATGAATGACCGATCCTGAACTTGGGGGACTATTGTTATATGCCTGTCCTACCTGGCCGCCCACAAGGGCGAGATAGTCCCATCCACACGCCACGTAAGCACAGTCGAAACAAACACGCCCTCATCCTCATTTAACCCCTTTTCCGAGGCGGTTTGTACTTTTTCCGAAGCCCACGGGTCGGAACAGCTTGATGGGCCGACCCTGGTTGCGTGTCTAGGAAGCCTCCCTGCAACTCAATTTTGAAAAGATTGATGGGACAGCCTGCCAATGCGGCTTGTCATGATCATAGCCCTCTAGTTTGCGGCTGAAAGTGACCCTCCCATTAATGCTAGTGACGTGACACCAAGGATGTGACTCGAGAGCCCCTCAGATTGAGCCACGTGTCGCACATCGAGAGGAATCGTTCCCATGACATTCGTCTATAAATACCAAACTCATTTCACAAGACAAGGATGTTGAAAATATTACTCTCACCATACATATATCAAGTCCTCCTTTTTAACTATTCTGGGAAGTGTTACAACCACCTCGGAACTTGTTATTAAGAGGCCCTCAGGCTTTCACTTTTGCCTAAAAGAGTTTTCTCAACCTTCTATCTTCTTTCCATCCAGACGGGAGGTTATCTACGTGGTTGAATAAACCACGCGGCAGTCTTGGTAAGAGAAAAACGCACGTGGGCATAGGTAGCGTGGGGATCCTGTTGGCAACCATTTTTGGAGGTCAACAGGATCTATTTGAACCATCAATCTCATAAGCAGAAGCCATTAATGATCTTTTTTTCTGGGTTTCTGGGATGATGAAAGTTCAAATCTTTGCATTACTTTTGTGTTGTTGCAAAGTGAGCCTGAACACTTCATTTTCTTGCATTTTTTGTTCATTTCTTCTGGGATTTGTTCGTTCTTCGCCTGTTTCATTTTCTTGCATTTCTGGTTGCTTTCCTCCGCCGGTGGTGGTCTTGCTTTGGCTTCATTTTCTTGCGGCTTTCCTCCGGCAGCAGTGGCAGTGGCTGCTATTCTTTTGGTTGTTTTATTTTCTTGCATTTCTGGTGGATTTCCTCCGGTGGCGGCGGTAGCTGTTTTTGCTGTTTCTTTTTCTTTTATTCTCGTCTTTCCTCCAGCAACGGTGGCGGTGGCTGCTGTTATTAGCTTTTCTTGTTTTTATTTTTTCTATTCTTTTTGTTTTAATTCGAAAAAGGATAAATTTGTTATTTTAAGAAAATTTTGACAATTAAACGATAAAACTAATTGTTTTTTTAACAGAATGACTTCACTCGGGCATTATTTAAAGGTTAAGAACCTGGGTGCTAGAAATTAAAAGTTCAGGACCTCCATCGTCACAGGATTCAAAAGTTCGAGACTCTCAATGCTATTTACTCTTATTTTAATTAGCACATTTGTAAATAATTATGAACTTAAATTTTAGTTAATTTATAATAGTTCATAAAATATTCAATAATTTAGTATATTATCAATTTGTTGGTTTCTTTAATTTTTAATAAAAAAATTAAAGTATCATACTCATTTTCACTTTTGCAAAGGTTATGAATCTAATTGCAAATTTGTTTAATTAAAACTAATGATATTTTTGTCTTTTTCATCAAACAAGGACAAATTGCTAACCAAAAAATATAGGTTAAGGACTATTTTCGCCAAAAAAACAAAAGTAAATATTAGGGACCATTTGTACCAATTGAAAGAAAGAAAGAAAAATATAATTTGACAATTTTACCCCTACTAATAAAGAGAAAAATGAGAGAGACTATTTGCCCATCTAAATGGATAGATTTTAACGGATTTTTAACAAAATCAGTCAAAAAGGGCCAATTGTGCACTTAAATGAATAGGTTATAGACTATTCTGTCAAAAATGAAAGGTTAGGGACCATTTACACACTAATGTCATACGTTAGGGACAATTTGCACCAATTTCCCAAATGAATAATTTGAATAAATGGCCCCCACTTTTCCATGTTCTACTTTCTTGAAAAGTTACGTGTCAGTGTGTTTCATGTACATATCCGCGGTTCACTGGTTATAATTAAAGACATGATGATGCTTATAATAATGCATTTTATAACAAAGAGGGGGAAAGTATGATTTAAGAGCTGTATATAAAGGAAGAAAAAAAAACTTATTGTTAAAGAGGAAAATGTTTAAATAAGCTTAAAAAGTATGATTTAAGTGCATATAACTTTTATAAGACAAGGTATATAGTGCCCATTGAGAAGTCTAATTTGTATGAATTTGTTTTGAAGATTAATTAAGATTAACAATATATTAGTACACAACAATATGGTGCGTGAGAATAATAAAAAAATTGTCACACTTGACGGTGAAGATTCTAAACTTTCTTGACTCTATAAAATACATGAACCGACAATCTAAGCCGTCATTTCTTTAGTGTATTCTCTCAATTAATGTTACCCATTGGCATAAACTAAACGTATGGAACACAAGAAAATCAACCACAATGGCTCAACAATACAGAACACGAAACAATATTTCCATTCTGCATATGGGCATTTCCCAGTTTAGAGATTTTAGGAATATAAATGTAGTAAAACATATTAGGAAAAAAAAAAAAGACCAAAACTAACATGTCGTGTTATGGTTATGATTGTTAAGGATTTAATAATTTTGAATCTTTCAATTGATTGAAAACAGAGTTACAATTAAGAATTTTTGTTTATGGAAATCAAGCACTTCGAATAATACACACCAATAACACAAAAAGAAAAAGAAAAAGGTCAATAGTCATATCAACTATTGTTTAATACCATAACTTAGACAACCATTTAAATATGTAAACATAATCATAATTTCCCGAGGAAAATGCACAATATTGGAAGAAACTCTATAGCCCTCAAATATTCTTGAAAATGTGACTTTGCCATGTCAAATGGTTATGACTTGTGTGCGAAGATTTATCACCAAATTTTTGCAACCGTAGATGTCAAAAAATCCATATTATTTATCTCAATCGAAATTACTGTGCACGACCACATCCTTCCTAATATTTATGTCAAGAAAAAGGACATAGTTTTTTTACTCAACAGAATTGACTACCAACGCACATGTTGGTGTTTAGGAAGGACTGTAATAATTAGTGATAGATAGTTACTCAAAATGACAACAATACTCAAGTACAAGACAAATTGAAGTAGCTAATTATAAGTGTAATTTAAACACTTATTTAAACTCCTTAACGAAGAATTTTCATATAGTAGTTCTAGAGATAGCAACGGAGCAGAACAGGGTCAGCGTGGTCATTACCATCTCTCAGAGATTTTTGGAAGACAGGACAGAGATTAAAAAAAATAACTTACTATCCCGTTTAATTAATTAATTATTATTTATATTATTATTTATTTTTTAAAATATGATTTACATTTTAAAACATAAAAATAAAATAAAAAGATTCAGGGCAAGGCGGGGTCAGGTTGGGGGCGGGGTATTTTGACATCCCTATATTATTCAAAATGTTTTAGAGTCGATATTTATTGAGTTTTAGTTCACTAATTTTGTGATTATAGGATGAAATCTCTAAACTTTATATTGTTGTAATCGGCAATAAATTGAGAAGAATTTGAGATTTTGAAGTGAAGATCAAGAGGTGAATATTAGAGGATGAGAAAGAAGAGAAAATCAAGAAGTTTGAGAGTGAAAATGAATAGTTGAAGTGAACAAACAAACACTCGAAAATCGAAGAAGCGAAATGAACAACCTACAGACGGAGCATGTAGGGAAATTAAAACAAAACATTTGGTACAAAAATCTTCGAAAGGAAAATAATATACCATTGGGAAGATAATTGAATTACAAGTCCAACATTTTTTATAGATCATAATTCAAAACTTTATACAAGAGGTTATGGTCGTTGAATATCTGCCACTTAAGATAGACTTTATGTCCACTCAAGTGGTCTTATCTATTCGCTTGACGACACAGAAGGGGAAATATTAGCTATTTTAGAACTCTTTTTAGAGCACGTTTAGGGGGACCTTTTATACATTTTTCAACCATAATTAGACTTCTATAAATAGGAAAACTTTAAGACTTCAAAGGATTGGCAAATTTGAAGAAAATAGAGGCTGTTGGAAAATTAGGTTTTGGATTATTGAAGAATCCGATTTTTTTGGCATACTTAATTATAAGTTATTTATTGATATGAGCCAATTAGGATTCAATAATTATCTAGTAGTTGTTTGGTAATTAGAAACTTTAATGATATATTTATCATAATCTATTTATCAGTTTTAGTTATTCTAAAACTCTTGTTCCTTATCAGTAAAATAAGTGATTGAATAAATTGCATATTTAAATATTCTAATTGAACTAGGTTTCTAAGTAGATAAGATATTAAAATATTATCTTTATATTTATCTACTTAAATGAAAATATATATCTGAATTTATTTTCATATTCTTGTGATTTGTCTCACCTTATCTTTTATAAAGTCTGTTTAAGTCTGTTTAAACTTAAAGACTTATTTTGTTCTATCTATGTATAAGATAAATATTAAGTCATTAAGTTTAGAAAAACTTCTTGTACTATAAATAAGACAGGTGGTATTCCAAGAATTCTACAGACTTTGAAAACAAAGATACTCAAGCATCTAAGAGCAAATCATTTATGAGTTGAGAGTTCAAAGAAATATTCAAAAGTCCAAGCCCGATCAAAATTTTATTTTTGAGAACGGCTCTGAGAAACTGAGCGTTGTAGAAATCCATTGTGAGAGAGAACGGCATTTCAGCGGCAAGATAAGGACTGGGTCCTTATTCCGATTTTTGGAATTAATCCGGGGACACTCGTGGAATGGACCAAGATCAAGACCGAAGTACTTGACTGCATTCCTTGACTAGTTGAAGAAGATATAAAACAGGGAAGTTTTATCATTGTTCTTAATTAAGTTTTATTTTTTTTTGTAAATTACTGATAAAGTTTTATATTAGGTCTAAAATTGTAATTTCAAAAAGTTGAGACATGTGTAACTTGTTCTGAAATAGTAGATTTATTTACCCGTGGCATGGGGGTCCGTGGATGTTTCTCTTAGTAGTTTACCACGCTATATCTGGTGTTAATTAATATTTTAATCGTCTTATATAATAATTGTCTCGAAACTGTAAAAAACGTTCAGTGAAATGTTCTGACGTACAACAAACCTTCATCAACATCAGAACATTAAAGTGAACGTTGTGTTTTGAAAAAAAAAAATTTACAGACTTTCAGTAACAACCTATTCAACCCCCCTTCTAGGTTGATTGTTATCTAGATTTAGAACTAACAATTGGTATCAGAGCGGGTTCACTTCTAGAAAGTGAGATCCTATGAATCTAGGTATGGACAGTGCTTCGTTTCGACCACCAGTCTTGGATGGAACGAACTATAATTATTGGAAAATCCGTATGACTGTTTACATTCAAGCTCTAGATGAAAAATCATGGCATTCTATCATTAGAGGATATAGTCCTCCCACTATCATTGAAAATGATATTGAAATAGAAAAACCATATGAACAATGGGTTATTACTGATTTCAATAATGCTAGTTGGAATAGCAAAGCCTTGAATGCTATCTTTTGTTTTGTAAATGCTTATCAATTCAGACTAATATCTAATTTCAGGATAGCAAAGGAAGCTTGGGACATCCTACAAATCGCACATGAAGGAACATCCAAGGTGAAATCATCTAAACTACAAATGCTCACCACAGAGTTTGAAAACCTACGCATGACAGACGATGAAGCATTCAAAGATTTTTATGCTCGGTTGTGTGATATATCAAATCAAGCACATTCTCTTGGAGGAAAATATTCAGAGTCAAAATTGGTTAGAAAGGTCTTACGATCTTTACCAAATAAATTTCACTCCAAGGTGACCGCAATTGAAGAAAGCAAGGACATAGACGAAATCAAAATTGAAGAGTTGGTTGGGTTATTAATGACTTATGAACTAAACCTTGGCACAAGAAGGAAAGAAAAATCTACAGGCATAGCATTTCGAGTTGAGGAAGAAAAAGATGAATGCAAGGATAGTGATTCAGATATTGATATAGCATTAGTTACCAAACAGTTTGGAAAATTTTTGAAACGATCTCAAATATATAAATCAGCAAAAAATCAAGGATCATACAGAAAAAAATATCCTGACCAAAATAGACAAAGTTCATCAAATCCTCTAAAGAAAACAGAAAATCGTATCCAGTGTCATACTTGTGAAGGATATGGACACATTGCCTCTGAATGTGCCAACAATAAAAAAAAAACTTCTGGTAAAAAGGCCATGAATGTAACTTGGAGCGAGGATGAAGAATCAATCGATAATCAATCAGGAGATGGAAAAGTTTCTAATACTCAAGATATTTCATTTACAGCATGCTTTATTTCTGATTCTGAATTATCTGATCTTTTTAATGAACGTTCACATGAACGTTCTGACATAGAACCAAACGTTGGAGCTAATGACATTACGGTCAACCTAAAGGCTTTAACTACTGTATTCACTAAAGAACAAAGTTTCTCCAATGATAAAATAACTCATTTTGAATTATTTCTGGCTGATAAAAATAAACAATTGTGTGATTTGCAGGAAAATTTGAAACAAAGTAGGGAAGCAAACCAACAATTGATCATTGGAGCTGCTCGACTGAACGAGGTGCTGAGCTATGGGAGAACCACCATATCAGACATGGGTTAGGATATACTCAATATGGAAAAGATCAAGAAGCAAAGAAAATCACGTTTGTCAAAGGAAAAATAGAAACAGGTTCTGATATTCCAAATAACATTCTGATGTCCACTAAACCTGTAATCAACAATCAGATGTTGAAAGAATCGATAATTACAGAAACTGCTGACAAGGTAACCAAAGATGAATCTAAAGGTAACACACTCTCATTTCCTACTTGTCCAACATGTGGTAAGATAGAACAAAAGCATGCTAACATCTCAAATCATCTACCTAAGCACAAGAAAACTATCTGGAGAACTAGCATGAACTTGAGAAACCTTTTACCAAATAAAAGAAGTCGAATTAAAATCTGACAAATATGGTTGAAGAAAACTGACTTGAACTGTTATGTGGTTGATATGGCATTCTATGCGTTTGTGACTAATTCTTGGTATTTCGACAGTGGATGCTCTAGGCATATGACATGAAATCAATCACTCTTGTCTAATTTTAAAAACTATTCTGGGAGTCGAACCGTGACGTTTGATGATGGTGTAAAAGGTAAAGTAATTGGGACTGGATCTATAATAATTAAAGGCTCACCACCTTTAACAAATGTTCTTCTTGTTGAAGGCCTAAAAGCAAACTTAATTAGTGTGGGACAAATTTGTGATAATGATCTTACTATTATTTTTAACCAAAAAACATGCACGGTTGTAAACAGTAAAGATGTCTGCTTGTTGACAGGAACTAGAGCTAGTGATAGATGTTATTTACTTGATCATAGTCTTTCATGTCTTGTAGTTAAAACTGATTCCACAGATCTATGGCATCAACGCTTAGGACACCTTAATTACAAAGATCTGGTAAGATTAAGCCAAGGTAATGCTGTAAGAGGAATACCAAAATTGAAGGACAAACTTGAGGGTATATGTGGCCCATGTCAACTTGGTAAGCAAACTAGAGGATCACATAAACAGAACAACTATCTGGCCACTTCAAATGTCCTTGAATTAATACATATGGATCTAATGGGACCCATACAAGTCGAAAGCATTGGTGGAAAAAGGTACATTCTTGTGTGTATTGATGACTTCTCTAGATATACCTGGGTTAACTTCTTAAAAGTAAAATTTGACACATTTGAAAGATTCAAAATTTTATATGCTAAACTGACCATTGAAAAAGATAACCATGGACAAAAAGTTGGTAGAATTAGGAATGACCGTGGCAAAGAATTTGAGAATACTAGTTTTTCTGACTTCTGTGAAAAACATGGTATCTTTCATGAATTTTCAGCCCCTAAGACATCAGAACAAAATGGGGTAGTTGAAAGAAAAAATAGAACTCTTCAAGAAATGGCCAGGGTAATGCTGAACAGTAGAAAATTACCTGTAAAATTGTGCTTGTTATGTTTTGAACAGGGTTACCATTAGGACAGGTACATCTCAAACACCTTATGAAATTTGGAAAGGTAGAAAACCTAATCTTAAGTATTTTCACACTTTTGGTAGCAAATGTTATATCTTAAATGATCGTGAACAAATAGGAAAAATGGATCTTAAAAGTGATGAAGAGGTATTTTTGGGATATTCTGAAAATAGTCGGGCTTACTGGGTCTACAACATGCGTACTCAAAACATAATTGAATCAATAAATGTTGTAGTAGACGATACTAATAATTTTGCTGAGTATTCACAGGAACAAGTCATTCAAACACTGTCAGAAAAATCTGAGGCAAGAAGCGAACATCAGAACGTTGAAAAAGACATTGACGCAAGTCAGAACATTCCTAGAGACGTTGCCAAAACTAATGCAACTAAGCAGATAGAAGAAACTGAACAGAATAATACTACAGCTGATAGTACACACACATTCGAAGATCAGAGCACCCGAAGACAACCACCTACCTGGATACAAAAAGCACACCCGACAACTAATGCCATCGGAAATTGGGATAACGGTATGGTGACTCGAAGGAAAGCTTCAAATGAGATAAGTCATGTGTGTTATATTTCTAATGTTGAACCAAAAAATGTGAAAGAGGCTTTAGAAGATGAATCATGGGTGTTAGCCATGCAAGAGGAACTTAACCAATTTGAAAGAAATAAGGTTTGGAATTTAGTCACTCGACCAAACGATGCAAATGTAATAGGAACTAAGTGGGTTTATAAAAACAAATATGACGAACATGGAACTATACTTAGGAACAAAGCCCGCTTAGTAGCCCAGGAATATAGTCAAATTGAAGGATTAGACTTTGAAGAAACATTTGCTTCTGTTGCTAGATTAGAGTCTATAAGACTTTTACTTACTATTGCTTGTCAAATGAAATTTAAACTATTTCAAATGGATGTCAAAAGTGCGTTTTTAAATGGCTATCTTAATGAGGAAGTTTATGTTGAACAACCTAAAAGTTTTGTAGATCCCTATCTTCCAAACCATGTGTATAAACTTGAAAAAGCTCTTTATAGTTTAAAACAAGCTCCACGAGCTTGGTATGAACGTCTAACTACTTATCTTATTGAAAAAGGGTACAAGAGAGGAGGAGTCGACAGAACTCTTTTTATCAAACACTTAAATGTTGGTATAATTGTTGCTCAAATCTACGTCGATAATATTATTTTTGGCTCAACCTCAGAAAAACAATCTATTGATCTTATAAACTTAATGAAAAAAGAATTTGAGATGAGCATGGTATAAGAACTAACATTTTTTCTTGGTCTGCAGGTTAAGCAAATAGGCAATGATATTTTCATATCTCAATCAAAATATGCAAAAAATCTTATCAAAAAATTTGGTCTTGATAACTCCAAACCAATTAGAACACCTATGGCCACAAATCTAAAAATCATCAAAGATGAAAATGGTACAGATGTTGATTCTAGTCTCTATCGCAGTATGATTGGAAGCTTATTATATTTGACTGTTAGTCAACCTGATATTGCTTTTAGTGTAGGAGTTTGTACTAGATATCAAGCAAAACCAAAAAAGTCACATGTGGCTGCTGTAAAAAGAATAATTCGATATGTTCATGCCACTGTTGATTATGGTTTGCTTTACTCAAGTGATACTAACTCTCATTTAGCTGGTTTTAGTGATGCTGATTGGACAGGTAATATTGATGATAGGAAAAGTACCACAGGAGGATGTTTCTATCTGGGAAACAATCTCGTAGCTTGGCTTAGTAGAAAACAGAATTCCATCTCACTATCTACAGCTGAAGCAGAATACATCGCAGTAGGAAGTTGTTGTACACAATTAATATGGATGAAGCAAATGTTGAATGATTACGGTATCAAACAAAACTCTATCACTATGTTTTGCGATAATACTAGTGTCATAAGTTTATCAAAAAATCATGTTCAACATTCAAGAATGAACACATTGATATTAGGCATCATTTCATTAGAGATCTAGTAGAGAGTAAAATCATCACAATCGAACACATACAGACTGAAAATCAACTAGCTGACTTATTTACTAAAACTCTGGATACTAATAGATTCGAAAATCTAAGAAAAGTTTTAGGGATATGTACCATTGTCTAAATGTGTTGTCTTTGTTTATTTATATATAAAAAATAAAAAATAAATATTTTTTATATATTTGCACATACTCTTGAATTAATTATGCAAGAAATACTGATTTTCCAATGTATTAATGCTTTTATCATGAAATTTGAAAATATAATTTGAATCTCCGTATATTCATCTCTTGTTTATGCACTTTATAGATGTCAAAATTGGGTTGATAATTTCCTGACAAATTATGTATTCTACCCTCTGATTTACTGACTAAATATGGATTGAAGACCTATGGTCAGTATCTATGTTTTTCGGCACCATAATATTCTATCCTGTTAAACAAGCTGGTATATTTGAAGGAGGGCTACCTTTCTCTGGATGATGAGAATCTATCCTTGATAACATAAAAAAATATGAGAAAAGGGCTGCCGCCTTAAAAGTGTGAAAGTCACTTCTTATATACTTAACTGGCTATGCAAACACAAAATAAATGTGTAAATTCTTCAAATTGAAAAAAGAAAAAAGCCAGAGTTGAAATTTTAAAAAAAAAAATATATATATATATATATATATATATATATATATATATTTCACTTACGCTTGGCAGGTCAAATATTTTCTTCATAAAAAGACAATTAAAGATGATGGCTGGTTTGAAACTCTATTCTATAAAAGGTTATTTGATTTAGGGGGTGGTGCTGATTTGTCTTGATATTATTGATCTTATTTTGATTATTTATTCACACACTATACTCCTCTTCATGATTAATATATGGAATTTTGAATTATATTAACATTTTTCTATGATCAAGGCTGACCAAAAAAATGATTGGAATTTCTTCAAAGTTGCTCATGAATTTTGCATTTATATTTCAAAAAAAATAAAAAATAAAAAATAAATAAAAATAATATAAAAAAAATGTTTTTTTATTATTTTTACTTTATTATTTATTATTTCTTTTGCATTCAAATTATTTTAGAATTAAAAGTTTTATTTTCATGTCCATTCTTGAAAAGAGTCCATTCTTAACAAGAGTCCTTATATGCATTCATCTATCAAACAGGTCCTTAAATCTTCATCTTCCTCTTTATTTTTCAAAAACCCTAAACCCCAAAATTTCTCTTGTGTAAATTCCTTGATTTCTCTTGATATAACTTAATTTTGCAAGAGTGTTTAGAAAATAATCAATGGCAAAGTCAAAAACCACCACTCACCACCCGGAGATGCGCCGCAGCCGTCGTGGCGCCGCCTCTGCATCAGCCGCAGCTGTTCCTCCAGCGTCCACACCATCACCGGCACCAGTGGTTTCACCTCCACCGTCTGCAACACCGACTTTGCTGCCTTCACTTGCTCCATCTTCTTCGGCTCCTCAACCAACAGCCGCCGCCAGTAGAGTTCCCTCCACCGCAGCCATTCTCACGCAAGTCACGAGTCAGGGGAAGCTTGATGAGGACACGGGTTCTGATAATGGAGCTGGGTCTCAATCTGGCAGTGAGTCTGAAGACAGTTCAAGGGAGTCTCCACAGACTGAGCATCTTGAAGAAGAACAACAGAAATCGGGCTCAGATTTTACAGATGAAAATGTAGAAGAAAAAGAAGAGTCCTCGAATGAGGAAGATGATCACTTAAATGCTGAAGAATCTGTCCCTGTCAGGCTCTCCTGCGCACAGAAAGGTAAACAGAAAATTGATGAACGTTTGAACGTTTCTGATATTCCAACTGCACATCAGAATGTTGGACACCCATCCTCCGATGTTCCAACTTCAGCGACCCATCCTCAATTGTTCGAACATAGTTTGCTCCGTAAAGGTAACCACGTCTTCACTCCTCTGAATTACAAATTTGGGACTCATGATGCACAGGCTCAATTTCACAAATTTATTTCAAATCGGGATTTTGTGATGAAATTTAATGTCAAAGAGGATGGCCTTAGAGAGGCTAATTTTGTTGAGTTAATTGAGCATTGGGGTATACAAAAATTGTTGGGTTGGACTGGGAGACCTTGTGAATCATTGATCAAAGAATTTTTTGCTAATATTTCTCGACAGATTAAACAGCCAGGTAATAATTTTAGGTGGTCAGTTTATGTTAGGGATACCATTTAGTCTTTCCAATCTTCGTCGTTGGCTTGGATTATCACCCATAACTGAAGGAATGGATGATGAATTTGAATCAGCCACTGATACTTTGGCCTTAGAACTCACTGGATATCCTTGGCCTACGGGAAAAATGACTGCTGCATTGCTAACCCCTAAGTATAAGGTGCTTCACAAAATTGCCTTGCACAACATTGATCCAATTCAGCATAGGTCAGACATTGGGATGGATAAGGTTGAGTTATTGTACAAACTGGGCACCCTCTACCCGCTGGATATTGCTACAATTATTTTTGACAAAATTGTGTTCGCGGCGACCCGTCAAGCACACTCCAAAATGTTGCCTTTTCCTGGTTTACTTCATGCCTATCTCCAGCATCACAATGTTCCTATACTTCAGGGTGACACTTTTACAGCACAAATTCCAGTCCTTCGTGATGCGAAATCGTGAAGGATTAAATCCCGGAACCCACAAAAGATTTGATCTGAACTCCAAAAAAGCTAAAATCTGGCCGCAAGAACTTGACCCGATGATTTCTTGAATCAAAGAACCATAGTTATGAAAACGCCACAAAGGTTTGCGAAATCTTTGATAAGTTTTAGGGTTTGTTCAATTAAGAACACGGAAGAAAGTGAATCTTCACTTTAATTAATCTCTCAAAATACTGAACTGTCTGATGTTTACAAAAAAATGTGTTTTTACAGTAAACATTGAAAGAAACCTAATCTAATTCGGAATTAATTAAAACTAATTATAATTAAGAGTCCTGAACGAAAAAGGAAACTAAATCTTGCCAAAATCCGAATTTCTCCGTAAACATGCCTTGCGATCGCATAGGCATTAACCCTGCGATCGCATGGTTTATCTCCATAGCGTTCTGCTTTTGAAAATCCACTCTTGCGATCGCATCCTTCTATAACCATGCGATCGCATGGTTGTTTCTTCTGACTCTCTACGCCGATTTCCTCTAAACTTCGTTTCACGCTTATTTTGGTCATCCAATGTCCCATTAGCCTCTGATATACCTCCAATATGGTCCTTAGCTTGAGTCCAATGTAACAAAGGTCCATAGCTTGTCTGGATCGCATCACTTCGTCCTTCAAAGAAAGTCACTAAAAGACCAACGCCTCCTGCAAGACCAACCATTTCTAAAGATCACACCGGTTCTCTTGAAACTCAGGTGAGGGACTTAACTTCATTGGTCAATACACTATCTGATAATTTTGAGCGTCATCACAGATTCATAAGGGCTTTACTTGTGGCCTTGGCCGAGCAGATTGGAACTCCTATTCCAGAAGAATATCAAGATGCTTCCATGAATCCTCCTCAAAATCCTAATATTGGTCCTGATGGAACTCAACATCCTGACGCTGGTCTTGAGCATTCTCCACGTACTAACCTTGATGCTGACATGTCTCCACATCCAGATGCTACTCCTTTGCCTTCGTCTTCCAAGCGCAAGAAGAGAACCTAGACTGGTGGTTCAAAAAAGAGGACCCGCAAGAGCACTTCATAGAGTGGGTAACACTAAGTATTATGTGGTTGAGTATTTACTCCATTTTGCTTCCGGACCCTTCTTTAATTTAGTTTCTTTCATTGCTTTCGTTTTCGCTTTGGGTCCCTCTTTATTACAAAATGGGGGAGTTGGTAAATTAGGAATTGCTTTTGCTTGGTAATTAGAAATTGCTTTAAAACTTTTGCTTAATTAGGAATTACTTTTGCTTGGTAATTAGGAAGTGCTTTAAATTAAATAGCTTTCATTTAGTTTGCATATGTTTTTGAATCCAATTTGCCTGTGTGCTCACCTCAAAAACAACTTGATATAAGTTTTGTAATTAAGAGATGCCAAAGAGGGAGATTGTTGGAAAATCAAGTTTTGGATTATTGAAAAATCCAGTTTTTTTGGCATACTTAATTATAAGTTATTTATTGATATGAGCCAATTAGGATTCAATGATTATCTAGTAGTTGTTTGGTAATTGGAAACTGTAATGCTATATTTATCACAATCTATTTATCAGTTTTAGTTATTCTAAAACTCTTGTTCCTTATTAGTAAAATAAGTGATTGAATAAATTGCATATTTAAGTATTCTAATTGAACTAGGTTTCTAAGTAGATAAGATATTAAAATATTATCTTTATATTTATCTACTTAAATGAAAATATATATCTAGATTTATTTTCATGTTCTTGTGATTTGTCTCACCTTATATTTTATAAAGTCTGTTTAAACTTAAAGACTTATTTTGTCCTATCCATGTATAAGATAAATATTAAGTCATTAAGTTTAGAAAAACTTCTTGTACTATAAATAAGACAAGTGGTATTCCAAGAATTCTACGGACTTTGAAAACAAAGATACTCAAGCATCTAAGAGCAAATCATTTATGAGTTGAGAGTTCAAAGAAATATTCAAAAGTCCTAGTCCGATCAAAATTTTATTTTTGAGAACGGCTCTGAGAAATTGAGTGTTGTAGAAATCCATTGTGAGAGAGAACGGCATTTCAGCGGCAAGATAAGGACTGAGTCCTTATTCCGATTTTTGGAATCAATCCGGGGACACTCGTGGAATGGACCAAGATCAAGACCGAAGCACTTGACTGCATTCCTTGACTAGTTGAAGAAGATATAAACGGGGAAGTTTTATCATTGTTCTTAACTAAGTTTTATTTTTTTGTAAATTGCTAATAAAGTTTTAGATTAGGTCTAAAATTGTAATTTCAAAAAGTTGAGACGTGTGTAACCTGTTCTGAAATAGTAGATTTATTTACCCGTTACATGGGGGCCCGTGGATGTTTCCCTTATGGGTTTACCATGCTATATCTGGTGTTAATTAATGTTTTAATCGCTTTATATAATAACTGTCTCGAAACTGTCAAAAACGTTCAGTGAAATGTTCTAACGTACAACAAACTTTCATCAATGTCAGAACATTAAAGTAAACATTGTGTTTTGAAAAAAAATATTTACAGACTTTCAGTAACAACCTATTCAATCCCTCTTCTAAGTTGATTGTTATCTAGATTTAAAACTAACATAGACAAAGGCATGGAATTCTCTCTAGAGATTCGTTATCTACTCCAAGCATAGTCAGTTAATCAAGAGAATGTAGAGATTGTGCAAACTTCATTGAAGCCATTCAAAGGGGGGGCCGTCAATCTTCTATTTTCTTCTTAATAATCAATAATTTCAAGTGACGTATTTGTAATCTAAATTGTGTCTTTGTAACTCCAACATATTAGGCTAAACACATTTGAGCTAAGGTGATGATGTAAACTTTGTGATGAAATTTTGATTTAACAATTTTCGTTTTTAGTTTGAATTTATGTGTAATTGATTGTTGTCAATGTTCAGTTTAGTTTGAACGAATGATCATTATTTAAAAGTGTTTGTAGCTTATTTTGCTTTCCAAGAGGATCAAATTAGTTGTTAGCACATTTTTTGGCAAACAATACAAATTCCGATAAGAATTAAAGATAGTTCACATGCTTTGCACAATCTTAATAAATAATCTAGATATTGAATATATTTTTATATATTCGAATTCGAAATGAAGATATTATATGAAAACATGCTTAATCATATTCGATAGAAATGTTAAACAAACTAAAATTATTGATTGTCAATTTAAAGTTTTAAACATGTATTGATTTAGCAGTGGTTATTTATTTTGAATCCTTTTTTTAGGCAAGTAAATAAGTTATACGTGGTTATATTAGCACTACAATTTTTACTTATTGTATTATATTTTAATTATACTTAATGTTTTCAACCTTTCTTCATTGTAGTATTTATGTCCATAACTATTTTTCATCCAATTCTTATTTTTACTTTCTGTTAATTAGCACATATGATCATTAATAATGGTTTTTGTCAAATATTTTGTTTATATGTTTTAAATAAGAAAAAATTATTTTGTCGTACTTTTATATATTTTTTTTAAATGCTATTGACAAATACGTCATTTTAAAGCCTACCCAATGGACTTCTTGGAGGAAAATTAGTTCATCATAAGAATGCGACAAAAAAAAAATGACATAATACTACAACAAGTAAAGATTGAGAATTTAAGTGCAATTAAACTATAATGTAATAAAAATAATAGTATAAATATAATTAACAATAAATAATCACCGACCGTATAGAGGTTTACTTCGCTACAAGTACAAAAAAGTATTTTTTTGTCCGTCATTACGTCTTCATCTTCTCAAACCAAAACTCATATCTCTCTCTCTCTCACAATTCTTCAATTTCTTCTTGTTCTTCTCCATATTTTTCAAAATCAAATCCCCCTCAAACAAAACTCTCCCTCTCTCTCAATATTCAACATTTTTCTCAATTCTTTATTCTATTAAAATATTCTACGGTCGGATCTACCGCAAAAAAAAGTGGTATACTAGTTTATCACCGTTCGTAGGAAAGTTTACTCCGCTACAAGCACAAAAAAAGTATTTCTTTGTCCGCCACTACGTCTTCATCCTCTCAAAAAAAAAATCCATATATCTCTCTCAATTCCTCCATTTCTCTGTATTCATCAAAATCAAACTCCCTTTAAACAAAATTCTCTCTCTCTCATTCTTTTTAACTCTTCAATCCATTAAAATTCTCAACGGTGAAATTCTACCGCAACAAAAAACGGTATACTAGTTCAAAATAGTAATGAATAATTATTAGAAAATATTTACTTCACTGTTTTTTCGAATCTTTGCACATTTTTTGGTGTTAACGCTGAACCCCCAATTTCTTGGTTTCTTTGAGCATTTCAACTTTCCTCTAACACGTCGGTCTCGGCTCTCTTCTGCTGGTATAATCGCCTTGCCTTTACAATTTGTGTTTGTGTAAGTGTTAATATTTTTTTGTTTCTTTATATAATTCCTTGTCTCGCAGTTTTTTTTTTACAGGTTTTGAGATTTCCTATTCAAAACTGATCAACTATGCAGCTGACTCTTGAGTTCGGGTAATTTTTTTGTCTGTCTTTCGTAGTTTTTGGTTTAAATAGTGTTCTGCACAATATATAGTAGTATCTAAGTAATGAAAAATTATTGATTAATTGCTGTCTCGAAAGAATTTGTGGTTGCAAAAAAAGAAAGTGAAAAAAATATATCTTGTAAATACATTTGACGAAGCTCGAAAAAGGAGAACTGGAATCAGACTAATTGCTGCTCATTTGGAAGCTTTTTCTCGTATACTTGATTTTCGATTTTTTTATTTTATTTTCAAGTAGTTATGTTATGCAGATGACTGTTTTTGTGGTAAAAATCTCCTGGTTTTAGCCTGCTATAGGGAAATTATGGAAGGGAAAAAAACAGAGGCAGTGAGCTTTTAATCACTTCTGACAAGGGTTCTTAACATTTTTTATAGCCCAAGAGAAATCATGTTGGAATCCGATTTTTTAATCCTTGGTTTCTTTTGCATTTTATTTATGAAATCTGAATACATGGCAGATAAAAAAACACGAGTCAACAAATTTTTTTTTTTAACTTTAATACATTTTTTTCAATTATGGGGGTGA
This sequence comes from Forsythia viridissima, assembly GCA_030279155.1. Lineage (NCBI taxonomy): Eukaryota > Viridiplantae > Streptophyta > Magnoliopsida > Lamiales > Oleaceae > Forsythia > Forsythia viridissima. The sequence continues at coordinate 5,280,280 of CM059038.1, forward strand.
GGGAGTGAATGTGTAATTATTTTAATTGTAAATTCTTATTGGAAAAACTATTTTAACATCTATTATAGGCAGAACTTACATTATTTGGGAAGAATGTATTGTTTAGTTGATTACTTACTATCCTCAGTAGACTTCTTGATGTTGCGGAGTGGTAGATGCCATGAAACATTGTTCATGACAGCATCAGGATTTATAACCTGGGATTATCTCATTAGGTATAGGTGGATAGTAACAACAAGTCTAACTGGAATTAATTCAACCTATCCAATCCAAATGTTTAATTTGTTGGAAATCATCTATTCATCTGGGTCTTCCTCTGAAATTCAAGTGGTTCTGGTGAAGGTTTTCTTCACCAGTGACTAGAAAATATGATATGTATTAAACTTCCTTTGCATCAGTCAACTCTTAAAAAATGCCCCTAAGCTTCTTATATAACTGATGGTCGATGAATTTGCCCAGCAAAATTATATGGAGGTCATGTGGTGATTCCACCACATTAAAAATAACTAATACGTCAAAATTTTACAACGACTGACTTTAATTGGTATTAGCCCTTGATAAGCACCCATGGGAAACCTTTCTTTATGCGGACCGATATACCAATATATGATCAGCCTTAGAAAATTTTGTTTGAAACACCAGTGTTGATCTACATCTTCTTTGTTCTTATCATTGCTTGTTTCAACAGCAGCCTGTAGTTCACTGGTCATCCTCTATATTCGGCGTATGACATCTAGCCAGATATACTCTGGTTTGAAGAGTCGTGGACAGAACCTTATTGGTATTTGTTGCAGTTTAGTCTTTGTAAAGATTAGCAACAGCAGTTGTATAGTATGTTAGATTGATTCTTCCAGCTAAAACAAGGATCGCTGTATGTTGGATTCATTCGCCTAACTGACCTGCTAGAAGCATATAGGGTTGCTGATAATGCCAATATTATGAAAGTCTGGAATTCTAACGGGCAGCCCTTTGATAATGGTTGTAGTTTGTTGAACTGAACAACTGTAAATTAAGTTTGCATGTCTCCATCTTCCTCCTTGTGTGATCACTTGTGTGATATTGTGCTTCTCGGCCATATTCTTTCCATCATATGATTTACAATTGAGTAATGCCACTTAATTTGAGTAATACCACAGTCAGTCTATGTGGCATTACTCAATTGAAATAATTACTCCAGTTACTCCAATTGAGTAATAATATTATTCATAGTCAGCAATAATGAATAATTACTCCAATTGAGCAATGTAAGGTACACTGCGACTATGAATAGCATTACTCTTTACAATTTGATTAACATTAATTTCGAGATTAATTTTATGTTGCTGTGATATATTCATGCATGAGTTTTGCAAATATTGATTATAACATTAACACTCATTGAAAGACCTCGGAAACATTCTTTTTAAGTGTTAACCATTCAGTTCCCGTAGTTCTCATTTGTTTACACTTTCAAACATTTGTTAAGCAGCTGAACAATGGGCTTCTAGAAAACAGATTTGTATTAACTTAATCAAAAGCCTTTGTAACAGAAATCACATTCACACCTTTTCATACACAAAACAAATTTTAAGCAGCTGAACAATGGGCTTCTAGAAAACAGATTTGTATTAACTTAATCAAAAGCCTTTGTAACAGAAATCACATTCACACCTTTTCATACACAAAACAAATTTCAGTTTCACTTGTGCACTTTCTTGTTGCATGACCTTATTCTATTTGAAAAGTTCAAAGTGCAGATTATTTTGCCATAATTAATGTGTTAACTATTCACTCCCCTCTACATGACCTCTCAAGGAACCTAATATGTGTGTTCCAATAAGAATACAACTCTTATCGACCTAATTATTCTGCTTGATGGTTAAGTATTTTCTGACCCTGCATTGTGACTTTTTGTTGATTTCTTTATTTTGAATTATTGATTTTCCACCTTCTTGGATTTTTGTTCCTTGTTTCCCAATTTTCTGATTTTTACTTTTTAATATCACAATTTAGTGGAGGACTGGAGCTTCTCTGTAATTCTGTAAAGATCCATAAGGTCAATGTCGACCCACAGGCTGAGGAAGAGAAGGTTGATCTCTTTTAATTTATTTTGTTTCAAGTGAAGACTTGACCTAGTTTTATTTCTCGCTTACATGTTTAACTGAACCAGTGTTAGTATTTTGTTTCTATTTCGCCAGTTAACAATGAAACACTTGCTCCCTTGGATTCGCACCAATTTGATCAAGGAGAGGCCTGAAATGTTTATGAAAGGCGATTCCGTGTAAGTGGATTAATTTGCATTGTTCGTTTGAAGATGCCCAAAATATGAGCATGAAAGTTCAACAATCTATTCATTTTACCACTACTTTCCTACGCAATTCGAAGCCTACTCTAGCATCTTTCATTTGTGCACCTACAGCTTCGTTATCTTTCTAAATGCTTTCTACTGCATACATCTAGGTTGGTCCTGCCATGTCTCTCTAGCAAAATTAATTTCAAGTTGTAGCATGTAACAATTTGGCTTAGCCTCGCCAGTTCCAACTTATAGCATGTAAAAATTCAAATTTTTCCAATTTGAATTGATCCTTTGACTAAAGAAATCATAGTAATGTATGCAGTTTGATGATGAAATCCGCAGTAACCTATTAGCATATTTAATATTTCACCAACTCCATTTCAAATTTCTCCAACGTTATCTGATAATTATATAATTTTTGCACCCACTTAAAGAATTCTAAGACTTGTATCTGATCTGGAACATGTGGTTTTCATAAACATAGTTGTCTGCATAACAATTCCCTGTTCCCTTCTCCTCTCCAAAAGGAGAACATGGAGAACACTCTCCGGAGAAAACCGGGGTTTTATGGGTTTAAGCTTGTTCTGTTCAAACACTAAACCATACATATCACAAACAAGGGGAACACTCTCCAACTAGAGTGGGAGAAAACTGGTGTTTTTATAGGGTTTTTACCAGTGTGCATATCAAAAGTAAAAAGTATATATCAATATAAATTGGTAGCTTACCAAAATTGCTTTTATCAGCATCAACGTTTTCGTTACGATAGCTTGCTCATTTCAGAAATGAATAGTAGTTGTGACATTTCCTTTAATTTTTTCTTTTACATGCAGAAGGCCAGGAGTTCTGGTCCTTGTAAATGATTGTGATTGGGAACTAAGCGGACAGCTTGACACGCTGCTGGAAGAGAAGGATGTTGTCGTTTTCATTTCGACCTTGCACGGTGGATAGTTTCTATTAATTCTGTATAATTTCAACTTGATGATAAAATGTTCAAGAATGGGGATGATGTTGAGCATTTCATATTTTTATGTTTAAATTGTGATAAAATTTTGAAATCAGTTTCCATTGGGACATTTCCTAATTTGATCAAGTTAACTAGATATCCATTATGGTGTGCCGAAGTGATTACTGGAATTAAGTGACAAAATGTGTAGCTCGAGGGAATTTTTTTAAATGTCTTAGTCTTTTGGTTGCAATGACAAATTACTTAAAGTAATGTCGATGTCAATACAACATACCAAACCCTTAATTCGACAAGTCGGTTGCCAACTTTAATAAAAAGCCAAATTTATGTTTGATGGACTCGACTCTTTTCTTGAACTCAATTTTCTTTTATCTTTGTATCTTTTTTTTTTTTTTTTCTAATCATTTAGAACTAGATATTTATTGGGTAAATAGTACAAAACGTCCTTACCTATTGAGGGTATTGTGGAAAACGTCCCTACCTTCAAAATTTTGGCATTTTCACTCTTACCTACTGGATTTATTGCGCAAAAGGACCTTCAGTCCAAAAATCAGCATTAACATGGGGGTAAATTAGTTCAACCACTTTTTTCACATATATATTACTTTTTTTTTAAAATTGGGGGGCTTCCTATGCAATTTTCAAAATTATACGGCAGGCCCCGTCCCCATCCTGATAAATGCATGGAGAGAAGGCGGAGGATAGAGAGGAGGCGGTCGCGGCGGTCGCGGCAGCCACAGCCACTAGTGGAGGCGGCGGATCCACGTCGTTTTCCTCTTTGGGTGGTTTCAATGTCATGACGGAGAGCTCGCAGCAGGGTGTTCGATCGGCTGTGCAGATGGCTGATCCTTATCTACGTCGGATTCTGCAGGGGATGATGCGGCGGAGGAGAACATTAGTAACGTGGCAGAGATACTTGTTCCGGTTGTTGGATCATTGGCGGTAGCTGGAAGGCAACATGACATGGAAGATGCAAGTATTGTTCGTACTAACCTTTGCTCCTTGGAGATTACTCGCCGGCGACCGGTGCATTTCTTCGGTGTATATGACGGACATGGAGGATCTCATGTAAAACTTCACCGTTAATTTGCTTTGTAATCACTATTTTATCCAAAAAAATATTAAAAAATTAAAAAAAGAAGAATTGGGAATTTAAGTTACAATCACTGAAAATGACAGCACAATTGGGTATTTTTCAGTAAAAAATTGATCTGAAACAATACCACTCTCTCTAATCTTTTACTTATTGAAATAATCCACACGTGTTGCTTTCCTCCATGATTGCTTATAGGTTGCTTCAATGTGTAAGGACAAGATGCATGTGATATTAGAAGAAGAACTGATGCGCGTGAGAAACACGGCAATAGCCGGTGGGGGTGGTGCTAGCAGCTCGAGAGTAGAGCAAGAAGAGCAATCCAAACAGGAAAGCTTGTTGAATACTAACAAAAACTCCCCAGAAAGCTTGTTGAATACAGCAGATTTGGAGATGGGAGCCTGCTGTGCAATTTTGAAAATTGCATGGGAAATCCCCCAATTTTAAAAGAAGTAATATATATGTGGAAAAAGTAGTTGGACTAATTTAGTGCTATGTTAATGCTGATTTTTGGACTGAAGGACTTTTTGCGCAAGAAATCTAGTAGGTAAGGGTGAAAATGCCAAAATTTTGAAGGTAGTGACGTTTTCCACAATACCCTCAATAGGCAGGGACGTTTTGTGCTATTTACCCATATTTATTTGCTTATTTTTCATGTTCTATATAGTGAAATAGATTTTGTTTAAAGATTTATAAAAGGGAAAACAGAATTGTTGAGAGTGGGATTTGAACCCACGCCCTTTCGGACCAGAACCTTAATCTGGCGCCTTAGACCAACTCGGCCATCTCAACTTAATATTTTGAGGGAGTTTTAATTAATATATATATATATATATATAGATAATATCTTTGTACTTTATTAGTTCAATTTTCTTGAGAACTCAACACTTGCATTTAGAAGATGACGCAATCAGGATTCTGACACAAGACATGTATATATGGTTTAGTCAGATTTCTTTCTTTTTGTCTTTTTGACATATAAGTTTTGATGTTTGATGGGATTGAAGCTAAAAAAAATACAAAGCTACATGCGGGCCATGATCTCCACTATATAGTGGAGAAGAATTACAAAGATTATTAGACACTTATTTAGTGGTGAGTATTTAGTAACTTTTATAATTCTTTTCCACTGTAAAATGAAAATTAATTCTCAACTCCATACAGACGTTTATACATGCATGTACATGACGAGTTAGTAACATATATGTCTATTTTGTTTTGCTAAAATTCAATTTTATAGATTTTATGAAATGAATAATTGAAAAGTTAATATCTTTTGTCCTCCAAATTTTTAGATATTTTAAATTTTTTTACTAAAAACTACTTAGTGATTTGTTATAACACTTCAAATTTTTTTATTTTTTTATATTTTTATATTTTATTGTAGACGAATCAAATCGACGTCAAATAGAATTTTAGCTTATGAAAATATGAATCTTATGAAATGAATGGATAAAAATTATGTTTGATTAACTTATAAGTTTGAATAGTATTTTTAGAGCATACCCGATGTTTCAGTGGATTGCTACAAAAAAAAAAATTATCACTTAATTGAAATAAATCATATTTAAAAAAAAAAAAAACCATCCTTACTGCAGTATGATAAGGACTATGTCAAGTTCATATGATAAAACTTCGATTAAACATGTTGAGTTAACAAAATATATATATATTTATTTAAGAAAAATAAAAGACACGTAGACAACATTTATTAGGTTGTAGTTACTACCACTGAAGACCAATTTTTGGACTTAGGTGTGAGATTAATGCCACATAGATTGAAAGTCACTCAATTTGTATGTCGGGGATTGATTTCCTACCCACTTATCATTTTCACTTATAATGTCCACGCTGAGGAGGTATCACATAGTTGATAGTTAATAGTCTCACACTCATAATTTTTATCAATTATGTTTAGCCACTTCATCGATAAACATCATATCTCATACCCACTATGAGTAGGAGATCATGCATCATTATATGTCAACTAAGTAACAATTCATATAAAGCATTGCAAATACTCTTAATTTTCACCTAATTTTCACGTACTCGTATTTGTTTGGTCCGCTCTAACAACAACCTTCATAATGTACAAGAAAAAAGAAAAGATTCACGAGAATGGGAAAAGATAAAAATAAGAAATAAAAAAAAAAACAATTTATGGCTAGAAAAAACATGATCAACCAACCAAAATGACATATCAATCAGAGAGCTGTGTGTGTAATGTATATTTTTTCTTTTTCTTTTTCTTTTTCTTTTTCTTTTTGCAAAGTCTAACGGGCTGTGATTACATAGGAAGAATTGTGAACACAATGGGTGTGCAATATTAAAAGTCACTATAGTTTCTCAAAAAATTGTCAAACTACAAATTTAATTGAATCTCTTAGTTTGAAATTGTTGATTCAAATCCACATAAATTCAACAACATTTCGATTTTGAGCTAAATCAAATCAAACCGTTCGAAAATGGTTTGTTTTAGTTTTCAATGTTTAGAAAACTACTTAAATCGAACTGAAATGTTTTTTATTTTTTATATTTAAAAATAAATTAATTCTACTTACACATTTGCAAAGTATAATGTAATACTAAATTTATTGGATTGGCTTATTTAATTTTGTTAAACTATTGGGCAACTAGCCCATAACCTACAAGTTCATTATTGAACTCAGTTATTTACTAATTTTTGTCAATTTACCCCTTATTCTCATTTCTTTCTACGACAAATATTAATATAAGATAATAATTAAGATAAATATTAATGTAATATAATAATTATATTTTAAAGGTTCTCGTTTATGCTTGTATTAAGAATTTTAGACTTATTTACTTATGTTTTAACTTATTACAAATGTGTTATAAACCGTGATTTAAAATCGAAATGAACTGTAAAAATGATTTTCCATTCGAACAAAACTGTTTACACCCTGATCCTAGCAACTACAGATTGGGAGCCACAATGCACTTGTGGTCGTGAGTCAACTATACCATGCACTAAATTGAATTGGATGTGCAATTACTCAATTGAGTGTATTGATAGTGACATAGTGTAATGTGGTATTATAATACGAAAATGTTTCCCTCTTTAACAATTTATTTTAGATAAGGTAGTTGAACATAGTACTATAATATGTATAAAAATAATTGCACGTAATAAGCTTTTTTATAAAAATAAAATAAAATTGAGGCTGACATATACTTGTATACGTTAAATTCTTAAACCAGATGATTAAATACAGTACATATACAATTGTTTGTGTTTTTATTATTAAAATACATTCATCTTTCTTTAGAATTTTATACATGTATAATTTCAGGCAATTGTTTGTTTCTACCCAATGATTTTATTTTATTGTTGTTATTTAATCACCATTTCTTTGATTTTAAAAAAAAAAAGAGAAAGTGCTCCAATTGAACATGACGTGTGACAGTCATAAAAGAATTCATTGATTTCTTTAGGAAAAAAAAAACTACAAAGTACCAATGTTATTAAATCTGGATCGGCCGATCAGTCCAATCAAAAAACTGGCTATTGGATGCCTCAACTAATTCGGTTCTTTTAATTTGATCGCTCAACAATCAAACTATTTATGACCCGAAAAAATTACTAATTTTTTAAGTAACTCGGTGACCCGTAATTTTATGATTCATCCGGGTCATAATATAATAAAAATTTTCAATCATTTTATTACCATATTCTAACGAAAAAATGCATCAGTCGTCAGGTACACTTCTTCAATGATGAATCTCTTTCAAACGTAATTCAAAGTCTGAATCCAATGTTTAATACCAAAAATTTCCTTCTATTAATTTCTCTTACATTCAAACTATAAGTTTTGACCTCCAATTTCAAAGTATATTGGATGAAAAAATAAGAAGTAATGTAAAAATTCTAGATTTTTTTTTATATATGTAATGTTTTGTTTGATTTGGACTTACATAGTGATATTTAGTCACAAAATTAGCATAATTTTAATTTATTGAATTCTTATAATTCATGATTTTATGTTGTATTTGATAAAAATTGACGTACCCGTTCAATGGGAATTGACCCACGATTCAACCACCGGATCATTGACTGAACCAACAATCTAGTAACCGACTTTCTTGTTCGAATCGGATCTGATAACTATACATAATACTACATTGAAAGAAAGAAAATCCCGAGTGATTTTCATTCAACAGACAAAAAATTAGCATTTCTTTTAAAATAAAAACATCAAAAGGGCAAAAGATCCATTATTTATTATAAGCATTAATGTGTAGTTGGAAATATGTATCTTAACCTTATTTTTTGCATTATGTTCATCATAGAGCTGACAATATTAATTTTAAAGGGGGTGGGGGTGGTGGTATAGAGAGGTGGACAACTCTAGGCAAAGACGTATAATGGCTGGATTAGATATTAAAACTTGGCCATATTTTCTTCCACAAATTTTGAGCATATTTAGATGAGCTTGTTCAAATTTATAAGTTTATTAAATATTATTTTATTTATATATGTAGAATTCACAATTTTTATTTTCATATTTTATAAAATTCACTGCTTATAACTTTTAAAAAAAATTACTAAACAACCACTTCATAATCCTTATAATTTGATAGCTATTGTATGTAGCCAAAAGAATTTGGTATGCATTTCTTTTCCCTTTTTTTTTTCCTTGAGAAATTTATTTTTAAAAAATTTAATATGAGTAATCTTGGACATACAAGCAAGATTTTACAAGTAAAAGGCCTTAGAATGGTATGATATTTTTACGTAAAAAGATGGACCTTTTTCAATTTTGTCTCACGAGTTAATTACTGACCATGTATTTTGGTGGTTTGTAAGAGTATTTGTTTTTCATACATAGGAATGGCAAATGGGTTGGACAACCTATAGGTCCGACGATTCAACCTGTAAAAACTCGGCCTGTTATAGGTTCGGGCTCCTCTAGACTTGGGCAAGAAAAACAAGGGTCATGGAAATTAAGGGCCGGTCAACTCGTGGGCCGTCCTGCGGGCTAGTCCAAAGACTTGGCCCATGAGCCAGCCTGGCTCATTGACCACGATCCCCAGCTATTAAAAAGCTGGGGACTAACTTTAACGGTCACTTTTTTGACCGTTTTGGTCTCTTTTTTTTTTTCCAACAGCTATTTTTTTCGTATAAATACTCTATAAACTTTTATATTCTTTACAAATTCACAATTCTCTCAACCTACACAATTCGAAAAAATTCTATTGTCAATATTAGCTTTATTATTGTGCAATTTATAGTTGAATTTTTACATTTTTACATTTCTAGCTTTCTACATTCTACTTCTACATTTCTATTTTCTAATTTCTAAATTGATCAATACAACACACAAGGAAATGCCGATCACCAAATTTATGATGATTTTAGTAAATTAAATAATATTCCAATTCCAGAATTTGGTGATTATTATGGGATTGGGAACACTTATACCATTTTTTGATTTAGCTGATATAGATGAAGAATTAGAAATGACCAATATTACTATAACGATTGGGTTGACTACTAAATGAAGAGTAGCAAAACAAAAAGTTCGGTGCTTGGATCATTTCAAATTAGTGTAGACTGGTACAACCGCCAATGGATAACCAATCTTCAAGACAATGTGTAAATATTATAAACAAAAATTTGTATAACAAAAAAGTGGAGGCACGAGCTACCCAAATCGACATTTTCCTAAGTGTATGCAAAAGCACAAAGGAGTTGATACTATTCAAGCTCAACTTCAATTCAGATCTCTCGGTAGATCTTCTAGTTCTAATCCGAATCTTAACAATTGAGTGTATTCACAAGACTCTATGCACCGAGAAGACATGACTCAGTTGGTGGCCAGTGGTCAGTTTCCGCATAGCATAGTGGAAAGTCCCCACTTCACTAAATTCGTACAAAAATATCTTTAACCAAGGTATGCGCCATTTACTAAAAACACTCTTCGTGCTGATATTATTACTTTATATAATAAAAAGAAAGAAAATATAATAAATGATTTAACTAAATATTCAGTTGTATCATTCACTTCAGACTTATGGTCCGGTGCAAATCATAAAAGATATATGACTACCTCTTTACATTATATTGATAAATATATGAATTATCTATAAAAGAATACTTGCTTTTAAAGTAATTGACTACCTTCATAATGGAATACAAATTTTTACTTATTTAATGAACATTTTTAGAGAATTTAACTGCGAATATAGAATTTGTAGTTTCACATTTGACAATAATATTTCTAATAACATAGTTATAGATAAATTAGTTCGATCATTAAATCCAGATTTTGGTGGAATTTTATTTTATGTTCGATGTGATATGTATGTCATATTTTTAATTTAAATGTCCAATATGGTTTGAAGTATATAGGCCTACAATTAGAAAAAATTAGGTATACTCTAAATTATATTATTGCTTCACATTCCCAAAAACAAGTATTTTGATGAATTATATAGAGAAAACTCCCTTCCAACAAAATTTTTAAGTACAGACATGGGCAATATGTGGAATTCTATTTCTTTAATGCTTCAAACATATAAATGTTATGAAAATTGTATAACTGCCTATTATAATAACCGACATTCACACGGTTCAGAATATGATTTGCAAACATATGATTGGAAAATCGTATTTCATGTGAGAAAATTTTTTTTAAAAAAATTTCGACAACACAAACGCATGTATTGGCGTATATTACCCTACTAGTCTATTAGTTTTAATCATTTTTATTTTATTATAAATAATTTTAACAGGTAAAAGACATTTGCAATTTTTTCTGATATTGTAGTAGTAATGAAGATTAAGTTTAGAAAATATTGGAAACAACTGCATATGTTGCAGTTGTTCTCGTTAGCTTCAATTATGGATTCTATAGTAAATTTAGAAGGTACAAAACATACTATTTCAAAAATTTCTAATAAGTTAAGTTACGGGAATCCAATAACTTATGATAATTTAAAAAAAACATTATGTGACTTCATGTACCAATCCCTTCATCGTCATCAAATGACGCTAATGATTATTGAAGTTTCTTTCTTATTAAGGAAACTCAATAATATAGTTCTTCTTCTTTAAAGCCACAAATGTAGAAACAAATTTTAGAGACGTACATTTAGAGATAGCAAGATATTTTGTTTACGACATGCTTAATATATTAGATGAACATGAGAGAAATAATTTTGATATATTTAGGTGGTAGAAACAAAAAGAGTCCCAATTATTTCTATTATAGTACACGGTCTACTAACACATACGATATCAACTGTAGCATCAGAGTCTATTTTTAGTATAGGTGGCAGAATTCTGAATAATATAAGGTCAAGACTAAACCAGAGATATTAGAGAAGTTAATGTGTTTAAAAGATTGGGAGGATGCATAAATTCGAATCCAATATAAAGTAGACCTCATATTGGTCGAAGAAGTGCAAGAGCTGGCTACATAAAATGTAAGTATAGTTTGTATTAATTTATTTAGTTTTTCTTAATTTTTAGTGTTGATATTTATGTTTACCAAAAATTGTACACGTAACAACTTGGTCGTGTACAATTTTAACTCTGCATACGCTAAAAGTAGTTAATATCAAGCTCGAAAAAAATGAGGAGGTTTTAAATGTCAATTTTATCATAACTTATTTCATTTTAAATTTTTAAACTAAAAAAAAAAAAATTCACTTGAGCCCGTTGATCGGCCCATGGCTCGAGCTGAGTTGAGCTGAGCTGGGCCCTTCTTGACAAGGGCTGAGCTTGGCCATCTCTACCCATATAAGGGTTATATTGATATTTTTAACGTAGTTGTTGAATTAGTTTTTAACCATATACATTTTAATTGGAATTGAGTGAGCCTAATAAAGATTAAAGATTGCTAATGTACTCAAAATAACGTGGAATTTTAAGAGCTATAGAAGAGATCTACTAATTTAAAGGGATAAAATAAATAATCATCGGTTTTGTAAGGATGACAAAACAAATTTTAGGCAATATCTCACCTTGATAAAAAAATTTCGAACAAGGCGATAGTTGTTAAATTTATGTCAGAGTAAATCGTAATTTTTATTGACATGATACTTCTTTTACACGAATTTTTTTTCCTCTTGTAGTGTAGAAGTCAGCTCGTACCAAGGAAGGTAACAAGAGTTTCTCGAAAACACGTGTGAAATTAATTGATTAAAATTGAGAGAACATAATTCAAATATAATCTAAACAAAAAGAAAAAAGAAAAAAAAAAAAAGAAGAGTTTGTCGATCTCATCTTGTTCTTCATCCGTGTATGGCAACTATATATATGTAGAATGTATTGGTGATGTTGACCATATATATATATATAATTATAAGTCACAATGATTAAATAAATCATAGAGTAAGATATGCTCGGACCATGTCGGAAGGAAGATAAAATAATATCTTGAAATCGAAGATATGCTTGGTGGAAATTGTATAAAATACCAACATTTGGTAAAAAATAATGTTGAAACTTAAACTATTTTTACTCTTAGGATCTGTTTGGTAAACGATAATGAATAAACTTTATTTTATCTTATTTGAATAAAACTAATATTTGGATAAATTTTTATCCGGATTTATCTGAATAACAATTTTAAATAAAAAACGAAGACTATTTTTAACATCATAAAGAAAAGGACTAAAATATTTATTCGAATAAAAAATTACTCAAAATTTTTAATAAACAAAAATACACATCTATTATTGAATCCATGTCCCAGGAAACATATTGTTTTCATCTCTCTTTCTCCAAATCAATTGCGGCTTTCGTAGTGAGTGATGATAATATAAGTGGATTTGAGGAGTATTATTAAAATAGATGGACGAGTTAATTTTGTTTAATGAGTACTTTCATATTAATTTTGAAAAATTTGTTTGGATTTGAAATCTTTTAAATGTATTGTTTCATAAACTTTATTATCTAATTATTGTGTTTCTTTTTGTAACATAATTATATATTTTCATTAACATATTAATTACGTACGAATACCCACTATGACTAAAAAATAATGTAACTCGTGTTATTATTTTGAATCTTTTATAGCAAGAATGGTATTTTGAATATTTCAACAATTTTATCCTTTTATCCAATGTTGTTAAACCAAACATGATAAAGATAAAAGTAGCGTTTTTCTATTCTTATAAGTTATATCTAGTTAAACCAAACAAGATAATAATAAACTTGTTATTCAAATAACTTTTATCCAGTAAAATAGTTTTATCCACTAATCAAACGGGCCTTATTGATAAGTGTTGACTTTTGAAAATAGCTATCAAGAGGATCCCAACACTCCTGTGCCTACTTGTATTTTACCAACATAGCTGGATAGCCACGTTGGCTTGTGAATCACTACGGTGCAGTAAAAAACGAATAGATAAAATATTTTGAATGTGGAAGAGACACGTTATAGCTAAGATGGTGGCTTGAGGGCCCCTAATCAAATATTTTCCAAGTGGTATGAAGAACACAAGTTAATCAATATAGAGGACTTTGGTTAGTATCTTTTTGTCAAGCAGATTTTTCATCATTTTCTTTTTGTAGATTCGGCTTGGGTATATAGGCCAACGCCAATTGGGCAAGCCTCGTGTAATGTACGACAAGTGACGTAATCTTAACGATTCATGTGTCATACTCTAAGCATCATGTCCGTGGTTTAATGGGGGAGTCTCTTTCAGCCGCATGCTAAAAGACTATGAATGTGACAAGCCGTATTGGTAGACTGTCCCATCGGTCTTTACAAGTTTGACTCGCAATGGGAGGTCTTTTTCAGCTGCATGTTTTTTATTAATAAATTTAGAATATTAGATTTAAATAAAAAGAAAGTGTTTTTCAAAAAAAATTATAAAATATTAATTTTTAATGAAAATGAGTTATTTAATATATATATATATATATATATATATATATATATATATATATATAGTGAAGTATTTTTCAATTTTTTGGAAAAATAGAGTAGTTGTCCTGTTGTGTTTTCATTGTTATTTAGAGAACTATTGTAATCTCGTCATTGTTGTTATTAGAAGTGGTAAAATTGGCCCGGTCGGCGGGCTGACCCATGTAGTCCGTTTTTTGGGTTGGGTTGGTCGTGGCCCAAATAAAGCCGGGCCAAGATGGCCCGGCCCATCTAGCTCGGGGGCTAGTTGGGCCTGCCCGATTTTGATTTTTTTTTTTTGATTTTTTTTGATTTTTTTTTTTTGCTACTTAACACTAATCACTCATTATGTGAATAACTCCAATACATAATTCAAATATTATCAATCTAAAATAATCTAAGTCAAAGTCACAAATAAACATTAGTTCAAAAATCTCAGGATCCAACATAAAAGTGTTTAAATTTAATTAAAATTTAGTTTAATTTAAGTTTCAATCCAAAATATATTTGGTGTAACAAATAAATTATTTATTTTAAATTTACTTATAAGTAAATCTTTTAATTTAAGCCAAACATGCTTATATCTCAAAACAATAAGACTAGAATGTTTTTAATATTTGTATTTTTTTTAAAGTTTCTATAAATAGTTTACAATTAACAAAAAAAAATTATTATTTTGAAAGAAAATTGACGTTTATCTATTAACTAATACATGAGAGTCCCAATTTTATAAGTTAATCTCTTTAAAAATCTTAAAATATATAGTTTAAATTTATCTAAGATTGTATTAGATGTAATATATTAGATTGTATAAAAAATTTATTTAAAACAAAAAGAAAAAAAAAATTAAGACAAGTTGGGCCAATGGGTTGGACTGGGCTAACATATTTCTGGCCCATATAAAACTGGGTAAGCCAACCTAGTTCAATTTCATGTGTGGCCCTGCTCTGGCCCAACCCAACCCATTTGCCAACTCTAGTTGTTATAGTGGAAGATTGATTCGAAGTTGGCTCCATGAATGTATATATATAATATATTGTCGAACTACATAAATTGGTATTTCTCGCAATTTATTTATTATTCTATGATATTTTTAGAATTGATTGAAAATTCTATTTTAGTCATTCCACGAGCAAAAAAATTTATGTTTATAATCAACTCATTTTAAGATAAGATAAAATATTAGATTTCACGTTTACTTGTAAGAATACTTATCTTTGAGAATGATAATCTTCACAATTTTATTTTCATAATAATCAAGACAAAGGTAATAAAACTTAGGGAAGAATTACATGAAAATACTCCTAGAAATGATACAAATAAATTGGATTATTTTAATGTTTGGTTTGTTTAGTAAACAAATAAAAAAGTAAATAAGAATAATTCCTAAGTGAGCTTAACAAGAATAATGATATTGATAGTTGTTTATTACTGATAATAAATCTACGTGACATTACTTAATTAGAGTAATTATTTATTTCAATTGACTAATGTATTTATAGTCAACAACTATAAATAATTACTCCAATTGAATAATGCCACATAAGTTTACTAACAGTAATAAGCGACTATGAATAGAATAATGTTATTTGCAGTCGCTCACTATCGGTAGTCATCCTACGTGTCATTACTCAATTGGATGAATTATTTACTCTAATTAAATAATGTATTTATAGCCATTAATTATGAATAATTCATCAAATTAAGTAATGACACATAAGATAACTATCGATAGTGAACGACTGCAAATAGCATTACTCCTATGAATATCATTACTCACTAAACAATAATATATTCATAAATAATTTGATTTATTTGTAACCCAATTTCTTTTCTATTTCGTTATTAATTAGTAATGTCCAAAAGTCAAATGGTTAATCAACTCTAAGTTAATTATCTTTCATTCCACTAATTATTCAAATATGTATGTAACTAAAAATTGATTAATCCACAAATCATGCCCCCTCCTACCTTGTATAGATGTTCTCCCATATATGAGGGTTATCTTATTATCAAAACTTTCTATTGTGGTGTTCATTTAAAGTTATTGAAAAGTTTTAAGTAGATCTCATTCAATATTAAAGATAAGGCTTGGTTTAGTATTACTATAATAGTATAATTTTTTAAGAGAATCGGTTATTTCTGTGCTAGAGAAAGAATCAAATACGAGAAGAATCAGCTAAGTGTTTGGTAAACTTTTGTTTCAAAATTATTGTATATTTTAAAATCAACATTTTAGCTTTTGGTAATGCATGTATATAATTAATAAAATAAGCATTAATTAGGGTTAAATTGGTATTTTGATTATATATAATTGAAGAAGTTAAAAGCAGAATAAGAAACTACTCTTTTGATACTTCTCAAAATTTATAGTCAGGTGATATAAATTCTTCTATAATAATTTTTTTTAGTTTACCAAACACCTAAACAACTAATTATTATTGCTATTATTATTTTATAGAATTCTTCTATTCTCCGTCATTGAGTAAGAATATAAACTTTTCTTGGTGAGCAGCTAGCTCTACAAGCGACGATAAAGATTGTTTCAAAAAGCAGCTCTAAAAAAATAGTGTTGACACGATGAGGGTACTTTACTTGACGACAATTCATTATACTTGATATATTAGAAATAGTAGTGGTGGTCGGAACTAGAAGAGGGCTTCAACAAACATGTGGTGCTACTTGCTTCGAAGATTAATTCATATCGAGTCTCGGGCAAATATTTTGTATAAGACTTAAATTCTTAAATAGATAACAATATAATACATAGAATCGTTTTAAAATTGTTAAGAAAAAAAGGGTGTTATTAGTTGACAAATGTCAATCAGGAGAGTATATAAGCATCAATTGTCAATTAGGTCACAAAATGTAGATTATAAACGAGCATGCATGCTTATATTTCACAGTTTTCAACAAGAAGAGAAACCCTTTGGACAAAGGCATTATTCAAGGAAAGTATTGATTAGAGATTAGAAAGTATTGATTAGAGATGAAAAAGACCATTACTGACATTACATCCTCTTGTCCAACAAATTAAATCGAAAACTCCAATACAAATAGATGAATAATCATTCTCGATAAAAGAGAGAGGACATGAGAGTCGAAATTTTACTATCAATTGTATGAATTCTTTTTAGGACCATGTTATATGTACACTCTCAATTACACCATCACTTATACCATGTGATGTGTCAAAAATTAGTTGGGTGAAATCATTATTTATTTGGTCAAATAAATAAAGTGATCCAATCATTATTTGACACATCTCCATAGTGTAAGTGATGGTGTACATTTTGGGTGTACAACTAACATTTTCCTTCTTTTTATCATTCTATTTGAATTTTGACATATAAAATAATCTCATTAATAGAAAACGATTAAGGGTGTGTTTGATTTTGATTAAAATAAAATTTTTAAAAAAAATTGATAAAATGTGTGGTTAAAATTAATTGTTGACTTTAAATTTAATTTTTTAGCAAGATTTTAATTAAAAGCAAACGAGACCTAACTAAACATTCAATAAGATTGAGGAGAAAGTAGAATGCTTTATTGATCGGCCTAAATATCCATTACGACCTTCGCATGCATTCTAGGGAGGCTTTGGGAAGTTATTCCAATACAGCTATTGAGAGAAGAAGAAACTCGTGTTTAAGAGATTTATAAGAATTCAATATTGATTTTGAAATTGATAAAAATAACTAATATAAATGAAAAAGAGAATTGTAACATACGCTAAATAGTTGCTTTGAAGGAATCGTCTAGTTTAGAGTATTTCCAATGCTAGATATTTTTTAATAAATCTATGTAGCAAGAGTAAGAAAAGAAATTAGGAGAGAGGGAGAGAGAGAGAGGGGAAAGAGAAGGAAAAAATAGATGAAAGAGTTAGACATAATTAATAAAAAAATGAGTGAAAGTCCGTCTAATAGAATGTCTAAAATTGGACTGTGTTGGACGGCCTTCTACAATAAATACTGTCATGTAAGTTTTGTCCCTTCCACCTCATCGCTACATCAACTGAACATTCAAATTAGAAGACAATATTTGAGATGCTCTGAATAGCCACACAATATAGCATCTTGTGATTAATAAAAATAAAAATATTAATAAAGTGTAAAACTTTTGTAACCCACCAACCTAAAAACATTGACAAAATTTGATTCCATTTCTCAAATACTAGTTAAAAATACGTGCGTTACACGTGATTTTATAAAAATATTATAATTTCTTTTATTTTAAAATTATCAATGAATATAACACTTAAATAAAACTCATTTTCAATCATAAGTTCATCAATGATTATGACCAATTAAGAAATTATATTCAAATTTCTTGGTAAAACATGTGGTTCATTAAAGAATACATGGACTACGTAAATATTAAGTTTGAAAGATTATTGATACTCTTTTAATTATATTTTAAAACATATATCTAATGGCATATCAGAAAAGACAAATTTCTTTTATGAAAATTAGTATTAAATTCTAAAATACATGAAAATAGTAGATATAAGTAAAACACAATTTTTCATTGATTTTCTGTATTTATATCATTATA
Organism: Forsythia viridissima; assembly: GCA_030279155.1. Taxonomy (NCBI): domain Eukaryota; kingdom Viridiplantae; phylum Streptophyta; class Magnoliopsida; order Lamiales; family Oleaceae; genus Forsythia; species Forsythia viridissima. Next base: position 5,299,047 of record CM059038.1, read on the forward strand.
AAAAGTACACGAAAACAAAATATTTAGCATTTTTAGGTAATTATTTCTCAGGAAAAAGAATCTCAAAATTCTTTGACATAAGATAAAGAAGAATTTTCTATTGCAATATCTATTCAGTTTTAATGCACCCATAAATTAAAGAGTTTTTTTTTTTTTTTGTTCTCTTCAATCATGCATTCTTTCCTGTAAATTCCATCTGAAATATTATTAAATTTCAAGAAAATTCAAAACAACAAGATATTTGGACAATAATTTTAACTCATCACATAAAACCACTTATTATACGAGATTTACTTTCACCTTATACATAACATGACTCACCGCATGCATGAAAGAGTTAGAGTAACATCAATTCTCCTTGTTCTAACTCGTTCTTCCACAATAAATATACGTTTAATGGCTTACAAAATGACATAAAACATCATTCGAGCTTAAATCTATTTGTTATCAAGACTATCACAATAATTAACATTTTTACATCAAACAAATATTCTAAATCAAGAAAAAAAGATATAGAAATCAAATTTAAAATCAATATTACCATCATATATATTCTTAAAATTAGTGAATCATTCATGAAAAATTAACACATCCATTATTACCACATTACTATCAAACTAATTATCAAAGATTAAAAATCATTATTGCGAGTAAAAAAATATTCTTGGCATAATAAAAAACAAAGACGAATAACAAAGGAAAAAAATATGAATCAATAATAAGAAAGTCAAAATGTTCAGCCAAATTCATCTTGTTTTGTTATGTTGATGAATGAATTTGCTTAAATTCGTGTGCATAATAAGATTGACTTTTTGATTGTTTACAATCAAAGATAATAATTTCAATATATTAAAAAATTTATTAGTATATTTTTATTTATTTTTATTAATTACAATATATATAATGGAATTTAAAGAGACAAATCACTTTCAATGATCAAAATGCAATATTTATATAGTATTAAATAGTTTAAATTAAAGCCAAAATAAATTATATTAATTGAAAGATGATTTTAGAAATTATAAGTCATTTAAGGGGCAATATCGTCCATAAATATTCCTCCCATATTTGGAACAGAGGAAGAAAGTATGAATTAATAATAAAAAAGTCGAAATGCAAAGTCAAATTCATCTTGTTTTGTTATGTTGATGAAGAAATTTGCTTAAATTCTCGTGCATAATAAGATTGATTCTTTGATTGTTTACAATTAAAGATAATAATTTCAATATATTAAAAATTTTATTAGTATATTTTTATTTATTTTCATTAATTACAATATATAATGGAATTTCAAGAGACAAATCACTTTTAATGATCAAAATACAATATTTATATAATATTAAATAGTTTAAATTAAAGCCAAAATAATTTATATTAATTGAAAGATGATTTTAGGAATTATAAGCTATTTGAGGGGTAATATCGTCCAAAAATATTTCTTCCTTTAAAGAACTTTTAGAATTATTATAGATATATAAATGTAATTTGCTAGCATTTTAGAACCTGCATCATAAAGATTCGATTTCATTATTTTCTAGCTTAATTACCAACCTAAGAAGTAAGAACTTCATTAGTTTATCATATAATTATTTAGTTTTGCAAATGATAGAAACCCGAACTATTCTCCAAACCAAACAACATTATTAAGTAGTGATGCTAATCACACAATCGCTCTGTTAGTCCTTATTATCAAGTTTAATGTCCCAATCCTTCGTTAACTCTCGTTTTTGAGTAAATATGACATGTAATCATGTCATAGCTAAATTATTATAACAAGACTTTTTTTTTTCATTTATTAAACTAACAAAACGTAGATTCTGTTAGAAATTGGTTTAAAGAATTCGAGAAATTGATTAAGTGACTTCGTGTTAACTTGGCCAAAATATACAAACTCGACCCAATCCGTTTAGGTAAAATAGTTTGCCACTTCGCCACTTCGGAGAAACGGGGATCGACCTGCCCGGTCAAATCGCATGGGTCGAGGGGGCAGCATCCCTCGTGGAGGCTCAGGGGCAACTCCCCCGGAAAGAAAATTTAGAATTATCTGCATGTTTAAAGGGTATATTTGGCATCTTGAAACCAATATCAAATGAATAAGAAATTACAGAAAATGATAATTTTGGGTCAAAGTTTTGACCATGCGATCGCACATGTATTTCCACCTGTGATCGCAATATGCCTAAATTTTAAGCAGAACGTTTTTTAGTCCTTCCATGCGATCGCATGAGGCAAAGCCTTGCGATCACATGGTTAAATTGGATCAAGTTCTGTTCTGAATTTTGTACTTTGCGATCGCAGCTTGGTAAAACCATGCAATCGCATAGGTTTGCGTGAACAGACATGTCATTTTGAAGTGTTGCACGATTTGGTTCCATATCTTTCCATTTTCAACCAATCTTCAACGTTAAAAATGACATATGGACGTCCATTTTGACAGAAAATTGATACAGAAAACATTTGCATAACATACACTCATATTTCATCACTTTATGAATAAAAAATTCTTTCATTTGTGATGGCGTAGAGGACCTAGCTTTGGCTTATCTGGACGCAAGGAATCGTAATCGTGATTTATCAAAGAAACGTACATAGGGCTCAGAATTTTTATTATAATATGTTTTCGGAATCGTCTCAACGAGCCGGACAAGACCAATTGTTTTACAATTGCTGATGATGGATTTTAGCTGTTTGAAGTCGTTTAGTTAGTTTAAAACGACTTTCTTTAAGTTTCATGTCTATTTTTGTCTTTTTGCATTTTATTTATCAATTAGGGTTTTATTTTAACTAGAAATTTAGTATTTAAGAGTCCTTTTTAATTGATCAAGTTAGTTGTTTTTGAAGAAGAATATTGTTCTTGGGGTTTTCTCCACATTTAATCAATTTAATTTGGCATTCATAGGAATCAACGAATTGATTTTGAGCTTTGTTTCATTCGTTTACATTTCTGCCTGCGTTAATTTGTTGTTTGAATTTCTGATTTTTCATTTCATTTCCTTCTTTGGAGTAAATAGACCATTTTCGGTTCGTTGTACTTGTGTTTGGAAGTGCTACAAACACAAGCGGAAGCCGTTGTATATTGGGAGTCAATTGCCTTATACCGTAGGCACCATTGCGGGACAAAGTGTTCAACACTTACCTCGGCTTAATTTTCATCCATTTCATTCAGTTTGATTGCTTTGGAGTCATTTACACAGAAATCCGCCAACAGATTCTACAATTATTATAATTTCTATGTCTTATTTATATAGGATGATTTCGTTTTTCACGCGTATTAAGAAATTTTAATTAATGTTGTTTAAAAAATCAAATTTTGCAAAGAATTTTTCTAGTTTATCTTTATTTAAGTACTATCAATTTCTTCTACATTTGAAAGAGTACAAGTTTGTTTGTGTTGATAATAGAGTACATTCAATAGGGATATACTAAGAAATGAAAAAATCAAATACACATTCAACAAGGTAAGTGGGCTATAAGTTGTGGCGGAAGATGAAGTGCAATTATGGTGGTAATGAAAGGACGTTGAAGAAACTTCTTGGTTTCCTGTAATGTATGTTGAGTTCTTCACGAAAAATGCTCTTATAATAAAATTACCAGCGTTAGAAAAACGTGCCCATTAGATGGAGGAAATGGACGGAAGCTGATAGTAGGGATCACTTTCGCATGAAATGGTTCAAATAGGGACTCAAATGTCAAAATTCAAACGATAGATCCTTAAATTGCAATGTCACCATATGATAGGGACTATCTGTGCCAATTATCCATAGAATAATAGTCAAGCACCAAACTTCATGTTCTAAAGAGGATAATTGGCACAAAACGTCTCTATATTTCAAAATGATTGTGCAAATTATCATTATCTGTGAAAATTTGGCATTTTCACCCTCAAATTCACATTTATTTGCGCAAAATATCATTTTCGTCCATTACCATCTAAAAAACTCTGTTAAATGGCATCCTCAACACAACTCATACAACTTTGGAAGGCTATTTTCGTCCACACATATATTTTCCATTTCTTACTGTTTAAATGGAGAGAAATAAATTGACACACACGAACGATAAAATTTTTCCTATTTTCTTCTCTATTTCGCCAACGAAATCCCCTACTTCCAGCCACAAATGTAGGCAAAATGGGAGATTTGTTCCAAGAAGAACGATGTTGGTAATGACATGTATGAACTGTGGTGAACGAGGCCACAACAAGAGGAGATGCAAAGAGGCACCAGCACCAAATTAGGGCCTCACATTCTATAAAAAAAATTTGTCCTTTGCTTTTTGTACATATGGTTTTTTTGAAGTTTTTTTTTTTTTTTTTTCATTTCAAATCATTTTAATTGGCACTAAATAATTTTGGACTTTTTGTACATGTCTCTTGGTGAAAGTTTATTTAGAAAATGATGTATTTGTTCAACGCACATATGATTATTTTGTTGATGATATTGCATTGTTGTTTTTACTCATTGTAATTATGCTGATTTTTTTGTTGTTCTTATTTTCTGTTGTAAATCAATTTTTAAGCATGGACATTCTAAGCCAACAATACAATTATATATGGATGGTCTTTACAACAAACAATCAAAAATAGGGACGCTACGTGCAAAAAAAAATAAGGACGATAAGCGTAATGTTATTAATAGGTAAACGTTTTACACAACATCAATTACAGGCTAAAATGGTATATAACATTTCCAGTTCAGCAAACCCAACATATTACATTATTCACCACTGAAACCTTATTTTGATTTTGGCAACATTACAACAAGATTCTTACATAAGTAGCAACATCACTACAAGTCCACAAACAAAATCGAAAAACCAGCTTCAAACAAAGCACGTCATATTCTCATTCTGCAAATGAAGTACTTGTTGTTCACATTCATTCTTAGATCTAAGCACTCCAGATATTATTTCTATAAATCTTGGCACACTGATGGATCGTACTAGACAAAAAAGCTACAATCTCAATTTTGCTGTACAAAGCAACCATTTCAGAACATAATATAACTACAAAATATAAATGTACAATTTCAGATTCACATTAATTACCCAACGACGTTGGCATGTAAAGAAGCGTCTGCCATGATTTGCTTGCATCCACGAAGTTTTTATCTCAATTTAGATTATGCATCTGCATAATCAGTTTGCCATTATTCTTTGTGAAACATGATTTGTTTTTATGTTATTTTATATATGAATAACCACTAAAAAATAAATAATTACTACCATAGTTAAGGGTGTAGACCAGTTAGGTGGGAGGAAATGAGAAATATAGTATATATGAAAGTACCCTTCTAAAGTGATACAAGTCCTGTTAAAGAGGACACTAAACAGAATTTTTTGGATGGAAATAGACGAAAATGATGTTTTGCGCAAGTAAATGTGGATTTGATGGTGAAAATACCAAAATTTCATAGGTAAGGACGATTTGCACAATCATTACAAAAGATAAATACATTTTGTGCCACTTACTCTTTTAGAAAAATCAATCTATTTGAGAGTCAAGTGATTTAATTGGTAGTCAAAAATCAAATAAATAAATAAATAAAAATATTCTTTTTTAAACGAACTGCTAGTTTTCAATGTCATCAATTTTGAAGTTACTTTAACTAATTACTAGTTGTAGGACGTGCGATGTACGTAAGGTGGTTCGTAGGATATTTAAGTTATTGTATTTTAATTTATAATTTATACAGATATAAAATAGTCCAAGTATAATTTGTAGCAAATGGTTTAAAAAAATTAGCACTCAACAAATATAAGATGAATAATCAAAAGACACACTTCTTAAATATAAATATAACAAGCAAACAGTTATTTGAACAAACCACAATTTACAATCTAGAAGAACTTGTGGTTTATTACATAACTGTTTTCAAACTGTTTACTAAGCAAAATAGTAGAAGTTGAGAAATACTAAGCATATGTTTGGTAGTGCTGAATTTATTTTTTACATACTTATATTATAAGTTGTGAGTGAATCTGTGAATGTGTGTATAAAAAATGAGTTGTAAATTGTGGGTTCTATAAAATGTGTGGATAAAAAGTATATTTGACAAGTTGAAATTATAATTTAAGCAGTAGCAAACATGTGCTAATACATATAATTTTCATAAGCAAATTCATAGTGCTATAGACAGACAAAAAGAAACAAGAAGAGCTTTGATTATCAAAAGTTGCTCTCAACATATGTATTTTAAATCATAAATAATCTAACATATTCATAAAATCATAAGTGTGATCCTTCATAAGCGTCAAAATAAATAAAAAATTATAACACATTAGAAAAACTTGAAAGTCAATTAAATGGGACTATTTGGGACATAAGACAGCAAAATCATTAATTGGACATACCTCTTTTATTGTATTATTATTATTATTATTATTATTATTATTTTACTTTATGAAATATATTTGTTCAAGAATATGAAAAAAAAAATAATCATCAAATTTCTATAGAAGCTCAATACAGGAAAAATCGTGTATCCATACAACGTATTTTGAATAGATTTTAAATAGGTGCTCTGAATGATATACACATGTACAACGTTTAAACAATAAACAAAAAGGGTAATTATATTCTCACTACAGTTTTTATTATTTACACTACATTTTAATTACAATGAAGGTCTACCAATCTATGAAATTTTGTCACTTATATTCCCAACTTTTTTTCGCGCGTTTTTATTGTTAAATTTCAATTAATTTTCACATCTTGTATCAGATGACGATTTTTGTCCAAATATTCTAATAATGTGCATTAAAATGAGAGACAAATATTTTGTCAAACTTTTGTATTTGTTATTTATTTTGTTTATTCAAAAATATGAGAGACAAAAAAAATATTTTTACTCTTTCTTAATTAATTTTTTGAACAGAAATCATCATCAAAGACAAAGATGAGATGTACTAATTAATAGGTATAGGTTGATGATAAAATGTAATAACAATTAGTTAGGGACATAAATGTAAAAATTATATATTGTTGATGACTTTTATTACAATTATAAAATGTGGCGTTGTTAAAAAAAGTGTGGTTTAAATATAATTACCCAAACAATAAAGGAAAAAAAAAATTGGTAAAAATATAGAAGACATCCACTTCTCAAGCTAATACGAGGAAATATGAATAGTAAAAATTTTAGACTCATTTATTATAGGTAGATATAAAATGTGGCGTGGTGAAAAAAGAAAGTGTAGTTTAAATATAATTACCTAGATAAAAAAAGGGGAAAAAATGGTAAAAATATAGAAAATAGTCACTTGTCAAGCTTATATGTGGCAATATGAGTAGTAAAAATTTTAGACTATCTTATTATAGGTAGATATATTATAATCCATAAACCTTCTGCAATGGCATTTTGTAATTAAAGAAGGGTAATATTATTAACAATTTAAAATTTTTTTGTTGCACTACTTTTTAACTATACTAGGTTATAATATCTTTTTTAGAATAATATTATTTATCACCACTAGTGATTATTATCAATTTATGTGACAACTGTATTGACATTAAATGATAGATCCAATAAAATGAGAAAATATGAAACTCGTTTTTCCACATTTACGGGTGATTATCACCGATAGTAATAAATAACATTATTCTTTTTTTTTTACTGTCGCATTTATGTACCAATTTTTTTTTTTTTTTTTGGGTCGTATTCTTATCATCAATCTTAATTAATACATCTAGTCTCCAATGATAGTTTTGTTCAAATATTCTATTAACATTTTTTGAAATGAGGAGAAAATATTCTATTTTCATTCTTTTTTTCTTCTTCTTTTAAAATATGAGAGGTAAATAAGTTTTTTTACACTTGTCCTAACCGGTTTTTAGGATAGAAATCGTCATCATAGATAAAATGTATTAATTAATGAAATGTTGATGATAAGAATGTGAAAAAAAATAAGTTTAAAATATAAGTACGACAATAAACAAAGATTTTAAACTTCTATCACAATTAAAAAATTATGATAATAATATAACAATGATGACTATATTGACACTATAATTTTTTATAAGTGCACTATATTTTAATTGTACTTAAAGTTCTCAATATTTGTTCATTGTAGCAATTATATTTTTAATTTTTTTTCGTTGAATTCTTATTCAATTTTCATTAATTAACACATTCATTCTTAATGATAGTTTTTTTAAAGATATTTTGTTTACGTACTTTGAAATAAGAAAAAAATATTGTCTCATTTTTGTATTATATTTTTTTAAAAAAAATATGATGAACAAATAAATAATTTTACATATTCCCAACAAAATTTTTGGAAGAAAATCCTATCAAATACAATATGTACTAATTAATTAAAAATTGTACATAAAAGTATGATAACAATACTTACATAAAAGGAAAATAACAAGTGGAATTAACAAAAATAACCATGTTATGCCCTTTGCACTTTCTAGGCAATTCCGCCACGTCACGTTGAAACCGAGGAAGGAAGATATTCCTGTTTTGTATGTAAATTTCAGCCCATTCAAATGGCATATTCGTCAAATCTGAACAAAAAAGATGTTACACGTGGGATTGTATATTTTTAGGGTACAATGAATGAATATTGAATAAAATTCAGCACTATAATATATAACTGTTTAACCTTTTATTTTTCCATCGATTCTATTCGATTTGTAACAATATTATACTGTTCAGTTCATCGAATAATTCATTAAATGTATATTTAGTTAAATTTAAATTATAATTTAAATCAATCAAATTAGTCAAACATACTTTTTAACTACATATTTTAATAAGACTCACAATTTATAAAAATATAAAAAATAATTTCAACACTATCAAACATGCATTAAGATATGTTTCATTCAGATTTATTGTATAGAGATAAACAATAAAAATTTGTCAATTTTCAAGTTTACTCTACGCATAAAAGTAAGTATTAATTATTGCTCTAAAAAGCGTAAAGCGTGACTAGGAGCGAAGGTCGAGTTTCAAACTTTTCAAACCTAGGCGAAGGCGAGTGCAAGGCGTGAGATATGACTAGGCGTCAAGGTAGAGCTTCAAGTTTAGGCGCTGCCTATGAAGATTTTTTGGAACAGTGGTATTAATTAGCAACGTTGTGCAAACGTCACAAAATTTAATGTCGATCGATAACTGACGCGGGATTATATAGGTACTATCTATTTTACATATAAGATATGTCATTAGTGCTTGTATATATATGTAGATTAGCAACGTTCGTCAAACTAAGCATAGTCCAATGCCAAAATTAAACACTCCCAATGCTATTATACTTTGTTAAATGTTATTGAAATGCTATTGACTTTCAAAAGTGAATCTCATATACTATTGAACTTTCAAAAGTAAATATTATATATCACTTCGTTTTAAAAATAAAATGTAACATAATGACATATGAGATTCGCTTTTAAAAGTTCAATAACGTTCTAAGAATATTTTGAAGTACAGTAACATTCTAGGAATGTTTGACAAAGTATAGTGGCATTGAAAGTATTTAATTCTCCAACGCCAACTTATACAGATACAGAATTGAACATGCTTAAAGAAAAAAAATACGATCAAAATTTGTCATTATTGTATGTGTATGTGTAAGTATAGATTAACAATGCTAAGTACAAAAATCTAATGTGAATTCAATGTCGTTTTAAAATTAAATAAAATTAAAGAAAAAAAATATTATACAAATCCAATGCCAACATATAATCGACATAAGAATAAAGAAGAGAATAAGATTTATCGACTTTCTAGTTTGGTCGTATCTAAATTACGTGCCAAATATGTCAAATTATTGTTATGTTTATAGTTTATGAGTAAGGATGGATAGATTAGCAACTTTCCCTAGGTAAGCTCAAACCTATGCAAAATCCATTTGCCGGCTCATAACTCACATTTTTCTCTCCTCCCAAAAAAGAACAAAAGCCTCACACTTTTTCTCTCTCACACACTTCACATACTGTTCATACGTTCATTCACAATTTTGCTTTTACAGTTTCCTGTTTCCTTCCCTTTCTCTCTCCACAATCTTATGTTTGTTAGGATTCCTACCTATTTTCTCCCTCACAATCCACTAGAAACATCCCATTCTGTGTTTTCTCAAATCCTCTATCGAACCCATAAATTATAGGTACAGAAAGTGAAAATTATAGCAGGCCGGAGAAATGTCGCCGGAGATGGTTTTTCCGGCCTTTTTCAGCATTTCCGGCCATTGTTTAACAAACCCATAATATATATTTTCGTTTTCAGAGATATAGAATCCTCATTTCCTCTAAGAAAAATGACCGAAACGCTTTTATACATAAAGCCCACCTCGCTTGAAGAAAATGACAAGAGAAAGTCGGAGCGAGCAAAGCACGAAGAAGGGAAATTAGAGAGAGAAACGAAAAAATGCATAGATTTCATCCCCAATACCACTACCACCACTACACCAAAATCAGTTATCATTGTTCCAAGAAGCAAATCTCAAGCCACCAGCCGAAAGGTCACCCCTGCTACCACCAGAACAGCATCCGGAAACACTATATCTCCTACTTGTAGAGTAGCGCAAAGTATAATCGAAAAGCGCATCCAGAACGGGGATCTGTACATTGGAACTTTGGCGAATAATACGCCACACGGATCCGGGAAGTACTTGTGGAAGGACGGATGCATGTATGAGGGGGACTGGAAAAGGGGTAAGGCCTCCGGGAAGGGTAAGTTTTCCTGGCCATCGGGGGCAACCTTTGAAGGTGAATTTAAGTCAGGCCGGATGGAGGGGTCTGGCACTTATATAGGATCCGATGGAGATATGTATAAAGGGTCGTGGTCTGCGGATCGGAAGCATGGGTACGGAATGAAGCATTACAGCAATGGGGATTACTACGAGGGGCAGTGGAAGAAGAACTTGCAAGATGGGCAAGGGAGGTATGTGTGGAAGAATGGGAACGAGTATATTGGGGAGTGGAAGAGTGGAATGATTCATGGGCGGGGTGTTTTGGTTTGGAACAATGGGAATAGGTTTGATGGGAATTGGGAGAGTGGGATTCCAAAGGGCGATGGAGTTTTCACATGGCCTGATGGAAGTTGCTACATCGGCAGCTGGTCTAAAGACTCTAGTAAAAACAGCAACGGTAATCAAGTCCTAAATGGTACCTTTTATCCTGCACATAACAAAAACGGGAATGAGGAAGGGTTTAAAGAGTATTTTAATCAATTGTCTCCATTGATGGTATTGGGGGACGAGACTGTGAATGTAGTAATAGGGGGTGCTGGGAAGAAGAGGTCGTCCGTGGATGGAGGAATGGTGGAGAAGAGTTTTCCAAGGATATGTATTTGGGAGTCTGATGGCGAGGACGGGGATATTACGTGCGACATTATCGACAATGTGGAGGCTTCCATGTTGTATAGGGATGGTTTTGGATTTGATTGCGATGGGATTTGGAAGTTTAGAAAGAATCCCTATTGTTTCAGTGGGGAAGTGAAGAAGCCAGGGAAAACGATATCAAAAGGCCATAAAAATTATGATCTGATGCTCAATCTCCAATTGGGTATTAGGTGCGATAATTAAATGTTTATTAGAATGGTTTCTAAGATGATTTTTTTGCAGATATTTAGGCACTAGGTTTTGTTCTAATTTGATTCTTATATAGTTGGTGATTATTATTCTTTAGGTATTCAGTAGGGAAGCATGCTTCCATAATACGGGATCTTAAGCCGGGTGATTTTGATCCTAACAAGAAGTTCTGGACTAGGTTTCCTCCGGAAGGATCAAAAATGACTCCACCCCATCAGTCGGTGGAGTTTCGGTGGAAGGACTATTGTCCAGTGGTCTTTAGGTATCAACTCTCTTTTTTTGTTTGGTAATTGCATGCATTACAATTCAAATTTTTAATATTTGATTTCATAAATGCACTTTGGTAAATATGCATTGGTTATTTAGGATTATAGTACAATTTGGGCTTTAGTATTGATTCCTTATTGGATTGGAATATTAAAATGGTGATTGAATAACTGGGCTATCAGGCATTTGAGGGAACTATTTCAAGTAGATCCTGCGGAGTATATGCTGGCCATTTGTGGAAATGATGCTCTGAGAGAGTTTTCATCTCCTGGGAAGAGTGGAAGCTTCTTTTACTTAACACAGGATGACCGATTTATGATTAAGACAGTAAAGAAATCTGAAGTCAAGGTTAGTTGCCTGCCCGATGACTCGTAAAATTTGCAAATCATGACAATGTTGACAGCAATAAAAAATATTGGTTTTGTACCTACTGTTGAAGTTTCTTGTTCAAACTATGAACGGTGGTCAATTATGTTTGCAAATTGAAATGTGGTAATATGTTTCTCCAGGTGCTTATTAAGATGCTTCTTAGTTACTATCAGCATGTCTATCGCTATGAAAATTCCCTTGTCACCAAGTTTTATGGTGTTCATTGTGTCAAACCAGTGGGCGGTGTCAAGGTACGTGGTCATTGTCGAAAAAATTGAATTCTACAGTTGTGGTACAACTGTCTGCAATGCAACTAATTTCGTGTTGCCTTACTGAAAATTAGACGAGGTTCATTGTGATGGGAAATTTGTTCTGCTCAGAATATCGAATCCATAGAAGGTTTGACTTGAAAGGATCATCCCATGGCCGCACCACTGATAAACCCGAGGGAGAGATTGATGAAACTACAACTCTGAAGGACCTTGACCTCAACTTTGTGTTTCGCGTCCAAAGAAATTGGTACCAAGAATTAATCAAGTTAGTATGGTGCTTCCTTCTTGTTCTATATGCTTATTCTGGTTCATTAGGCATCTTGTTAATTTGCTAAATTGTCTTAACAGCCAAATTGATCGAGATTGTGAGTTTCTAGAGGCAGAGAGAATTATGGATTACAGTCTCTTAGTTGGCCTTCATTTTCGTGATGATAGCACTCGGGACAATATGGGTTTATCTCCATTTATGTTGCGTACAGGTATTCTATCTTGCAATAAAAAACTTTACTATTGATAGATTAATTTGTGTAGGAAGAATATTAAATGAATCCTACTTGCTTTTCAGGTAAAAGAGATTCATATCAAAATGAGAAGTTCATGCGTGGTTGTCGTTTCCTTGAAGCAGAACTACAGGACATGGATCGGATTCTAGCTGGACGGTATGTAATAATCGGCATTCATTTGTTCTATTTCTTTACACTATCTAGCAATGGTTTTTTGTTGGGAATTATAGTCAAAAACTAGAGACAGTGGTCGCGTGGTAACTTTCTTGCAGAACTTAAAAATCTCTATGATCTGATGCCTCATTCATCAGTAAAACTCAATAATTTTCTTCTAACAAACAAATAAAAAACTGCATGGTTCTTTAGCCTTTGTTTTCTGATTCAGTGGGCCTAAAATCAATTAATGTTCTTCCGCTGAATCAGCATGGTGATTGAAGTAATGGGAAGAGCCTACACCTACTGGAACATTGTTGATTTGTTTATTGTATGACAGTTGTTTGCGGGACAATTTTGGAGAATGGTCTTATTTGTTGCCTTTCTGGATTCTGCTTATCATATTTTTAATCAAACACTTGAAAAGTTCTGTTGTGCTGAAAACTAGAAAGTGCATGTTGATGAATTAGAAATTGGGAGTTGAAGCTGTTTCCACCTTTTTCGAGAGTTAAACAAATGAGATTGAATATTGAGTTCCGAAAGTTTGGTGTTTTTTCTTCAGATGACACTCGGAAGTAGATTAACCTTATATGACATTGACGGTGTCTTTAATTATGGTACTTATTGATCTAGTATTGTTTGGATGTATTGCACTCTCGGAGTTTGGATTTTTTACGGTTTTTTATCAGGAAGCCATTGATCAGATTGGGAGCCAACATGCCTGCACGAGCAGAGCGAGTGGCTCGAAGGAGTGACTTTGATCAGTATGGACTTGGCAATTTGGCCCCTTCCCGGAGGGGTGAAATCTATGAAGTAGTCCTCTACTTTGGGATCATTGATATTTTGCAAGACTATGATATCAGCAAGAAACTTGAGCACGCCTACAAATCCTTGCAGGCCGACCCAACCTCAATCTCAGCAGTTGATCCAAAGCTATATTCCAAGAGGTTTCGAGATTTTGTGGGCAGAATCTTTGTAGCAGAAAGGTGAATGAATTGAGAAGATTCTTATTTGAATCTTGCATCCCGGAAGCACGCCTGGAACTAGATGCTGTTTGCGGAAGCAATACAATTTTCGGCTCATGAGATTGCCCGTTGACGGGGTTGATTGGGATTTTTGCAATGATGGGGTTTTTGCAATGATGGGGTTATCTTGTGCTGTTTGAACATGGCTGAATTTTGTGGATCAGCCATTGAAGTTTGTTTGTACATCCGATGTGGGAGGAAAATATTGGTTTTCATGTTCTTTTCTTTTGGTAGTAATTTTTTGAGGTTACCAAGGAATGCCAAGATTTGAAAGGTAGGTATAGGGAAAGGAGCAAGTATTTCCCTTAGAGAAGATTCAGCAGCACCACTATGGGAGTTGGCTTTGAATAATGAAATGTGTACAGCTTACAGAAAATGTTGCACAGGTAATGAAGTTATGAAATTCATTTTGTTAGATCTTCCAAATATCTTGGGTGTGAGACGGATATTTATGATGAATTAGAGAACACTCGACGATTTTAAAGATAGTTCCATTCTTATTCATTTTACAGTTAGTATCTTACCAAGCATGTCTTTTATCTCTCTCTCTATTAGCCATTTGCTTTTCTTTTGATTGCGGTAAAAGGTCAGGTCGGGTGGGGTGGGGTGGGGTGGGGTGGGGTAGTTAGCCACATGAAAAGGAGAGAAAGTGAGATAAAGATGTGCTGGTGGTTTCTTGTTCTTGCCCACTTTGTTTACTGACTCCCTCTTCTTTATAACTAATCAATTTTCAATTATAATTTGAAATTGACTTAAAATAGGCTTATTTTTCTTCTTTTTGAAGAAAAATCCCATCAGTCTCTAAAGAATGTTATGCCAAATCAAATGAGGCAATGTAAAACATTGACCCAAAATCTGGTCCCAAATCACGTGTCAAAGACCCAGTGGTGTAAATATAAAGTTTTGTGGGGGCAAAATGGTCATTTGGTTACATTGGGATTCGTTTTTTAGGGTTTATACTGTACGGGGTCAAAGTCTTACTTTTTGACCTTTGTTCTTTTTTAATGGGATCTTCTTGTGTCTGTTTTTGAGATCCTAAGCATGAGTCTATCTCATTCTGCACTGGATTCCATGCCCAAATTTTTTATTTTTCTTTTTCTTTGTCATTAAAGAATCTTGCGATGGTTTCGCATAGAATTCTATTCTTCGGAATCTATGTATGACTCGTCGATTAGAGTGTTTCATATTTCATGACACCAAGAGCTGCTACCAAAAGGTTCTTGGAGTGAGTACTTCTTCGATTTCTTGATTAGATTTGAGAGACTAAAATGTTCCATATCTCGTGACTGGCGAGGATCGGCCATGTAAATTTTGTTCTTGGAATGGTTTTTGCTTCCATTTTTCCTTTTAATGCTTTAAGGTTTGGGTAATTATATTAACACCACATTATTTGTTAACTACACCACATTTTAATTACAATAAAAGTCTTCAACTATTGTTTATTTTTGCATTTATATCCTTAATTTTTTATCACATTTTTTATCATCAACCTATTAATTTGCGTGTATTATCTGTCTTTAATAATGATTTCTATTTAAAAAGTTCATCATGATTTGTCCTCCTCTCGTATTTTCAAATAAGCAAAACAAATAATAAATAAAAAGTTTGAAAAATTAATTTTTCTTCATTTCAATGCACATTCGCAGAATATTTAGACAATTTTCATCAGAGACATGCGAGATGTAAAAATTAATAATAAAAATTCGACGAAAAAAATTACTGACATAAGTGTCTGTAATTGAAGGATCTTTATTGTAATTAAAACGTGGTGTAGATAACAAAAACCATAGTGTGAATATAATTACTCTTAAGGTTTTTCTAAATGGTAGTTATATTTATGCTACAGTTTTTATTAGGAATTTTGGCGCAAATGGTCCCTAATTTTTGTCCTTAGTGTGGAATTGGTTCTTAACGTTTATTTTTTGGTAAACAAGTCCTTAACATATGTGTTTTGGTGCGAAATTGGTCTTTATGGGATGAAAAAGACAAATATACCCTTAGTTTTAATTAGAAAAAATTGTATGTGGATTCCTAATCATTACAAAATGTGCAGATATGTTCAATACTTTCATTTTTTTATAAAAAAAATTAATGAATTTTTTTTGGAATTAACACTTTAGTAATAAATATGTCAAATAAAATTATTATTTTTATTATTAAGTAATTATATTATTTAAAATTTAAACTTTTATTTTATTGTTGTATAAAAATATAACTTTGTCACAAATTTGATGTTCAAAAACTTTTATTTAATTGAATTATATTTTTATTAACTACAAATATTAAAAATCTAACTATATTCTTGATATTTTAATTTATCATTTTAGTTTCGTTCAAAAATAAAACACATAATGTGTAAATTAATTTTTATTAGTATTTTTATGTTAAATAAAAATGTAATAAGATTAGTTTAATATCATAAAATTATATACGTCATTTTGTTATTTATTTAACTTAATTTTTAAAGTAAAGAGTGAGAAAAAGTTTTATAAGTAAAGATAGATAAATGATTTCTCACAATGATTCTCCTTCTTTAAATAATATAATTACTTAATAATAAAAATAATAATTTTATTTGACATGTTTATTAATAAAGTGTTAATTCAAAAAAAAAAAAAAAAAAAACAAACAAACTTCATTAGTTTTCTTTAATTTTTTTATAAAAAATAAAAATATTGAACATATTTGTATATTTTGTAATGATTAAGAATCCACATACAATTTCTTCTAATTAAAACTAATGTCATATTTATCATAAGGACAAATTTTGCACTAAAACACATAGATTAAGAACTTGTTTGCTAGAAAATAAATGTTAAGGACCAATTTCACACTAAGGGTAAAGGTTAGGGACTATTTACGCCAAAATCCCTTTTTATTATCTGTACTATGTTTTAATTGTAATGAAAGTCCTCAAATCTTTGACATTTTGTACTTATCTTTCCAACTTTTTTTCGTTATATTTTTATCATTAATTTTTACATATTGTCTTTGATGACGATTTTTATCCAAATATTCTGCTAATGTGAATTGAAATAATGAGAAGATATTTTGTCAAATTTTTGTACTTGTTATTTATTTTACTTATTTAAAAATATAAGGAATAATGAGAAGATATTTTGTCAAATTTTTATACTTGTTATTTATTTTACTTATTTAAAAATATAAGGGGCAAAAAAATCTTTGTATGCCTTCTTAATTATTTTTTTGGACAAAATTATCATCAAAGACAAAGATAATATGTGAAAATTAATAGGTTAGTGATAAGAATGTGATAAAAAAAATTTAAAAATATAAATACAAAAATAAGTAATAGTTGGAGACCTTTATTACAGTTAAAATGTAATATGATTATGTAGTACGGATATAATTACTTTTCTAAATTGTATGGAAAATGGTAAATTACACTTAGCTTCCCATTCTTTTTCTTATCATATAAGAAGATATGATTATCCAAATAAAATATCTTTAGTTTTAGAGTAGAGTTAGTACAAGTCCAGTCATTTTGTAACAGTAGACTTTATACGTTGAATTGAATACGAGATGATATGGTTAAAAAATATATGCCCATCAAGGATTTTAGAATTAGTTCAGACACTAATTTGGAAAAGGTACAAAGTCAAAGATTTGTCATATCGTAATTGAACCGATAAGTGCCGATCACCTGCTCCCAGGGGCAGGTGAAATTCAGCCCACCGTTGACGTGTCAGCAGGTGGGCCGTTGATGATAAAAATTGCTTTTATCATCAACGGCCCACCTACTGACACGTCAGCGGTGGACCGAATTTCACCTGCCCCAGATCATTCCCATTGAACCGATTAGGGTGAATCGGCTGGTTCTAAGATTCTTTAATGGTACTGTATATTTATTTATTACATATGACAAGACGGAATAATGATCGAGCTGATCAATTCCGTCCAATTCTTATAACATTGATATATACAGATGACACGATAGAAAATTTTTCACACACTTAGCTTTTGTTAATTATGTTTATTTCACATTATTACATATAATTAGAGTGCGTTTAGTGTACTGTATTGTACTATACAAGAAATTAAATATAAATTTATAATAGATAGTACTAAGTAAATAGCATTATGGCAAATAAAAGTTGATTAGTATGCTGTTAATATGTACACTTTCTTGAACAAATCGAACAATATAATGTGAAGGGTGAAGATGGATTTAGGCGAGCCATCTTCACGAATGAGTACTGGCATGTTCTTGTGTTTCGAGTCATCACCACAATATATCAGTCAAGACTCTTGTCTTTTGATTTTTACAATGGTTAATAACCTATCGTATTTAAAATTCAGTCAACCTTAAGGGCGGGTTATATATTAATACTAAACATAAAAATAATAATACAAAATTCAAGAGAAGATATAAGATATGACTTACCGTCAATCGAAGAAACAATGATAAATTTTAATCAGTGTAACTACGACCGAGAGTTAAATGAAAAAAATTCCCACTTTAAATTTTGTGTGCAATTACTATACTTGTGTGAAATATTTTTTAGTTCATGATCACTTTCATAATATTCTCTACTTGGATTATAATAATTAATACTTGATACATATTTGATAAAGAATTTCAGATAATATTTTTATTTTCATTTATTTTTAATCTTGTTAGATATAAACATGACGTAAGTTTTAGTTATATAGGTATGGCATGCCTAAAAAGTAGACTAAATTCATTTTCAGCAATAGCACAAAAGATTTGGTTTGATATTGTTTGTACCACTGAAATTACACAAATTTGTTAACATGTGAAATAGTCACAATTTAAAGGGCCCACAGCCTTCACTGTCAGAGAATTTCCATGGAGTTCCTGACTTATACCTTGTGTATAAAGTTGGTCCTTGTACTTTCATCTGGAACATATTAATTCTCCACATTCAATTTTGTTGAAGTGTGGCCCCTAATGCACCAAAAACTATCTATTCCACCGATAGAATACATAATTATAAAAACCTTTATTAGAAATTAAATAAAAGAGAAAATAGATTAAAAGAAAAGAAAAATGCATTTCCCCATCTCCACCCCCTATTTTCCGCTTCTTTTGTTTTTATTTTTTATCTTTTTAAAAAAAATTAAAATAATAATAATAATTAAAAAAAATTTGTTTCAAAGGACTATTTTTCCCTAAATGACCAAAGGTGTAATAAATTAAAGAAAAATTGGTACAAATGGTTTCTAATATTTGTTCTTGTGGAAATAGTCTCTCAACGTTTTTTTTAACGAAGAAGTCTCCAATCTATGTGTTTTGGTACCCAATTAATCTTTATTTGATGAAAAAGATAAATATGCCTTTAGTTTTAATTAGAAAAAATTGCAATTGAATTTCTAACCTTTGTAAAAGGTACAAATGAGTCCACTACAGTTATTAAATAATATTTAATTTAACATATTAAATATATCATTATAGTCTTGTCAATTAAATTTTTTATAAGAGAAAAATATAAAATTATTGTACTTTAAGTATATGTAATTGTTATGTGATGTGAACAAATTGAATAAAAATTAAGTTAAATAAATAATAAAAATTTGAATAAAAATTAAGTTAAATAAATAATAAAATGGTGTATATAATTTTATGACATTGAACTAATCTTACTATATATTTTTAACATAAAAATTAATTTATACATTATGTGTTCTTTATTTTTAAACAATAAATTAAAATATGAAGAATACAATTAAAGCTCTAATTAATATTTATTGTTAATAAATGAATAGCTTAGTTAAATAAAAGTATTCGAATATCAAGTTTGTGATAAAGTTATTTTTTCTTTTTATTTAATAACAATGAAATAAAATTTTAAATTTTAAATAATATAATTACTTAATAATAAAAATAATTTTATTTAACATGTTTGTTAATAATTTTGAGCTTAAATTTTAGTTATTTTATAATAGTTCGTAAAATATACAAAACAATTTAGTATATTATCGTTTTGCTCAATAAAGTGTTAATTTAAAAAAAAAAGAAATTGTTAGTTTTTTTTTATATATATAAAAAATAAACGTATCCAACATATTTTCACTTTTTAGAAAGATTAGAAATCAAATTTCAATTTTTTCTAACTAAAATTAAAAATATATTTATTTCTTTTTTATCAAACAAGGACCAATTACATATTAACATACATAAGTTAGAGATTTTTATGTCAAAAACAAATGTTATACTATTTTCATATGAAGGCAAATGTTAGAGACTATATGTGCCAATTTCCCTAAATTAAAAGGTTGATTTCCAAAATGTTTGGTATAAAAATTGGACCTGGCTGGATCTGACTCAATTCAACATAGACTAATAATCTGTTAGGATATTGATCTAATGCCCACTTTACACTCATGTAATAAATACATGACAAATGTCCCGATGAGTATTATAACAATGCCCACCAAAACATTAGAACGGGACTCTAATTTGTTAATCAACCCAATCTTAATTTTTCAATTTTAAAAAGATTTCATCTTTGATCTTTTTCTTTTATATATATATATATATATATAATTATAAAAAATCTCTTTATTTAATCAACACTATTTACAAAAACAAACACGTGTATTAAATTATAGAATACCTATATCTACCATTTGGTATTTATCGTATTAATGTTTTTTTAATGTATCAAATCATAAAATACAAAATTCATACAAAATAATGTACTAAACTAAAACAATATTTTACGCTATCTTACAATGTAACAATCTAAATTAAATTGTTGAATTATATACCTTGTCTTTGACTTTTACCTCAATTTGAATTTTTATCACTTATATGTGTTTTTTTTTAAGATTTCAGTCTCGACATTCTATTATTACTGTTATCACCCGATTTTGATAGAGCTCATATGTCAATAAAGGTCCAACAGGAGCCCCATAGAGGCCCACACCCGATTTCAAGGTACGCATTCTTTTACGCTTAAAAATCTTACCCTAAACTCTACTCAAATCTCTGTCTGCTTGTCTCTCCCATACCCCGTTATTTCCACCCCCCCGCGTATCATCTATATACCGGCAGTTGATTTGATCGTCGGAGTGCCAACGATCGCCGGACTCTTTTTCTTCTGAGATCTTGCTGCCTAACGATTGTCCTAGTGTGTAGGTAATATACGAGTTGGCAGAAGAGTGACTAGAGATCTGTTGACACGTGGACGTTGCAGGTTCCAACGTCAACAGATTGGCGCCGCACACAGCAGGCGCAGTGAACACAGTGAGGCCTGTACAGAAAATAGGAAGGACCCGAAGAGTCACGCAAAGTCTGAGGAGGAAAAGGAGAGGCTAGAGTGTTACGAGGATGATGATGACGAGAATCTCTCGTTTACCAACTACATGAAGGCAATGAAGGTGCCTGTAAACTTCCGAATGCCTCTCATGGATAAATATAACGGAAGAGGCGACCCCACGGATCACATAAACACCTATAAGACGAAGCTCCAGGGCCAGTCCCCCGCGGTGAAGTGTCGGAATTTTCATACCACACTCGCGGTCGACGCGAAGAGATGGTACAATAAGCTGAAGCCAGGGAGTATCCGAAGCTGGCCTCAACTTAAAAGGGAGTTTGTCAACGCCTTCATTGGCAATCGGACGATGATTGCTGACATTGCCGAACTCAACGACATCCGGCAGAAGGAAGGAGAGACCGTCAAGAGCTACTTCAAGAGGTTCAGCAACGTTATCAACAAGATCGAGACGGTGACCGACGAAAAGGCCTTGGATGCCCTGGTAACTGGACTGCACATGCGAACTCCCTTCTGGAGGGATGTACATAACAGTCAACTGAAAACCTACAGCCAGCTGGTGGACTTGATCCAGTCAGAAATCCGATCAGAAGAGACGATCGAGAACAGAGAGAAGGCCGAAAGGGAGAGAGGGGACCGCTACAAGAGAAAGGGTCGACGCTCTCCAGAGCCTCGATTCTCCCGCTTTCAGAGGAGGCATTCCCCGGGACCGGCAAGCAACCATTACAGGAGGTTCAATCAGACGGAGGTAGCCCCTGCGCCCCGTCCCAGAGCACCAGTAATGGCCCCCTTACCAGCCGTAATCCCACACAAGTTCTGCTGTATACACAAGACCAAGGTGCATAACACGGAGGACTGCCCAGATGTAAAGGAGTTAATCAATCGCGTGAACCATGGGCAAGGATAAGGGAATCAACTTTCGCGAGG
Source organism: Forsythia viridissima (assembly GCA_030279155.1). Lineage (NCBI taxonomy): Eukaryota > Viridiplantae > Streptophyta > Magnoliopsida > Lamiales > Oleaceae > Forsythia > Forsythia viridissima. The sequence continues at coordinate 5,321,357 of CM059038.1, forward strand.
ACGTCGAGGGCCGCCCGCACAAGGGCGAAGACCTCCTCATCGGCGCCAGAATGATGGACCTTGCCATGATGGAAGGGAGAATGATGGAGACAAGGACCAGTCGAGGGTGGAAAGGCCCCCAGGAGCCCCCCCTGTCCGAGAAATAAATACCATTATAGGAGGACCCTATGTCGGAGGGCACACAATGAACTCGCGACGCAACTACGCGAAGGCGGCGAGAGAAGAACCCATGGACAGTTGGCAGGTCCACGGGCACCGGTCAAAAGCACCACAAATCTCCTTCACTGAGGAGGACAAGGCTAGTATACACTACCCACACTGCGATGCCCTGGTAGTCCGAGTCATCGTGGCCAGAAACGGCCTAGGCCGGATGTTAGTCGATGATGGAAGCGCCGTGAACATCTCGTTCGACAGTGCCTTAGACCAAATGGACGTAGATCATGAGCTAATGGCTATTTCTGAGCCGCTATTCGATTTCACGGGAGACAGCCTCATCCGACGAGGAAGGATTACCCTCGCGGTGGACTTCGGAGAACCTCCGTGCCACCTCAGGAAATTTATAGAGTTTCTGATAGTAGACACATGCTCCGCTTATCATGGTGTTCTCGGAAGGCCCGCGTTGAAAGATCTACAGGCAGTCACATCCATACACCATTTGGCAATGAAGTTTTCAACGCCCGGAGGGGTGGCCAAGATCCGGGGCAATCAGACGGAGGCAAGGGCATGCTATATGAACGCATTATAGAAAGTCGTAAAATGCGAAGACACTGCCCCAGCAGTGATGACAATACACTCAGAACCAATGGGAATTGACCACAAAAAGATGGACGAGGAGATGGTATTGGACGAAGGCCTAGACCCCCGAATCATAGGCTCGGATTCTCTTGCCTCCCCGGTCGAGGAGCTGGAAAATTTTCCGGTGAACCCCTCGGAACCAACTCAGGTGTTGCAGGTGGGAGAAAAACTTGAAGGGAAAATGAAAGAGGAACTAAAGCAGTTCCTCCGGGAGAACGCTGACGTCTTCGCATGGAAGCACAACGATATGGTCGGGATCGATCCATCTGTGGCATGCCACGCCTTAAAGCTAGATCCGAAGGTGCACCCAAAATTTAAAGAATGAGACATTTGAGTGCCGAACGATATGGCGCCCTGAAGGATGAGGTTGACAAGCTGTTGGCTAATGGGTTCATCAGGGAGGCTATTTACCCCCAATGGGTATCTAACCTAGTGCTGGTGAGAAAAAGCCGCAAAAATGGAGGGTCTGCATAGATTTCTTGGATCTGAACCAAGCCTACCCTAAAGATAGCTTTCTATTGCCATGCATCGACCAGCTGGTCGATGTGACTGCCAGCCATAAGCTGTTGAGTTTCATGGACGCATATTTGGGCTATAACCAAATCTCGATGTTTGCGGAGGACGATGATCACACTGCATTTATCTCTTTCCAAGGCTTGTACTGCTATAAGATGATGCCCTTCGATTTGAAGAACGCATGAGCCACATATTAGCGGTTGGTCAATTGCATGTTCACAGGGCAAATCGGGAACACCATGGAGGTATACGTCGACGATATGCTTGTGAAAAGCGTGAATACCGAGGACCACATAGGGCACTTAAGGAGAATGTTTGAAGTCCTTCGCAAATATCGCATGAGGTTGAACCCCTTGAAAAGTTCCTTGGCTACATGGTCAACCAGCGCGGAATTGAGGCTAATCCCGAAAAGATTAAGGCACTCATCGAGATGCGGTCACCATCTTCCCCCAAGGAGGTCCAAAGCCTGACGGGAAGATTAGCGGCCCTGAATCGACTCATATCTAAAGCGACTGATCATTGCCAGCCTTTCTTTCAGACCATCAAGGACGGAAAGAAGTTGGAATGGACCGAAGAATGCGAGAGAGCCTTCCAGAACCTCAAGGTCCTCCTTGGAAAGTCCCTGCTGCTGTCCAAACCGAAGAATGGTGAAACGTTGCTCGTTTACCTCGCCGTGTCCAAGAAGGCAATTAGCTCGGTCCTAATACGGGAAGAAGGTCCGGTGCAGCTTCCTGTCTATTATGTAAGCAAGGCCTTATAGGACGCAGAAACGAGGTACCCAGATATGGAGAAACTCGCCCTATCGTTAATCATCGCCTCTCGAAAGCTCCGGCCGTACTTCTAGTCTCATAGCATAAATGTCCTGATGAACCTCTCTTTGAGACAGATACTCCAAAAACCAGACACATCAGAGAGGCTGATGAAGTGGTCGGTCGAACTTAGCCAGTTCGATATCAACTACAGGCCAAGACCTTCAGTAAAAGGACAAGCTTTGGCGGACTTTGTAGTCGAATTTGTCCATATCTCCGAATGTTCGCTTGAAGCCCAACCCCATGAGGTACCAACATGGAAGTTGTATGTTGACGGATCCTCAGGTGAGGCCGGGGTTGGAGCCGAGATTTTACTAGTTAGCCCCGACGGTCATAATCTCAACTGTGCACTCCGCTTGGAGTTCAAGGCCTCCAACAACGCTGCAGAATACGAGGCACTCCTAACAGGCTTGAGGCTGGCACAAGAAATGAAGGCAAGGAAACTCCAGATTCACAGCGATTCACAACTGGTCGTGAGCCAAATTAATGGGACCTTCGCGGTACGTGAGCAATCCATTGTGGCATACCTAGCAAAGGCTAGAGACTTGTTATCCCACTTTGAGACATACGAGCTACTACATATTTCACGAATGGAAAATGGCAACACAGACGCTTTCTCGAAATTGACAAGCAGTAGAGACTCCGATTTGATGAAGGCCATCCCGGTTGAGAGGCTCAACCGACCCTCTATCGACGAATCTATCACATTCGCTGTCTTGACGACATCTGGGTCTCCCAGGTGGATGAAGGAAATCATCGCGTATTTGACCGACCAAACGCTACCTGACGACAGACAAGAGGCACAAAGACTCCGCAAAAGAGCCACGAAGTTCGTGCTACAAGACGGGATCATATATAAGATGGGCTTCATCCACCCCCTTCTGAGATGTCTGACACAAGAAGAGGCAACATACGTAATGAAGGAGATACATGAGGGGATATGCGGTAACCATTCTGGCAGGATGGCACTGGCACAGAAAGCTTTAAAGCAAGGGTACTACTGGCCGACAATGAAGAAAGACTCCCATGAATATGCGAAGAAGTGTGACAAATGCCAGAGATTCGCCACTGTACCAAAGCTCCCGGCCCAGAACCTTACTCCCGTCACTAGCCCTTGGCCTTTTGCCAAGTGGGGTATCGACTTCATAGGACCCCTACCGACGGGAAGAGGTGGGGTCAAGTTTGAAATTGTAGCAGTGGATTATTTCACCAAGTGGTACGAAGCCGAACTTTTGGCCAAGATCACAGAGAAAAATACGTGAAAATTCGTGTGGAAGAATATTGTCTGCCACTTCGGAATTCTCACTCTTTAATCTCCGACAATGCCACTCAGTTCATAGGAAGGAAGTTCAACTCGAATTGCGAAAATCTTGGTATTCGAAGATATTTTTCCACCCCCTACTACCCCCAATCTAATGGCCAGGTCGAAGCCGTGAACAAGATCATCAAGCACATGCTCAAGCGGAAGCTAGAATCTGCTAAAGGAGGATGGGCTGAAGAACTACCTGAGACCCTATGGTCCTGTCGGACAACTTCTCGGATGGCTACTGGTGAAACTCCTTCTCCATGGCATACGGGATGGAGGCTATGATTCCCGTCGAAGTAGGGATGCCCTCACCCAAGCTTTTGCATTTCGACGAAGTGACAAATGAGGGTTTACACAGGGCAAACCTCGATTTACAAGACGAGAAACATGCAGACTCGCAACTGCGCCTCGCAGTTTACCAACGGAAGATGGCCAGGTACTATAACTCCAAAGTGAGGGGTAGGAGTTTCTACGTCAATGACTTCGTCCTGAAGAAGGTATTCCAGGCTAATAAAGAAGTGGGGACCGGATCCCTCTAACCCACTTGGGAAGGACCTTACAAGGTCATCGAAGAAATCCATCCCGAAACTTACAGATTGGAAGATTCTGAAGGCAGGGAGACGAGGCATCCCTGGAACATCGCCCATCTGCGGCCATATCATCAGTAGTTGTACCTTGCTCAATTCGTTTTTCAGTATTTGTTTTTCGGCGCCTTAAGAAATCGCATCTTTTAATAAAATTGTTAACGTTATGAATCGAAAGTGTTTTACGGCCAGTCAGAACGATTCGGCAGTGAAGGAGTAGGGTTCAGAGCCAACTCTATCAACTCACTGGATAAACATTCAACGCGTAAACATGCTAGTAAGTACAATTCAGCATCGAGGGTTTGTGGTTCGCGGCCAACTCTATCAACTCGCTGAATAAACATTCAACGCGTAAACATGCTAGTAAGTACAATTTGGCAGCGAGGGTTTGTGGTTCGCGGCCAACTCTATCAACTCACTGGATAAACATTCAACGCGTAAACATGCTAGAAAGTACAATTCAACAGCAAGGGTTTGTGGTTTGCGGCCAACTCTATCAACTCGCAGGATAAACATTCAACGCGTAAACATGCTAGTAAGTACAATTCGACAGCGAGAGAGTATGGCTCGCGGCCAACTCTATAAACTCGTTGGATAAATATTAAACGCGCAAACATGCAAGTAAATACGATTCAGAACAATCACAAAGTTTCCACAAGTAATTCACGGGATAATTACACTATAAAAAACTTTACAGTTGCATAACCAAGAGGCATTGACACTAAGCACGTGCAAGATTCCTACGGCTCGGCATAACCAGGGGCCCCATGTTTGGCCAATAAGCTCTTAGCCTTCGCCAACTCGCTTAGCACCTTGGTCAGTTCTTTATCTTTTACATGAATCATACTTTGGCAAGATTTTAGCTGCGACTCAACCTTCTTTCGAGCATCAACACACGCCTTCTGGATTGTCTGGGCCTTCATAACGTCATACGTGGTACGAGTCCTCGCGTCTTCAGAAAATACGAGTCGTGCCCGAAAATGTTTGTTTTCGACCCACATCGCTTCGACATCTTCGTCCTCTCCAATGGCGAAATGCAGTTCCTCAACCTTTATCTCCAACATTTTGTACAACTCACAGTTTAGAACGTGACTACGGGAGGTATACATTTCGGCCAACTTCACCAACTCCGTCACTTCTGCGGTGTCTGCCGCCTTCCCAAAGGTAGAAGTCCAATATTTATGAACTGATGTCGCCGTAATGGAAACCGCTGGAGATAATTTTCCTAAGACTGTTGGATCCAGCATGTCCTGGCAGGACCCAATGTTGATGTATTCGCACTTACCAAGAGGAGGAGACGTTGACGCCCGAGACGCCTCCTCCCTGCTCTTAGCTCTTACTTTTCTTTTCATCGATTGTCTAGCGTTCTCTGGCAGAGGCACGGGTCTAATAGGAATTGATGTGGACGGAACGTCTGTTTTCGCCTCAGTGCAGAGAGAATATGGGGGTTATCTGTCGCCGTTTTCGGCACCTGCGATACTGTGGGCCTAGAACCAGACGCTGCGGATGGCGCCAAGTATGGAAGGGAGGCATCCTCCACAACCTCCCAAGCCTTATCTTAAACTTTGGAACTTTGAAAAAATGAAAGCTCGACATGATCGGCAATAATCAGATTCTAGGTATGACAGTAGGAGAGCAAGAAAGATGATGATAAAGTGGAATCCTACCAACATATATAGGCCCAGCGGGATACCAACAGTCGGATGGACCAACAAGTGGAAGAAGACTGAATGCACATTTGATAAACCCTAGGAAGATATAAAGGGTGTGTGGGGATATGCGGCCCATGAATTGTGCGAACGCCAAAACGTGATAACGATGCCGCCGACGCCTACCCGCGGTAAAGCGATCTAGATTACGTTCGCCTTAACGTCGTCGGAATTCCAACATAACAAGAGGATATTAATTATCCCTCGCGACCCTTTTAGTCTTCCGGGGCGTATTTGATGGCCCCGGAATGGTACCGATGGCTTTATGAGCGCCACAGAATGCTAACGAAGTCCGAAACCTAGGTATCACAAACAAATAATAACACACATGCAAATAAGAAGGTAAACTTGGCACAATTTTATTTTATTAAATCCGGAATACAGAGCAGAAATAGATATGCCTGACAAATATTCTATTATCTCGCTGCCTCCATGGGTCGGCACACGTGGGGTTATTAGATCTCATAAACCTATTCCCTAGTCTTCGTCATCCCAAGCATCATCTGGAATGGGAAATCTGACGCCACCATGATAGGAAGTCTCCCAGAACCAACATGAGTTGATTTGGTGACTAATTAGGCCACACTGCTCAAAAAATGCCGTTGACGCTTTTTTGCAGTGGGCCCCTCCTAGCCCCATCAACTGTGTAGGGTACGTGCCGTTCAGGGCATGGCCGGGCTAAGGCTGCAAAGCCTGAAATCCCACCCCGTACATTTGGTCCCCTGAACGTTGATTGGTTGGGCTTTTGGTCCTCTGAATGTTGATTCTCTGATTGATAGGCATTTTGGATGTCAGTTCTCTAGTTGTACTTCCATCACACGTCAGTTACACGAGTCCTGATCACACGACTCGGAGAGGTTTGGTACAAAAGGATCACGATGGAAGGGCCTTAGTACGTTTTCATTCTATATATAAAGATTGCGTTGGAACTTGATACAGTGCAATAAATACGGTTATTCCAGGGAGATTTGGAACGCCATACAAAGGTGCCACCTTCCCAGGACATTGAAGGTGCTAACTCTTCAAATTGCGCCAAGAGTTAGTACCATTAATGCCCGTGGGAGTAACTCCTGGGTCTTAGGAATGGATCCCCGGGAACAGTCATACTCATACTTCAATGCTAGATAAGAACGTATTGATGAAAACATTTCTGGCATTTAATTCTGAAACAAGTACAAAAGAAAACTACAAGGTACAATGCCTAAGTGCCCCGCCGCCTCTATGGGTCAGCACACTGCGGGCCTTCTCCCACAACCGGTGGGGGGCTTTGCTCCCCGACTTCGCCGGGAACGGTTTCACACGCCAAAGCCTCGGTAGGTGCCTACCGAAAGAACGAGAAATCCCATTCTAGATGAACTTCTGCGATCTGCTCCACCAACTGTTTACTCCCAACGGTCATTAAGTGGTGTACGAGGTGCTTATACTCGGGCGTGTCCACAAACGCGTCCTGATAGGCCTCAACCGCCCTGGTCCCGGCATCCGCACAGTCTACCCGAACCCTCTCCAGCTCTTGATTCGCCAAGGCCAGCGACTTCTCGTTCTCTGCGAGGACGGTCCCCAGCCTACTGTTCGCATTGGCCAACGCAGTCTCAGCCGCCAAGGTCTGGTCCTCGGCATGCTTCTGACCTCCTCGGTACGCTTCTTAAAAGATTTGGCAGCCCACTTATGTTCTCGGGCCTCTTTCAGACACTCTTTAGCAGCCTTCAACTCAATCTTATACTTGGCCTTCACGTCCGCCTCCCTCGCCACCGCGGAGTCCAACTTGAATTGGAGCCCCCTTTTTTTGGACTCCAGCTATGCCTTTTCAAGACTCATGGCCTTCAGCTCTTCGGACAACTTGGCAAACTTGGCCACTTCCTCGCTGCATTGGCCGTCAAAACTTTCCAGGGTACTGAACAATTCCTTGGTCAGGACCAAGTCCCATATTAGGTTCATCTCCGCCATCTTTAGCCGTTCGCGAACGATGGCTTCCTCAGCCGCCTTCTTCCACTTCTAGGTCCAATATTTATGCACACTCCCAGCAATCATAGCCGGGTGAGCAGAGAGCATTTCCATCACGGAGGTCTCCAGTTCTCCATTGCACTGGGAAATGCAGACAGGACTCCCCTGCCCGGCCGAGGAGTCAGAATTCCTGACGTCCTCATCCCCTACTCAATTTACGAGCATCTTCCATAAACCCTCCAGCACCGGCAATAGCCTTCTTTTTCCACGACGCTGCCTCGCTTGTGTCCGGGGCGATTCCTTTTCTGTTATCCTTGAATGGGGCGGGGCTGGACGAAGGGCAGGAAGACGTCGGCGGCGGTGGAGGTGAAACATTCTGTGTAGCCTCTGGGGCATCGGAGGCCAGGACCTGGACGGGTCCCGAGGATAAGGCATCCTGGACCTCTTGCAATGACCCACCCACTTTCTGCGCAGCCATCGAAACCGACGAACCCTCTCTACTGGTAGGACGGGTGAGACGGATCATAGGGATACTTTTGAACCTGAAAGCTGTTAACATAGACACAAATATACAACACGTTTAGGCAATTTTCCACTATAACATCAGTATATCGAGGCGTGCGTGACTTATACATCAGTCCGCCGCTGGCCAATAGGTTGTCATCCTCCAGCAGGTTACCGAGACTCCTGAAATCGCTACTGAGAGCTCTTACTTTATTCCACTTCGACCTCAGCTCCCCTTGGTTTCTCTTCGGGATTGGTGGCTTCCTACAGTCTGCAAAAGCAAGCAATACATTAAGTCAGGAACTATAGACAAAATTCTACACAAACGCGGCGGTATATACCAAGTTCTCCAAATTGCTGAGGAATAGACACATGAGAAAGAGGGTCATCTGGCATAAATTCCCAGTCCCCGCCTACAAAGATGAACCTCTCCTTCCAGTTATGCACTTTGTTGGGACTATCGGTGGCTGTACCCCATTTCTGACCCGGTCGGAGAGAAATGTTATACCAACCTATGAATCGCAGGGTCGGTATATGGACTCAAACTCTCTCGGAGACAAGTTTCCTCCCGCCTCGGCAATACTCCACAATAGGTACGAGGCTACCATTTGCCCCCAACCGTTCAGCGTTATCTGACATGGGGCCAGATTCCAATCTCTCAGAACTTTGTGAAAGAAATTATGCATAGGCAGACGAAGGCCTTGTTGTATCGCAGGTTCGTAAATCGCGACAAATCCGTCAAGGGGTTCGTTGACACGTTCCTCCGGGCCCGGAGCCCTAAGTATTACAGACGCGGGGATATCGTACGATAGCCGTATGTCCTCCAACTCTCCTCAGTAATCCTCGACCGCGCCATAAAAGCTTCAGTGGCCGACCGCTTGAGCTCTTCGTCAAGCGCCTGCACGCCTGGGGCATCCCTCTTATCAAGTGACCTCCTCATTTCAGGCACCCCGGTGCCTCGTCCCCCCTTTCTCCATATTCACCTTCGACGGAGTGGCTATGCACGTCTTCCTCCCACTAGTAGACGAAGTGGAGGACGATGAGACAGATGTTGTTTCCCTACCCCTTACATTAGGGTTTGTCCGGGCGTTCAACTGGTTTTGTGAATCACTGGTACCGGAAGACATCACGAACCCTTCTCTACCCCCTGATGTTGGTACCCTTGCTACGCCAGAATGCGTGACCAGGTATAACCCCCGAACAGTGGATTCAAGTATTAATCACAAAAAACAAACTACGAAACAAGTCATAGCAACCCCTGACGCGCTTACCTCGAAATGGCAGGAAGACAGGCTGCAACACTTGAGATTTTCTTTTCTTTTTTCGGCAGCACGCTAGCAATACTCACTGCAGGCACGTAAACGAGAAGAAATTATAATAAAGGAAGGCGCCAATCTTTATAAGTTGAGCCATTCCATCCCCACCGTCCACTTCACACAAGTGCCATCTGAACCGTCGACTAATGAACACGTGTATGGCTTGGTGCGTCAAGCGGGAAACAGAACCCTAAGCGTTTTTCAAAACACGGAAGCACGCGCCCCACTCGCGCCCCCTTTCTCCACTACGCGCTGCGGGCATTAAATGCCTACAATATCTCACTCATGATGGTTTGGCCACGGATTGACAGCCTTGATTGACAGAATCCCACCAATCGCGGACACGTCACCAAATATGTTTTTTTTCGAAGCTCTCACCCGTCATCAATGTTCTGCTTCGGGCTTGGGGGACTGAAGATATAGCGTGAAATTTTGGTTTGCACATACGGCGAAAGCGAAGACCAAATGCTCTTTCCTCACCCTCAAAAATCCCATGCCCATTATAAATAATAGGCTCGAATTTGAGAGACTATTATTAACACCCGATTTTGATAGAGCTCCCATGTCAATAAAGGCCCAACAGGAGCCCCATAGAAGTCCAACAGGAGTCCCATAGAGGCCTCGTTAAGGCTTCGCAAACCCTAGAAACAGGGTCGGAAGCCCGTCGAATGTCTTAGCACTCTCGGGTCCATAATATCGCGAGGCTCAGAGAGGGCCCCGACATTCGTGGAAGATCCATTGGACCTCGCAAGCTTTGCCAATTGATAGACAGCAGGATATTCTGGAAGGACCAAAGAAATAATTAAGGACAGATTGCGCGGGATTAGCAGACGGATCCTTACAAGGAAACTAAATCACAATCCCCTAAAATCATGCAACGTGATAAACTCAAAGATGGAAGATAATCTCGGAGATTGCCTGAATAAGGGATGATCTCTAACACATAAGGAAGGAGGATCCGATCGGGTGTCAAATTGATTTGTTTCCTAAATCAATCAGGACTCCTGCATTATAAATACAATATCTCCGGTTGTTTCAAGGTACACACTTTTTTACGCTTAAGAATCTCACCCTAAACTCTGCTTAAATCTCTGCCTACTTGTCTCTCCCACACCCCGTTATTTCCACCCTCTGCGTATCATCTATATACCGGCAGTTGACTTGATCGTCGGAGTGCCAACGATCGCCGGACCCTTCTTCTCCGGAGATCTTTGTACCTAACAATTGTCCTAGTGCGCAGGTAACATACGAGTTGGCAGAGAAGTGACTGGAGATCTGTTGACACGTGGACGTTACAGGTTCCGACGTCAACAATAACCATATTTAATCTTTATTCACTATTTCCTCCGAAAAATAAAATGTTAATTTAACTAAAAACAGCGAGTGAGCATATGCGAAACAAACGGACAAAATATTTGGAAATTCCAAGTTAAGAATTAATAAATGTAATAATAATCGAATTAATGGACGGCCGCTTTGGCTAAATAGCCATGTCAAACCACTCAAATTGCAAAAGCGTCTAACTTATATCAAATAAGTTAAAAAGGCATCTTTTACATAAAAAAAACTTAAATATCTTTACTTAATAACTATTGTTAACAGACCGTTACATACCACGAACTTGTTAACAGACATGTGGTCTGTTAAGGCCAATTTTGGCCTTAACATACGGCTTGTTAAGAGGTCTGTCAACAAACTATGAGACTGTTAACGCAAATTTATACATTTTTAATTAATTTTTCAATTAACCCACTTCAAATGAATTCAAATTTACAGAAATTTAAAGCAAAAATCACAATTCATACTCAAATGTATACATATTTTTATGATTTATACTATAAAATCAATAATTTCTACTGTAAATTAAAAGAAGAAGATAGAGACAGATGAATTTCTACCATGAAATGAAATTTCTTACAGATGAAATGAGTTGGAATCTAACTTGAAAATATCTTTTTCAGCAGATGAAATTGGTTGAATTTGAAAGTATTTGAAATGTAATAAGCGGGAAAGAAAATATGAAATAGAAAACAGAGTTATATTTGGTAATTTACACACTAAAATAAATTAGTGGCCATTTTTAAATTAGCGGCCATTTTGAAAAAATGGTCTGGTGACCCTACCATTCAGCATTATTGTCACATTAATGGACTATCATAGTTTTCAATGGAGGTGTGACCATATGATGGGGAAATTAATGAACATGTCCAACATGATGCTTGTCCATGTTGGTTATTAGGATTTACTGTTTTATTAGAATTTGAGTTTATTAGGAATATTGGTTAATAAATCTTATCTATAAGATAAACCTTATCTATAAGATAAAGCTTATCTATAAGGGTTAGTGATTTAGGATTAGTATATTATCACGTTTTTAGGTTATTCAAATGTGGGTGGTTATTTTGATTTTATCCTCTTGTAATTGGCTATATAAGCCAACTGTTTGCAGTCAATTTAATTCATACTTTTGCACTACAGAAATATCATAGTGTTTTCAACATTTGGTATCAGAGCCCCATCATAGGGACCTGGTTTTGTGTGAGTAAAAGAAACAGCAGTTTCTTGTGAGTGGTGTGCTAAAAGGAATGGCAGCAGAGACTAGCTTTGTGCAGCCTGCAATCCCAAAATTTGATGGTCACTATGATCATTGGTCGATGTTAATGGAGAATCTCCTTCGTTCAAAGGATTACTGGGGTCTTGTGGAGAATGGGATACCGGCAGTAGTAGACGGGGATGAGTTAACAGAAGCACATTATAAGGCTATTGAAGAAGCAAAGCTGAAGGACTTGAAGATAAAGAACTACCTATTTCAAGCTATAGATCGGAGTATTATGGAGACTATACTCAATAGGGACACAGCAAAGCACATTTGGGACTCGATGAGGCAGAAATATCAAGGCTCCACCAAGGTGAAGCGTGCACAGTTGCAAGCTCTTCGAAGAGATTTTGAAACTCTCTACATGAAGGAAGGAGAGACTGTAAATGATTATTTTGCTTGTACTCTCACTATAGCCAACAAAATGAAGGCACATGGTGATAAAATGGGTGAAATGGTCATTAATGAGAAAATTTTGAGGTCTATGACTTCAAAATTTGACTATGTGGTCTGCTCTATTGAAGAATCCAACGACTTGGATACTTTGACCATTGATGAGCTGCAGAGCAGTTTACTTGTTCATGAACAAAGGATGAATGGCCATAGAGAGGAGGAACATGTTCTAAAGGTTGTTCATGAAGACAGAACAGAAAGAGGAAGAGGTCGAGGAATGATCAGAGGCAGAGGAAGAGGTAGTGGAAGACAGTCTTTTAACAAGGCTACTGTGGAATTCTTTAAATGCCACAAATTAGGGCACTTTAAATATGAGTGCCCTAGTTGGGAGACAGGAGCCAATTACGCAGAGGTAGATGAAGAAGAAGAGCTGCTGTTAATGTCTTATGTGGATCTGAACCAAGCAAAAAGAGAAGAGGTGTGGTTTCTTGATAGTGGATGCAGTAATCACATGAGTGGAAATAAAGAATGGTTCTCTGATTTGGATGAATGCTTCAAACAAACAGTGAAGCTAGGCAACAACACAAGGATGGCAGTTGTAGGGAAGGGAAATGTCAGACTGCAAGTCAAGGGAATCACTCAAATAATCTCTGAAGTTTACTACATTCCTGAGTTGAAGAATAATCTGTTAAGTGTAGGACAACTTCAAGAAAAGGGTCTAGCTATTTTGTTCCAACATGGGAAGTGTAGGATCTTTCATCCTTTAAAGGGTCTGATTATGCAATCTGAGATGAGTATCAACAGGATGTTTGTTGTGCTTGCAGCCATGATGCCTAAAGCTCCTACTTGTTTCCAGGTTGTGACAGAAAACACAACTCACCTATGGCACTGCAGATTCGGACATTTGAACTTCAAAGGGTTGAGAACCCTTCAGAACAAAAATATGGTCAGTGGCTTGCCTTCACTTAGAACCCCCACAAAGCTTTGCACAGATTGTCTGGTTGGTAAACAGCACAAGGAATCCATTCCTAAAAAGAGTCTGTGGAGGGCTTCACAGAGGCTGGAGCTTATACATGCAGACATATGTGGTCCTATAAAGCCTGCATCAAATAGCAATAAAAGGTATTTGTTAAGTTTTATCGATGACTTTAGTCGTAAAACTTGGGTTTACTTCTTGCATGAAAAGTTAGAAGCTTTTGCTGTTTTTAGAAGATATAAAGCATGTGTTGAGAAAGAGACATGTGCATATATTAGATGCTTAAGGACTGACAGGGGTGGAGAATTCAATTCAAATGATTTTGTTGAGTTTTGTAAAGCTAATGGAGTGAGCAGGCAATTAACTGCAGCATATACCCCTCAGTAAAACGGAGTTGCTGAGAGAAAAAATAGGACAATCATGAATATGGTACGTTCTATGCTATCAGAGAAGCAAGTTCCTAAAGTGTTTTAGCCTGAAGCAGTAAGATGGAGTGTGCACATTCTCAACAGATCTCCAACTTTAGTAGTACAAGATAAAACTCCAGAAGAAGCATGGAGTGGCATGAAACCTAATGTGGAGTATTTTCGCGTCTTTGGTTGCATGGCTCATGTGCACATACCAGATCAAAAGAGGACCAAGTTGGATGATAAAAGCTACAAGTGCGTCCTTCTTGGTGTGAGTGATGAATCAAAGGCATACATGTTGTTTGATCCAGTTTCAAAGAAAGTAGTTGTCAGCAGGGATGTTATATTTGAAGAAAATGAAAGTTGGAATTGGAATAGAAGTCAAGAAGAAGTAGGGCTTGACATCCTTGAATGGGGTGACAGTGATGATGAAATTAATCAAGAAAGGAATGAAGCTGAAGAAGAGACTAATGAATATGAGAATGGTGGTGCTTCAAGTGGAGTTGGTTCAAATGATGCTAGCTCATCCTCTAGTGAGTCACCTGCTGAGAACTCACCAAGCTCAAATGAAGGAAGGGTGAGAAGAGAACCACATTGGATGCAAGATTATGTAACAGGAGAAGGCTTGTCAGAAGATGAAGGTTTGAATGCTATGATTATGCTTACTGAGGATGATCCAATCACATTTGAAGAAGCTGTCAAGAGCAAAAAATGGAGGGATGCAATGAATGCAGAGATTGAGTCGATTGAGAAAAACAAGACTTGGGAGCTGACAACTCTGCCAGATGGAGTGAAGTCTATTGGAGTTAAATGGGTGTTCAAAACTAAACTCAACGAGAGTGGAGAAACAGACAAGTGCAAAGCGAGGCTTGTGGCTAAGGGATATGCACAGCAGTATGGGATTGATTATACCGAGGTTTTTGCTCCGGTTGCAAGGCTTGACACTATTCGATTGATACTAGCTCTAGCAGCTCAACAAAGCTGGGATGTTTTTCAGTTGGACGTAAAGAGCGCTTTCCTTCACGGTGAGCTTAGTGAAGAAGTCTTTGTGCAACAGCCTCAAGGATACGAGAAGAAAAGTGAAGAAGGCAAAGTGTACAAGCTGAGAAAGGCATTATATGGGCTCAAACAGGCGCCACGAGCATGGTACAGCAAGATTGAAGCTTATTTTGTTAGAGAAGGCTTTGAAAAGTGCTACTGTGAACACACATTGTTCACAAAGTCGAGGGAGGGAGGTAAACTCTTAATTATCAGTCTTTACGTTGATGATTTAATTTATACTGGCAATGATAAGAGTATGTGTGATGAATTTAAGAAGTCAATGATGTTAGAGTTTGATATGTCTGACTTGGGGAGGATGAGGTATTTTCTTGGGGTTGAGGTGTTACAAAGTTCAGATGGAATTTTTGTGTGTCAAAGGAAATATGCTCGTGAAATTTTATCAAGGTTTGGCATGGACAAGAGTAACCCAGTGAAAAATCCAATAGTTCTAGGTACTAAGTTGTCGAAAGATGAGGCAGGGACTAAAGTTGATGCAACTTTGTTTGAGCAGGTAGTTGGTAGTCTCATGTACTTGACTGCAACTAGACCTGATTTGATGTATGGAGTAAGTGTTATTAGTAGGTTCATGTCTTGTCCTACTGAGCTTCATTGGCTTGCAGCAAAGAGAATACTCAGGTATTTGAAAGGTACAACTGAGTTGGGGATCCTTTACAAGAAATGAGGTTGCAAGGATCTTATAGCTTACACTGACAGTGATTTTGCCGGGGACTTGGATGATCGGAAGAGTACCTCAGGATACGTATTTTTGCTTGGTTCTGGAGCAGTGTCATGGTCGTCCAAGAAACAACCTGTGGTGACTTTGTCTACTACTGAGGCGGAGTACATAGCTGCTGCCTCTTGTGCTTGTCAAAGTGTGTGGTTGAGAAGAATTTTGGAAAAACTTGGTTATATGCAGAACAAGTGTACTACTGTTTTGTGCGACAATAGTTCAACTATTAAGTTATCCAAGAATCCTGTTCTGTATGGTCGAAGTAAACACATTGACATTCGCTTCCATTTTCTTCGTGATCTTGCAAGAGATAGCATTGTTGAACTGGTGCATTGCAACACTCAAGAACAAGCTGCTGATATAATGACAAAACCTCTGAAGTTGGAGACATTCTTGAAGCTTCGAAGTATGATTGGAGTTTGTGAGGTTCCTGATATAAACTGAATGCTGAGAAATATTCAGTTTAAGGGAGGGATTGTTGGTTATTAGGATTTACTGTTTTATTAGGATTTGAGTTTATTAGGAATATTGGTTAATAAATCTTATCTATAAGATAAACCTTATCTATAAGATAAAGCTTATCTATAAGGGTTAGTGATTTAGGATTAGTATATTATCACGTTTTTAGGTTATTCAAATGTGGGTGGTTATTTTGATTTTATCCTCTTGTAATTGGCTATATAAGCCGACTGTTTGCAGTCAATTTAATTCATACTTTTGCACTACAGAAATATCATAGTGTTTTCAACAGTCCAAAGGGAGACAAAGCCATCCTATAGAAAGGAAAAAAAAATCATGTCACAATTGAAATATGTTTAGTAGGTCAGGCGAAATTCACATTTAAAAATAAAATAAAATCACGTTGCAATAAAAATTCTACAATATTTAATGTATTTAATTAAATGTGAAACCCACATTTTAATGTGGATGGACATTAGTAGTATAATATGCACCTTCCTACGACAAGGGCACATTGTGGTAGGGAAGGTAACCAAATCTCGAATGTTGATCTATTATTCTCGGTGGATATTTTTATAATGTCCGCTAGGACAAGTGTTAAACACTCATTGTTTAGTGGGGCTTTACACTCAATGCTTTACACTCAAGCAATGAGAGTGTTTTACACTTGTCCTGATGGGCATTATAAGAATGCTCACCGGGGGCAATAGATCAAGTCCCATCCCACCAAATTAATGTGACATGAGAAGAAAGAGAATTTTTACCAAAAAAAAAAAGAAAGAAAAAATAAATAAAGAAATTGAGTTTAAAAAGAAAATCAACTGATTTGAATGAAATTCCAGTCTAACATATATTCTAAAAAATATTCTTTATGTGATCTCGACTCTTTAATTGAGTTAAAAAGAGTGATTAGTATAAGAGTATTACGCTAAATTCAAAATAAATATATAAAATGAGTAGTGCTCAATAGATATTGTGTATGTTTTGACGTCCGTTACAGGGCAAGATTTTGGCCTTTGGACAACAGCCAAATTTTGGTCATTTTTCAGCTACCAAAAATCATGTTAAGTCGTGGAGCCGCACCGCTCCAATTTGCTTAAACAATTAAATTTTACAATGAAGTGCAACCAAATACAAAAATATAAATAACTTTTGTGAAAAATTGTAAACAGGCGTCCCTAACTTTGAAAAAAGTACAAATGGATCCCCTATCCCCTAACCTTTACTTTTTGACACAGCCATATCTAACATTTGGATATTGTTGCAGCACAAGCCCTTTTGGACAGAATTCATCCAAATAAACATTTTCCATGGCACAAATTCCAACAATATCTTTTTCTGTTTTCTAATCTCTCTCTCTCCATATTTTGCTTGTTAAAATGCCAAATAAGTCCCACGTTTTTGTACAATAATTTTATAAAAGTGTCTAGTACAGTGAGGTCATGATAATGTCTGGGTCCTAAAGTGTACAATAAATATAGTTAATAAAATATCTTTTCAAAAATGCCCTTATAATCTTATATTCTTATCTTATCAGTGAAATATATTTTTTATGCACTTATTTTTTGAACCACAAAAAAAGAAAAAAAAAAAAGACAGGCCATACTTCAAAAGCGGGGCTTTCTCGGGTTACAAGGACGTGAATTGAACTCGGGTTAGATTTGGTTTGGCCCATATAAACATAGGGGGCCCAATTGATCCATTAAACTGATGTTGAAGGGATGTTTTCATAAATAAACCACTTTTTAAAAATAATTCCAATTTTATCAACTTAACAAATTTATTATAAAAATACTACATTCTTAAAATTATATTAATTAATAAAATAATAAATTAAAATTAAATCTATACTACAAAATATATATTTCCACGTGAATTTACTTAAATTTGCATTTGAGTCCTTAATTATTTGCACAATAAGTCCTTCATCTTTATAAAATTTTCACTTTAGTCCCTATACTTCGACTTTCATTTCAATTTCATCCTTTTTATTTACAACTCAAGTCCTTCAACTTTTAAATTTGTACAAATTGGTCCATATATTTATACTTTTATATCAATATAGTCCTTTATAGTATCACTATTTGATACATATGTTACAAATAATATTGTGTATCAATATTTGATACAAATGTTACAAATGATATTTTGTAACAATCTGTGTTACAAATTGAAATATAAAATATCAGTGATACAAAATATTAATTCATGTAACATGTATTGTGTAAAATAACATAATATAATCTGTAACATATTCAGTGATACAAAATATTATTTGTAACATTTGTATCAAACAGTGATACACAATATGATTTGTAACATTTGTAACAGATTGCGATACTAAACAGAAATTGTTACATATGTTACAACTGCAAAATCAACTTTAAACTTCAATAAATTAGTTATAGTATGATATAAATATGAAACACAATGTTAAATTTAACAAATAAAACTATTGATTTCATAATTTGTAACATACGTAACATCAGTGATACAAAATATCAATTCATGTAACATGTGATGTGTAAAATAACATAATATAATATGTAACATATTCAATGATACAAAATATCATTTGTAACATCTGTATCAAATAGTGATACAAATGACTAAATTGATATAAAAGTATAAATATGGGGATCAACTTGTACAAATTTAAAAGTTGAAGGACTTGGGTTGCAAATAAAAAAGGACAAAATTGAAATGAAAGATGAAGTATAGGGACTAAAGTGAAAATTTTATAAAGATGAAGGACTTATTGTGCAAATAATCAAGGACTCAAAAATAAATTTGAGTGAATTCACGTGGAAATAGTTATATAATTTTAATTCATTATTTTATTATTTAATATAATATTAATTATGTAGTATTTTTGGAATAAATAAGTTAAGTTGTTAGATTTATAATTATTTTAATATTTGTAAGTAGTGGGTGTAAATATCCCAATTCTTTTAGAAGTATTTGGGTTTAGCCCAATCTGAAAGGGGCCCAAATTCCCACAAAATGACTTGGATCATTCTTAAGCCCATGCAATCATATCAACAAATACAGAGGAAATTGCGCCCTGTACTTCCTTTTTGATAAATAATTCCAACAATACTTTTGTTGGGTATATATTCCAATAATACTGTGTAAAATTATTAATATTATAATATAATATTATATCTAATAAAACAAATGAAAATGTAGATAATCACTTTCCCTTTTTTTGGCTCCCTTATTCTCGCAAACCAACTCTGCATATCTCTACCCACTCTCTCACAGCCCAACAATGGTGGAATTGTTACAGGGAAAAAATAAAGAAAATTCCATTGTATAAGATTCCTGTGATAATCTTCATTTTGGAGAAAATCACTACATTGTTGTTTCTTTTCCTCGTTATCTTCGAAACCCTCAAACCCTAAATGCTATTGATGGAGGTGAATCAGCAGAAACCAGATGAAATGTGGTTCAATGTATTCGGTAAACTATTGAGATTTTCGTTACAAGAGTTCTGTCTTGTTACTGGCTTGAAAGGTGTTGGATGTGAGGATCCATCAAAACTTCGCAAAGGGCGTTCTTTTTTGAGGGAGAAATATTTTTCTCACCTGAAAAATATATACCAAAAAGATGTGGAGGATGTTTTCAAGGGTATGCCTGCGAACTCCAAGGATGAGGATGTTGTCAAAGTTGGATATTAATATCTTGTAACGTCGTATCTCTTCACAACTCCTTATAGGAAACAAGTTATAGATTACATGAACTATTAGATGATTGTTTCACTAATGCATCATTACTATTGTGTTGTAGTTGTAGTATATCTTCTACATCATTACCCAAAGGAAGCAAACTATTTATTGATGGAACAGACCCCAATGAATGTGTGCTATTAATATGTAGTGGGTAACTTGCTAAAAATTGATCCTTTCTTTTAAGCTCCAAATAGAACAACAAAGTGTTATCATTTGTTATCTTAGTTGGGGAAAGGCAACCAGGCACTTCATATTGTATTGATACTACAACCATACTCTTATTAAGCTTCAATACTGACATTATCAGATCCAGGAGATGGGTATAAGTACAATTTATCGGTACAAGTACTCCTGTTATTTCTCCCATGTAATTGATGAATATGTTTATGTTTTCCATACCTACAAACATTGAGACCAGAAATCAATAAAATGTGTTATTCAATTGATTAAATGTAAGAGTATTAATATATTTTTACGGTTTATGTAACATTGTTACAACCTAAATTTTTTACATGCATATTAGTAACAGCCACTGCAATGTAATGAGTTACAAATTGTGCCATTTAGTGTTGTATATTTTACTTGTACTGCAACATAGGACCAGCAAAATAGAAAAGAGACCAACAGTAATATAGTTGAAATTATATATATTGCAGTAGAATATTGTAACATTTTACATTAAAATATTTAACAATTGCAAACTGTAATACATGTATCAAATTTTGATTAATTTTGAAAATCACAATCAATGTTAAATTTCATGATTTCGAACACTGGCTTTATAAAATTCATTATAATTAACAGATGTTGAAGAAATTTCATTGCACTTTCCTTTTGATACACAAACGAACAAACAAAAAGAAAGAAAAAACCCAACAATGAAATTAGATGAATTTGTACCGTAATTCTCAGTTGAAGGAATTCCTCTGCTATCATTTGATGCTGTACTTCGGTTCATGTATGTAATTATGTCTTATGAGAAATCATATGGATTAGGAGAGAGAAATTGCAGTTTTCATTTAGGAACCGTTTTTATATGGTAGTTATCCTTTAAGGGTAATTAGCATAATTTAGTGGGCAGTTACAAATGATAATATATGTAGATTATTAAATTATATAATTAATTTTATTTCGAAACACAGTAATTATAGAATATAAAACATGTAACAGTGATTCTGAGAATATTAACATAATTGGGTCTATATATGAAATTTTCCCCAAATACAAATGGCAGTTGTTTTTAATCCTTAGGTACATGGGCTTACCCCATTTTTCATTCTACAGGCGGGTTAATGTAGGAATTCCAAATGACCCGACTAGGTCGAGGGCATTGTAGGGTTATCGATAGATCAAATTCTATGGAGATATGACGAGTTTTGGACCCAAATTTGATCTTTTGTGTATCTCAATATTAAAGTTTGATTCAAATGCAGTGAGTTGTAATTTTGGAAACCGAGATTAATTTTAAGAAACATTTGGAAAATTTTAAGAAGTCTTATATATATCACAATTTCACACTTTTGGACAGTCTTAGAGTAAGCCCAACACATTTTTTCATGAGAAAATTAGCTCAAATACCTACTTTTATAAAAAAAAAAAAAAAAATCAAAATTGTTGTAAAATTATGAGATAATTATTGATGACTATTTAGACTTATCAGGATACTTAGTCTTATCAGTTTATTTAGATAAGCCTTGTTTGATTGTATCCAAATCTCTTTGTAACCTACTCTGGAATCCTATAAATATAGGTCCATAGTCATAATGAAAATACACAATTTCTTTCGTATCTCTTATATTCTCTCTGTCTTCTTCCTCCAATTTCATAACACGTTATCAGCACGAGATTCCAGCCTACTGAAGTTGAAGTTCTAACAACAATCCCTCTCATACCACAATTAAAAACTAAAGTTAGATTTATTCGAAGCAGGTATTAATTCATTTTTTTATGTTTATATACATGGTGGTGGCATGAATATTTCCAAATCAATATGGTATAATTTTTTTTTCAACATCTAAAGGTAAATGAAAAAAAAATTCAGTAGCCGTATGCACAAATTTTAAAAAGCTTCTTTATGTTCCAAAATCAATAGCTTAGAACTTGTGTTTTTTTTCACTGTTACATAATTCCATGTATGTAATTCCATGTATGCTACGAAGTCTATGGTCCATCTAAATTGTTTGTTGAAATATTGTTTAATCTCCTACACCTAACCTACATATTATGTTCTACACTAAAGCACCCACGTCAATCATGCTTGTACAATATTTAAAAGTGATTGTGGTAAATTAATATTTTTATGGTTTCTTCCATGAATGACTAGTTCTTTTTTTTTCTGAATATAAATTGTAAAGAGGAAATTTGGATAGTATAAATTAATTTTAATTTATTTTAATTAATCTAAATTCACTTTACCTTAAAATAGTATCATAACTGCATTAATTTATTATTGTTGTGATTACTCTTTCTGTCTTTAACTTGAATAATTATTCTTTTTGATATTCGTGTATAAATTTTAAATTGATATATATCATATTATTGCTCCTGAAGAGCATATATTCATAATGATATGTTGTTGTTCTTGAAGAAACACAACGTTAATATTTTGACAGAATGTCACAATCTAACATATAAGTATTCTAGAAGAATATTTTTTTGTTGCTTCATAATAAGCAAATATTTATATTATATATTAATATTCCAGTAGAATATTAATTGCTCCCGAAGAGCCTGATTTTACAAGATATAATATTCTATAAGAATATTATAATATTGCTCCTGAAGAGCAAATATTTACTTCGGAATAATGATTTGTTGTTGCTCTTGAAGAAGCACAACGTTATAATATTCTGCCAAAATATTAGCTGCTCTTGAAGAGCATAACGTTACAATTTAAATATTCTAGAAGAATATTAATTTTTATGACGTTATAATTTTTATGAAAATATGACGTTATACTTTTTATATTCCAGAAGAATATTGAGCAGTATTCGAAATAATATTTTATTGTATTTTAGAAGAAGCACATGTCTTGAAGAATATATCATATCACATAATTAAATTGTGATATAAATGAGTAATTAATCAACTAATACTTATTCCTGAAGAAAAGTATATAAATCATGTTATGTTGACATTGATTAGTGTGAATTATATGATTATACAATGTCTAATAGAAAATTAATTATATTTTCTTGTTCATTGTGTAGTTACTCAAATGGCGAATATCACAAAACTTGAGTTTGTTGCACTTGATCTATCTGGCAAATATTATTTGTCATGGATCCTCGATGCTGAGATTCATCTTATCTCAAAGGGTCTTGAAGAGACAATAAAAGAAGGAAACGTAGCATCCCCGCAGGATCGCGCAAAAGCACTCATTTTCCTTCGTCACCATCTCCACGATGGATTGAAAATTGAGTACCTTACTATAAAAGATCTAAAAATACTTTGAAAAAACTTGACTGAAAGGTTTGACTATCAGAGGACTATAGTCCTCCCCAAAGCCCGATATGAATGGATGCACCTACGCCTGCAGGACTTTAAAACAGTTAGTGAGTACAATTCTGAACTATTCAGAATAACTTCAAAACTAACTCTGTGTGGAGAAAAAATCTCTGATGAAGATATGTTGGAAAAGACTTTCTCTACTTTCCATGCGTCCAATGTGATCCTTCAACAACAATATCGTGAGCGTGGTTTTAAAAAATACTCAGAACTCATATCCTGCTTGCTAGTTGCTGAACAAAATAATGAACTGTTGATGAAAAATCATGGGCTACGTCCAACTAGTTCCACAGCATTGCCTGAAGCAAATGGTACTGCATTGCCTGAAGCAAATGGTACTGCATTGCCTGAAGCAAATGCAATATCAAACCATGGACGCGGACGCGGATGCGGACGCGGACGCGGATGCGGACGCGGACGTGGACGCAAACGCGGACACGAAAATGGACGTGGGCGAGGACGAGGACGCGGATTTGGATGAAAAAATGGACATTATCAACCACAAGGTGACAGCTTTAAAAAGAAAAAAATAAATGAAAATAACTCGTCCAAAAAGGAGCACGAAGAAAATTGCTTTGGATGTGGAATGAAAGGACATTGGTCACGTACCTGTCGTACGGCAAAACATCTTGTGGATCTCTACCAAAGATCAATCAAAGGAAAAGAAAAAGTGGAGACAAATTTTGCTGACTGTGATGATCCAATTGATGTGACTCATCTAAATGTCTCTGATTTTTTTGCTGATCAAAGTGGAAATATCAATCATTTGATCGGGGGAGGTGTGATAGAAAAAATAGACTAGTTTACTTTCGATATAGTAGTATTTACTTTGATTCAAAATTTTAGTTTGAAATAGGTTCCTTTAAAGTTTGAAACTTTGCGTTGTTCTTAGTTGATTGAATATTTCTTTATGTTTAATTTTTTTTTAGTTTTAAACTCATTCTTAAAATTATCTATTTGATCATGTTTATAAATTTATGATGAATTGTCAAGATATCTGTTTAGCTTATAGTGCAACTACTCATACAATTCTTCAAAATAAAAAATATTTTTTGGACTTAACATTAGCAGAAAATAATGTTAATACGATATCTGGTACATCAAATATCGTTGAAGGCTCCGGAAGAGCTAGTATTATCTTACCAAATAAGACGAAATTGCATATAAATGATGCACTTTATTCTAGCAAGTCCAGAAGAAATTTGCTTAATTTTAAAGATATCCGCAGCAATGGATACCACATTGAGACGATGCAAGAAAATAATTGTGAATATATTTGCATAATTTTTTTTGTATCTGGCCAGAAGCAGATAAAAGAAAAACTCATGGCACTCCCATCTGGCATGTATTATACATTCATAAAAACATTTGAATCAAACAATGTCACGAACTCGAAATTCGTTGAACCAAAAAGTTTTATGCTTTGGCATGATCGACTTGGACACCCATGAGCAATAATGATGCGCTGAATAATTAATAACTCACATGGACATCCTCTAAAGAACCAGAAGATTCTTTTACCTAATGATTATCCATGTGCTGCTTGTTCACAAGGCAAGTTAGTCATTAGACCTTCTATTACGAAGGTTCGTGTTGAATCTCCAGCTTTCTTAGAAAGAATTCATGGAGATATATGTGGGCCGATACACCCACCATGTGGACCATTTCGTTATTTTATGGTATTAATTGATTCTTCTACTAGATGGTCACATGTCTGCTTACTTTCTACTAGAAATGTAGTGTTTGCTAGACTACTTGCTCAAATTATAAAACTACGAGCTCAATTCCCCGATTACTCAATCAAGACAATCCGTCTTGATAATGCCGGTGAATTTAGATCACAAACATTCAATGATTATTGTATGTCAATTGGGATTGTCGTTGAACATTCAGTTGCTCATGTCCATACACAAAATGGTTTAGCAGAGTCGTTTATCAAACGTCTTCAATTGATTGCTAGGCCTTTACTTATGAAAACAAAACTCCCAACATATGTTTGGGGTCATGCTATATTACATGCTGCATTATTAGTTCGTATAAGACCAACTGCTTATCATGAATACTCACCTTTACAACTTGCATTTGGTCACGAACCCAATATTTCTCATCTACGAGTTTTTGGTTGTGCTGTCCAAGTCCCAAATTCACCCCCACAACGTACAAAGATGGGTCCCCAACGAAGACTTGGAATTTATGTTGGGTTTGACTCACCATCCATTATTAGGTATCTTGAACCTTTAACGGGTGATTTATTTACTGCACGTTTTGCAGATTGTCATTTTGAAAAAATGAATTTAGGGGAAAAACTGCATCCTGAAAAACAAGATAAAATTTCTTGGAATGAAAACACTCTATCTCATTTTGATCTCCGCAGTAATCAATGTGAGCAAGAAGTTAAGAAAATCATTCACTTGCAAATAGTTGCAAACCAATTACCTGATGTATTCGTTGATACAAGGAAAGTGACAAAGTCATATATTCCAGCAGAAAATACTCCTGCAAAAATTGATGTCCCTGTAGGACAATCTGCCATAGCAAATGAATCTCAAATACGCCAGAAGCATGGTCGACCAGTTGGTGCTAAAGATTCTGTACCTCGAAAGAAAAAGGTACAAGAGAAAACCCAACTAAAAACTTTTAATGAAAAAATGGTAGAAACGATTGATCAATCAAACACTGATAATGTGATTCTTGAAGAACCACGAGTGTCCGAAAACAATGAGATTTCAATAAATTATTTATTATCTCATAAATTATGGGAACGAAATAATATTGTCGTGGACAATATCTTCGCCTTTAATGTGGCACTAGATATCATACAAAATGAGGATCCTGAACCACAATCTATTAAAGATTGTCAAAATAGAAATGATTGGCCAAAATGGAAAGAAGCCATACAGGCGGAGTTAAATTCTTTAGAAAAACGAAAAGTGTTTGGACCTGTAGTTCGAACCCCTAAAAATATAATCCCTGTAGGATACAAATGGGTCTTTGTAAGAAAAATGAATGAAAACAATGAAATTACAAGATACAAAGCCCGTCTCGTAGCCCAAGGCTTCTCACAAAGACCTGGGATTGATTATGAGGAAACATATTCTCCCGTAATGGACACCATCACATTTAGATTTTTAATAAGTTTGACTGTGTCACAAAGGCTCGATATGCGCCTCATGGATGTAGTAACTGCATATCTGTATGGTTCACTTGATAGTGACATACACATGAAAATCCCTGAAGGATTTAAAGTGCCAGAAGCAAATGATTCATTCCCCAGAACAATGTTCTCAATTAAATTGCAAAGATCATTGTATGGATTAAAACAATCTGGACGAATGTGGTATAATCGTCTTAGCGAATATTTGTTGAAAGAAGGTTATAAAAACGACGATGTATGTCCTTGTGTTTTCATAAAGAAAACAAATATTGGATTTGCAATTGTGGCAGTTTATGTTGATGATTTAAACCTTATAGGAACTCCTGAAGGGCTCAACAAAACTGCAGATTATTTAAAAAAATGAATTTGAGATGAAAGATTTGGGAAAAACCAAATTCTGTCTTGGATTACAAATTGAACATTTCCCAGAAGGATTATTTGTTCATCAATCTTCTTATACAGGAAAAGTCTTAAAACGGTTTTATATGGATAAAGCACATCCATTGACATCGCCTATGGTCGTTCGATCACTTGAAGTAAAAAAAGATCCATTTCGCCCACTTGAAGATGGGGAAATAACTCTTGGACCTGAAGTACCATACTTAAGTGCAATTGGTGCATTAATGTATCTTGCAAATTGTACTCGACCGGACATAGCTTTTTCTGTAAATCTCCTTGCAAGATATAGCTCTGCACCCACTCAAAGACATTGGAATGGTGTTAAACACATTCTTCGTTACCTAAAAGGTACTGTTGACATGAGATTATTTTATTCACGAAAATTAGGATCATCTTTAGTGGGATATGCAGATGCGGGTTATCTCTCTGACCCACATAAAGCTAAATCACAAACAGGATATGTGTTTACACGTGGAAGAACAGCTATATCATGGAGATTTGTGAAGCAAACATTGACAGCAACATCTTCAAATCATTCTGAAATTATTGCAATGCACGAAGCAAGTCGAGAATGTGCATGGTTGAGAAACATGACACATCATATCCAAGCATCATGCGGATTACCTTCAACAAAGGATAGTCCAACAATATTGTATGAAGACAATGCAGCTTGTATTGCACAACTCAAAGGAGGCTACATCAAAGGGGACAGGACAAAGCATATTTCTCCAAAATTCTTCTATACACACGAGCTTCAGAAGAATGGTGACATCGATGTTCAACAAATTCGCTCAAGTGACAATTTGGCTGACTTATTCACAAAAGCATTGTCGACATCCACATTCAAGAAATTGGTGCACGAGATTGGGATGCGTCGACTCAAAGATCTTCAATGATTAATATTAGGGGAGTAGCTGTACTCTTTTTCCTTAGTCCAGGTTTTGTCCCACTGGATTTTCCTGACAAGGTTTTAATGAGGCAGCATTTTCTTAATACTCCAAAACTTTAACAATTACTGTACTCTTTTTTCTTTTCGTTTGATATTTTGTCCCATTGGGTTTTTATCAAACAAAGTTTTTAGCGAGACAGTTTTTGTAGAAATAGTCATCAAAGGAGGAATGTTGTAAAATTATGAGATAATTATTGATGACTATTTAGACTTATCAGGATACTTAGTCTTATCAGTATATTTAGATAAGCTTTGTTTGATTGTATCCAAATCTCTTTGTAACCTACTCTGGAATCCTATAAATATAGGTCCATAGTCATAATGAAAATACACAATTTCTTTCGTATCTCTTATATTCTCTCTGTCTTCTTTCTCCAATTTCATAACAAAAATATAATTCTTTTTAAATTTTAATAATATATACCATATATAAAAAATACTCAATTAAAAATACCCAGTTTTACACACCCTTTTCAATAACAAATATCATAAATAACTCCAAAACCTTGGCTTCTTTAGTCTTTATACATACCCACAGCTTTTCACTCCAAAACCCTAATCCAATCCCGCATTCTCTCAATCAAAGCTCTCCAACATTGAGTATTCATTTCTCTCTCTTCCAATATTGGGTATTCCTTTCTCCCTCTTCCTAAAATTCATACTCTCACGGCATATAACTCATCAATTATATATACATGTATCAATTTCTATGGATATTTTTTAGTGTTTTGTAGTTCGGTATGGTAATTATCGATTTTCTCTCACTACTTATTACAGATAAATTATATATACACATATTGATCGGTGACTTGATAATCAGCTTTCAAAGAATTTGATCGGTCGAACTCAAGTCATTTTTTTCTCATTATTTGATTTCTCCAATTTTATATCTGAGTTGTGGTGATGTCTGGCAGCAAAAATGTGGTGATTATGTAATGGCAAAATTGATAGAGGTGGTTGATATTGAAGTCGGTAGCTTTTGGCGGCTGATGTTGGTGGTGGTAATGAGAATTGTTGGTGGGCCAAATGTGGTGGTGGTGGTGATTCATGTTACCCAACAAGTAACACACATGTTACTTTAATTTAAGGTAATAGTGGTGGTGGATCAATGTTATTGGTGGGAAGGGAAATATGGTGGTGATGATAACATATGTATTACCCCGTTACTGATACGTGTTATTTTAATTTAAGTTAGGGTAACATCTGTGTTATTTCACTTGTGTGAAGGTGATATAATTATAAATGGTGGCAACATATTTGAAATCGGTTGTGGCGTGGTTGACAGGATAAGGTGAGTGATAGTGAAGATGGTAGTGGAAGACGATTAGTAATAATAACACATATGTTACCGTGTAAAAATGTTGTTTTTCAAATAAAAAATCGAAATATTGATTTAAATGAAAAAATTAAAATATTGGTTTAAATGAAAAAAAATATATATATTTTTGAAATTTATTAAAGGAGATATATTGTAAAAAAAATATTGATTTTAATGAAAAAGATGAAATAACATGTGGTAACACGTATGCTACTCGTGTAAAAATGTTATTTAAATAAAAAAATTGAAATATTAATTTTAAATTAAATAATGTATTTTCTTAGAAACTATAAAAATGAGATAAAATGTAATATATTGATTTTAATGAAAACGAAGAAATATCATATAGTAACACATTAAGGTAACACATATGTCACCCATGTAAAAATGTATTTTTTTTTAATAAAAAATTTGAAATATTGATTTTAAATTAAGCTAATGAATTTTTTTAAAAAATTACAAAAAGAGATTAATTGTAAAATTATTGAGTTTAATGAAAATGATGAAATAACATATATGTTACTCGTGTAAAAATGTTGTTTTTAAATTAAAAAATTGAAATATGAATTTTAAATGAAAATAATGTATTTTCTTAAAAACTATAAAAAAAAAGATAAATTATAAATTATTGATTTTAATGAAGATGAGGAAATAATAAATAGTAACACTTGTGATATCCTAATTTAAAATATAGTAACACATGTGTTATCACATTTGTGGTAGATGTGATCATAGTTTGGATAGTGGTAGCGGATTTGAACACATATGTTACCCATGTAAAAATATTGTTTTAAATTAAAAAAATTGAAATATTGATTTTAAATCAAGCTAATGTATTTTTAAAAAAATTATAGAAAGATATAAATTGTAAAGTATTGATTTTAATGAAAATGATGAAGTAACACATATGTTACACGTGTTGAAATTTGTTTTCAAATGAAAAAATTGAAAATTTGATTTTAAATGAAAATAATATATTTTTAAAAATAATTATTAAAAGAGAGAAATTGTAAAATGTTGATTTTGATAAAAAAATGAAAAAATAACATAGTTACATATATGTTACCAATGTTTTACCTTAATTTAAATTAGAAGTGGTGAAACGTTAGCAGTGTTGGTGGTAGTAACACTTGTGTTATCCTAATTTAAAATACATTAACACATGTAATACCACATTTGTGATATATGTGATTATAGTTGTGGATAGTGGTAGCGGATTTGAACACGATTGTTGTTGTGGTGGTATAAGACGAGCGGTAGTAGTGGTAGAAGGCGATTGGTAATAGTAACACATATATTACTAGTATAAAAATTGTTGATTTTAATGAAAATAATGAAGTAATATATATATGTTACTCGTGCAAAAATGTTGTTTTCAAAAAAAAAAATTTGAAATATGAATTTAAAATGAAAATAATGTATTTTCTTAAAAACTATAAAAAGAAGATAAATTATAAATTATTGATTTTAATGAAGACAAAAATAACATATAGTAACACATATGTTACCCGTGTAAATAGTGGTGCTAGAGCCACGTAGTAGTAGGAAAAAATTGTAGTGATTGTAACATAAGTGTTACTCTAATTTTTATTATAGTAACTTATGTGTTACTTTAATTTAAATTAGTAGTGGTGAAGCGGTAGCAGTGTTGGTAGTGGTAACATTTATGTTATCTTAATTTAAAATATGGTAACACATGTGATACCACATTTGTGATGGATGTGATTATAATTGTAGATAGGGGTAGTGAATTTGAACACGATTGTGGTGGTGATGGTGGTAGTGCTGGTATAAGACGAGCAATATTAGTGGTAGAAGGCGATTGGTAATAGTAACACATATCTTATCGGTGTAAAATTATTTATTTTAATGAAAATGATGAAATAACTTATATGTTACTAGTTTAAAAATGTTGTTTTAAAAAAAATTGAAATATGAATTTTAAATGAAAATAATGTATTTTTTTTAAAACTATAAAAAGAAAATAAATTATAAATTATTGATTTTAATGAAGACGAGAAAATAACATATAGTAACACATATGTTACTTGTGTAAAAATATTGTTTTTAAAATAAAAAATTGAAATATTAATTTTAAAGAAAAATAACGTATTTTTTAAATAATTATAAAGTATTAATTTTATTGCAAATGAGCAAGTAACACATAGTAATATATATGTTACTAGTATAAAAATGTTGTTTCAAATAAAAAATTGAAATATTGATTTTAAATGAAAAAAAATGTATTTTTAAAAAATTTATTAAAATAGAGAAATGGTAAAATATTGATTCTAATGAAAAATGAGGAAGTAACATATAGTATGTTACTATATGTTACCGTGTAAAAATATTTTTTTAAAATAAAAAAATTGAAATATTAATTTTAAAGAAAAATAATGTATTTTTTAAATAATTATAAAATATTGATTTTATTGCAAATGAGTAAATAACATATAGTAACATATATGTTACTAGTATAAAAATGTTGTTTTTAAATGAAAATTTGAAATATTGATTTGAAATAAAAAGAATGTATTTTTAAAAAATTTATAAAAGTAGAAAAATGGTAAAATATTGATTTTAATGAAAAATGAGGAAGTAACATATAGTAACATATATGTTTGTTACTATATAGTAATATATATAGTAACATATATGTTACTCGTGTAAAAATGTAGTTTTGAATTAAAAAAATAAAAATATTAATTTTAAAAAAATAATGTATTTTTTAAATAATTATAAAATATTGATTTTATTGCAAATTAGCAAGTAACACATAGTAACATATATGTTACTAGTATAAAAATATTTTTTTAAAATAAAAAATTAAAATATTGATTTTAAATGAAAATAATTTATTTTTAAAAAATTAATAAAAATCGAAAAATGGTAAAATATTGATTTTAATGAAAAATGAGGAAGTAACATGTAATAACATATAGTAAAATATATGTTATCTGTGTAAAAATATTTTTTTAAAATAAAAAAAATTAAAATATTAATTTTAAAGGAAAATAACGTATTTTTAAATAATTATAAAGTATTAATTTTATTGCAAATGAGCAAGTAACACATAGTAACATATATCTTACTAGTATAAAAATGGTTTTTTAAATGAAAAATTGAAATATTGATTTTAAATGAAAAATATATTTTTAAATTTTTTTTAAAAATAGAGAAATGGTAAAATATTGATTTTAATGAAATATGAAGAAATAACATATATGTTATCCGTGTAAAAATGTTGTTTTAAAATTAAAAAAAATTGAAATATTAATTTTAAAGAAAAATAACGTATTTTATAAATAATTATAAAATATTGATTTTATTGCAAATGAGCAAGTAACACATAGTAACATATATGTTACTAGTATAAAAATATATTTTTTAAAATAAAAAATTGAAATATTGATTTTAAATGAAAATAATGTATTTTTAAAAAAATTTATAAAAATAGAGAAATAGTAAAATATTGATTTTAATGAAATATGAGGAAGTATATAGTAACATATATGTTACCCATATAAAAATATTGTTTTTCAATGAAAAATAAAAATATTAATTTTGAATAAAAATAATATATTTTTAAAAAAATAATAAAATGACTAAATTATAAAGTATTAATTTCAATGAAAATGATGAAATAACACATATGTTACTCATGAAAAAATATTGTTTCTCAAATGAAAAAATAAAAATATTGATTTTATGAAAATACTGTATTTTTAAACAATTATCAAAGAAAATAAATTGTAAAATATGATTATAATTGTTATTATATTTAAAATAATATACAAATATGATAGTCAGTGGTGGTAACACATGTTAATCTAATTTAAATTAAAGTAACATATTTGTTATCATAATTTAAAATAATATAAAATATTTATTTTGTTCGTTTAGGTGAAAATTCGAGTGTAAAGTCAAAGATTTAATTGAAAGTGCACTTATTTGGCCATTAAAATTAAAGATTTGGAGGACCAAACTTTGAACATGTATAAAGTTAAAGGATCTAAGATGTAATTTGTAGAGGACTTAACTGAAGGATAATTGAAAACTTGGAGACCAAAATGTAAATATTAAAAAGTTGAAGGACCTAAGATGCAATTTTTAGAGGACTTAACTAAAAGATAATTAAAAATTTGGGGACTAAAGTATAAAGATGTAAAAGATTAAGGACCTAAGATGTACTTTTTGGATGAGTTAATTGAAATATAATTGAAAATATAAGGACTAAAGTGAATATTATATAAAGTACATGGACTACCATACAATAAATAAATGTTACATCATCATGCCATATTATAAAATATTTTTTTTAATAAAATGAGGTATTTTTTAAATCAAACCATGAAAATGAGGTATTTTTTGAAAAATTAAAAAAAGAAGTATCTTTCAAATTTTTTATAAAAAGTAGGGTTTTGTCAACTTTGTCCTTTTTTCATCGATGTTAATTGTGGTCTTCAAATGCTATTGGACTTACCATAATCTCCAATATTGTAGCTGGAAAATTATATTTAAGGAAATTGGCCAAAAACGTCTCTAACGTATGGACTTAGTGCCCAAATCAGCCTTAACTTTCAAATTTTGGCAATTACATCCCTTACCTATCCATGTAGTGCCCAAATGATCATTTTGAACGGAATCCATCCAAAATTCCGTTAAACATTTGGGATTTTGGCCCAAATGATCCCTAACTTTTGTCCTTAGGGTGGAATTGGTCTCTAACGTTTATGTTTTGGCAAACAAGTCCTTAATCTATGCGTTTTGGTGCGAAATTGGTCCTTATGGAATGAAAAAGACAAATATACTCTTAGTTTAATTAGAAGGAATTGTATGTGAATTCCTAATCATTACAAAATGTGCAAATAAGTCCAATACTTTTATTTTTTATAAAAAAATTTTAAAAAACTAATGAGTATTTTTTTTGAATTAATACTTTAGTAATAAACATGTCAAATAAATTTATTATTTTTATTATTAAGTAACAAAGAGAAATCATTTTTCTCCCTCTTTACTTATAAATTTTTTTCTCCCTCTTTACTTTAAAAATTAAGTTAAATAAATAACAAAATGACGTATATAATTTTATGACATTGAAATAATCTTATTACATTTTTATTTAACATAAAAATACTAATAATTTACACATTATGTGTTTTATTTTTGAATAAAATAAAACGATAAATTAAAATATAAAGAATATAGTTGGATTTCTAATATTTGTAGTTAATAAACATATAACTCAATTAAATAAAAGTATTTGAACATCAAGTTTGTGACAAAATTATTTTTTAATACAACAATAAAATAAAAGTTTTAATTTTAAATAATACATTTATTACTTCATAATAAAAATAATAAATTTATTTGACATGTTTATTACTAATTAATTTTAAAAAAAAATACTCATTAGTTTTTTTAAATTTTTTTATAAAAAATAAAAGTATTGGACTTATTTGCACATTTTGTAATGATTAGGAATTCACATACAATTTCTTCTAATTAAACTAAGGGTATATTTGTCTTTTTCATTCCATAAGGACCAATTTCACACAAAAACACATAGATTAGGGACTTGTTTGCCAAAACATAAACGTTGGGGACCAATTTCACCCTAAGGACAAAAGTTAGAGACCATTTGCGCCAAAATTCCAAAGGTTTAATGGAATTTTGGATGGATTCCATTCAAAAGGATGATTTGGACACTACATGGATAGGTAAGGGATATAATTGCTAAAATTTGAAAGGTAAGGATGATTTGGGCACTAGGTCCATACGTTAGAGACGTTTTTGGCCAATTTCCTTTATATTTATACACTAATTTGTCACGGGAAAAATGCAATTTACAAGACTTTCAAAAAAATATCCATAACAAATCAAATTAATTGAGAATACTGTGTTTTTAATGAAATCTTGACTTTAGCAATGTTACCATCTAAATTATCTAAACTATTATCTAATATCTTCAAAATCGAAAATCGAAATTCAAAATTCAAATCTAGTTAAATAAAAGTACAGTCAATATAAATTTATTTTATTCAACAAATATACTGAATTTCACTTAAATTGTCTAAAAATTCCAATTTGGAGTTTGATGCTATAGATTGCCACTAGATTAAATATAATAGCTTGTTCGTCTCAAGATAGCAATATTTGATAACAATAGCACGACACAAGATGCAGTCCACATGAACACCTTAACAATGTATATCAACAAGAATTAGTATGAAGACAAAGATTGCTAGTTTCTTCTTCTAATGTTTAGCAACTTATTTTCGATCATATCTGTGCCGATTTAGGGTGGAGAAAAAACGATTAATCCTAATTTGGGTTGTTAGTTACTACCATTGCAAATAACTGTCATTATAAAGTATCTAAGAAAATGAAAATGGATTCAGAAATTAGAGAACACTCGAAATATTATAATTCAAAAATAGGAAAATTCAATAACCTGCAAGATCTAACTTAAAACAAGAAATATGAACTTAACCATTCAATAATTAACTTTTCGTGCATAGTTTATCTCCTTCTACTATTATAAGGAAAAAACTTATAAGATCATGTGAGTTTTAAAATAAACAACCGATAATCACAAAGGTAATATGACAAAGATAGTAGAGTTTGATAGAGTAGGAAATGAATGAGATAATATTGTGAATTGAAATGAGAAAAAAGACATTATAAATATAGTAATTTTATTATTGTTCACATAATTTAATGAATTTTTGTTAACTATTCATTTAAATTCGTAATTATTAATGAAAAATAGAAAAATAGCAAAATTATAAATATCCAGTACTTGTTAAATACATTTGTAATGTGATCAGTATTTTCAAAATTTTAAAACAAATCAATATATTTTATCTTTACAATTATAATTATGTTATGAAATTGGAGGAAGAAGACAGAGAGAATATAAGAGATACGAAAGAAATTGTGTATTTTCATTATGACTATGGACCTATATTTATAGGATTCCAAAGTAGGTTACAAAGAGATTTGGATACAATCAAACAAGGCTTATCTAAATATACTGATAAGACTAAGTATCCTGATAAGTCTAAATAGTCATCAATAATTATCTCATAATTTTACAACACTCCCCCTTTGATGACTATTTCTACAATAACTGTTTCGCTAAAAACTTTGTTTGATAAAAACCCAATGGGACAAAATATCAAACGAAAAGAAAAAAGAGTACAGTAATTGTTAAAGTTTTGGAGTATTAAGAAAATGCTGTCTCATTAAAACATTGTCAGGAAAACTCAATGGGACAAAACCTGGACTAAGGAAAAAGAGTACAGCTACTCCCCTAATATTAATCATTGAAGATCTTTGAGTCGACGCATCCCAATCTCGTGCACCAATTTCTTGAATGTGGATGTCGACAATGCTTTTGTGAATAAGTCAGCCAAATTGTCACTTGAGCGAATTTGTTGAACATCGATGTCACCATTCTTCTGAAGCTCGTGTGTATAGAAGAATTTTGGAGAAATATGCTTTGTCCTGTCCCCTTTGATGTAGCCTCCTTTGAGTTGTGCAATACAAGCTGCATTGTCTTCATACAATATTATTGGACTATCCTTTGTTGAAGGTAATCCGCATGATGCTTGGATATGATGTGTCATGTTTCTCAACCATGCACATTCTCGACTTGCTTCGTGCATTGCAATAATTTCAGAATGATTTGAAGATGTTGCTGTCAATGTTTGCTTCACAGATCTCCATGATATAGCTGTTCCTCCACGTGTAAACACATATCCTGTTTGTGATTTAGCTTTATGTGGGTCAGAGATATAACCCGCATCTGCATATCCCACTAAAGATGATCCTAATTTTCGTGAATAAAATAATCCCATGTCAACAGTACCTTTTAGGTAACGAAGAATGTGTTTAACACCATTCCAATGTCTTTGAGTGGGTGCAGAGCTATATCTTGCAAGGAGATTTACAGAAAAAGCTATGTCCGGTCGAGTACAATTTGCAAGATACATTAATGCACCAATTGCACTTAAGTATGGTACTTCAGGTCCAAGAGTTATTTCCCAATCTTCAAGTGGGCGAAATGGATCCTTTTTTCACTTCAAGTGATCGAACGACCATAGGCGATGTCAATGGGTGTGCTTTATCCATATAAAAACGCTTTAAGACTTTTTCTGTATAAGACGATTGATGAACAAATAATCCTTCTGGGAAATGTTCAATTTGTAATCCAAGACAGAATTTGGTTTTTCCCAAATCTTTCATCTCAAACTCATTTTTTAAATAATCTGTAGTTTTGTTGAGTTCTTCAGGAGTTCCTATAAGGTTTAAATCATCAACATAAACTGCCACAATTGCAAATCCAATATATGTTTTCTTTATGAAAACACAAGGACATACATCGTCGTTTTTATAACCTTCTTTCAACAAATATTCGCTAAGATGATTATACCACATTCGTCCAGATTGTTTTAATCCATACAATGATCTTTGCAATTTAATTGAGAACATTGTTCTGGGGAATGAATCATTTGCTTCTGACACTTTAAATCCTTCAGGGATTTTCATGTGTATGTCACTATCAAGTGAACCATACAGATATGCAGTTACTACATCCATGAGGCGCATATCGAGCCTTTGTGACACAGTCAAACTTATTAAAAATCTAAATGTGATGGTGTCCATTACGGGAGAATATGTTTCCTCATAATCAATCCCAGGTCTTTGTGAGAAGCCTTGGGCTACGAGTCGAGCTTTGTATCTTGTAATTTCATTGTTTTCATTCATTTTTCTTACAAAGACCCATTTGTATCCTACAGGGATTATATTTTTAGGGGTTCGAACTACAGGTCCAAACACTTTTCGTTTTTCTAAGGAATTTAACTCCGCCTGTATGGCTTCTTTCTATTTTGGCCAATCATTTCTATTTTGACAATCTTTAATAGATTGTGGTTCAGGATCCTCATTTTGTATGATATCTAGTGCCACATTAAAGGCGAAGATATTGTCCACGACAATATTATTTCGTTCCCATAATTTATGAGATAATAAATAATTTATTGAAATCTCATTGTTTTCGGACACTCGTGGTTCTTCAAGAATCACATTATCAGTGTTTGATTGATCAATCGTTTCTACCATTTTTTCATTAAAAGTTTTTAGTTGGGTTTTCTCTTGTACCTTTTTCTTTCGAGGTACAGAGTCTTTAGCACCAACTGGTCGACCACGCTTCTGGCGTATTTGAGATTCATTTGCTATGGCAGATTGTCCTACAGGGACATCAATTTTTGCAGGAGTATTTTCTGCTGGAATATATGACTTTGTCACTTTCCTTGTATCAACGAATACATCAGGTAATTGGTTTGCAACTATTTGCAAGTGAATGATTTTCTTAACTTCTTGCTCACATTGATTACTACGGGGATCAAAATGAGATAGAGTGTTTTCATTCCAAGAAATTTTATGTTGTTTTTCAGGATGCAGTTTTTCCCCTCCCAAAGTTGGAAAATTCATTTCATCAAAATGACAATCTGCAAAACGTGCAGTAAATAAATCACCCGTTAAAGGTTCAAGATACCTAATAATGGATGGTGAGTCAAACCCAACATAAATTCCAAGTCTTCGTTGGGGACCCATCTTTGTACGTTGTGGGGGTGAAATTGGGACTTGGACAGCACAACCAAAAACTCGTAGATGAGAAATATTGGGTTCGTGACCAAATGCAAGTTGTAAAGGTGAGTATTCATGATAAGCAGTTGGTCTTATACGAACTAATAATGCAGCATGTAATATAGCATGACCCCAAACATATGTTGGGAGTTTTGTTTTCATAAGTAAAGGCCTAGCAATCAATTGAAGACGTTTGATAAACGACTCTGCTAAACCATTTTGTGTATGGACATGAGCAACTGAATGTTCAACGACAATCCCAATTGACATACAATAATCATTGAATGTTTGTGATCTAAATTCACTGGCATTATCAAGACGGATTGTCTTGATTGAGTAATCGGAGAATTGAGCTCGTAGTTTTATAATTTGAGCAAGTAGTCTAGCAAACGCTACATTTCTAGTAGAAAGTAAGCAGACATGTGACCATCTAGTAGAAGAATCAATTAATACCATAAAATAACGAAATGGTCCACATGGTGGGTGTATCGGCCCACATATATCTCCATGAATTCTTTCTAAGAAAGCTGGAGATTCAACACGAACCTTCGTAATAGAAGGTCTAATGACTAACTTGCCTTGTGAACAAGCAGCACATGGATAATCATTAGGTAAAAGAATCTTCTGGTTATTTAGAGGATGTCCATGTGAGTTATTAATTATTCAGCGCATCATTATTGCTCCTGGGTGTCCAAGTCGATCATGCCAAAGCATAAAACTTTTTGGTTCAACGAACTTCGAGTTCGTGACATTGTTTGATTCAAATGTTTTTATGAATGTATAATACATGCCAGATGGGAGTGCCATGAGTTTTTCTTTTATCTGCTTCTGGCCAGATACAAAAGAAATTATGCAAATATATTCATAATTATTTTCTTGCATCGTCTCAATGTGGTATCCATTGCTGCGGATATCTTTAAAACTAAGCAAATTTCTTCTGGACTTGCTAGAATAAAGTGCATCATTTATATGCAATTTCGTATTATTTGGTAAGATAATACTAGCTCTTCCAGAGTCTTCAACGATATTTGATGTACCAGATATCGTATTAACATTATTTTCTGCTAATGTTAAGTCCAAAAAATATTTTTTATCTTGAAGAATTGTATGAGTAGTTACACTATCAGCTAAACTGATATCTTGGCAATTCATCATGAATTTTAATGAACTATGAAATAGTTTAGCGACCGATCAATGAGTCACAATAATCAAGTCCAAATGACATGAGTTGTATGCTTTCCTTCAGGGATAAGCATTAGTTCATAAATATGTAAATATGTAATATAGTATTCTTCTAGACATGTGCTTCTTCTAGAGTACAATAAAATATTATTTCGACTACTGCTCAATATTCTTCTGGAATAAAAAAAAAATTATAACGTCATATTTTCATAAAAATTATAACGTCATAAAAATTAATATTCTTCTGGAATATTTGAATTGTAACGTTATGCTCTTTAGGAGCAACTAATATTTTGTCAGCATATTATAACGTTGTGCTTCTTCGGGGCAACAACAAATCATTATTCTGAATTAAAGATTTGCTCTTAAGGAGCAATATTATAATATTTTTATAGAATATTATATATTATAAAATTAGGCTCTTCGGGAGCAATTAATATTCTTCTGGAATATTAATGTAATATAAATCTTCGTTTATTATAAAGCAACAAAAAAATATTCTTCTAAAATATTTATATGTTAGGTTTGACATATGGCTCTGTCAAAATATTAACGTTGTGTTTCTTCAAGAACACCAACATACTATTTGTGAATATATGCTCTTCAGGAGCAATAGTATGCTATATATCAATTTAAAATTTATACAAGAGTATCGGAAAAATAATTAATCAAGTTAAAGATATAGAGAGCATTCAATTTATAAAGCGACGTAAACATTACTTTTATAGTAGATTAATTAATTATTTATCTACCACATGACTAAAAATTTATTCACTAAAAATTAGTTTAATAACTTTCTGACTTTCTCATAAATAATCCAAAAGCACTGATTTACGATTATATCATCATATAACGATAAAGCAAAGTTTGGTGCTTATCAAAGTTTGGTGCTTATCACTGCAATCTCGTGTAATTTTTATCTAATCAATTGAACACAATTATGATTAGTTCTAAGCACTCAAATTTCATAAGAATACATAATTGATGTGGCCTTTAGAATATATATAAACCTGTAGTTGTATTTTAAAACAATGGTAGAAGCTAATCAAGTATTCAGAAATAACTTCGGAGCATGCCATTAATTCTCTGATTTTGACGGAACAAATAATTCTCCTATCATAATTGACTTCTAATTATTGTGTGATATATTCATCTTGCAGTAATATAATAATACAAAAAAAATTTATACCATATTGATTTGGAAATATTCATGCCACCACCATGTATATAAACATAAAAAAAAAAAAAAATTAATACCTGCTCCGAATAAATCTAACTTCAGTTTTTAATTGTGGTATGAGAGAGATTGTTGTTAGAACTTCAACCTCAGTTGGTTAGAACCTCGTGCTGATAACGTGTTATGAAATTGGAGGAAGAAGACAGAGAGAATATAAGAGATACGAAAGAAATTGTGTATTTTCATTATGACTATGGACCTATATTTATAGGATTCCAAAGTAGGTTACAAAGAGATTTGGATACAATCAAACAAGGCTTATCTAAATATACTGATGAGACTAAGTATCCTGATAAGTCTAAATAGTCATCAATAATTATCTCATAATTTTACAACAAATTAGATAGATGTCCTAATATTCTCTATTGTAGTTTGAGTGGTTTGCTAGAGTTAAACACTTCTTGAGACACATTTTTGTGAGAAATTTTCATAAATAATATTAAAAAATAAACTAATTTTCAAAATAGACAAAAAATATTGTTTCATTTCTTCTTTTTTTTTTTTCACCAAAATTTTTTGTAACAAAATTACACTTTTTTATTACACTAAGTAATAATTATAACAAATTGTGATAAGCCGTTTTTGCTATTACTATCGTCAAGACCGTCATTACACAAAGTGTAATATTTATAACAAATTGTTACACAGTCGCGGCCACCAATCGTCGCCATGTTACAAAGTGTAACAATTGCAACAATTGTGTTACACTGTTATCATCACAGTCAATACTGTCATTACACAAAGTGTAATATTTATAACAAACTGTGTTACGTAACTGCGGCCACCAATTGATGCTATGTTACAAAGTGTAACAATTGTAACAACTATGTTACAACGCCGCTGCCGCCACTTTCAACGCCGCCATTACACAAAATGTAATACTTGTAACAAAATTTTTGTTATTCATATCTGCACCGTTATTGGATCTGCATTACTGTCAAACACAACAAATCTACACTACCATTAAACCCGCTAGATCTGCACCTCCGATGCCACCACCACTACCATCCCCGCTACTACCAACACACACCATCTTCATACAAAATAGCACCAAAAAAAAAAAAAATCTAAATATGGTCGTTGGTGAAAAGGGTATGATTGGTTTATTAAATCTAAAAATTTCAGTGGGCTGCGGTGGAAAAGATCCGATTTGACACCGTTGGGGTTGGGATCGACATTGGTAGTTTACCATCAATGATTGATTTGGGTTGAGGGATTTGATAGTGGAATAAGGTGTGGAGGCGATGGTTGGAGCATTTGAAGAAGAAAGATGGGAGGTGGTGATGTTGGGTGAATCTGTTGCTGTGATTTTGGTGGCGACTGGAGCGTGGTGGTGCTAGCGGTGGGTGGAGACGACAATAGAGGAATGAAGATGGTAGAATGAAGTTTTGAATTTTTTTCATTCGTCTGCTATTGATTTTGTAAATATAGATGGTGATAGGATTGGGGTGTGGTGGGGATTAGGTAAGATTTTGAGTTTGTTTAATTTAAATAAATAAAAATATTAAAAAATTATATAATATTTTAAAAATAAATTCATACATATTGTAAATTTAAAATTATTTTTAAAACTGTAAGTAGTAGATATATTTCCTCCATTTTGTAATGAGTCCAATTCTAAAGGCCCAAATTCTTCCAAAAACAATGGGCCTTAAACCCAACTTGATCTGGTATATAAGCAATTGGACACACATGTTTTTGTGTAAATTAATGTAACCAGCCTAATCAGCATACGATTGATTTTCGTGAAAATTAGCACTTCCGCCTACTTTTTTATACATTTAGAATAGTACTAGATTTATTTTTTATTATTCATTTATACTATAAACAAATTTATTTTACTGTACAATTGTAATATAACTAATTATTTATATATTAATTTAAAAAATCAATTAAAAACGGTTAATACTAATCTAGGGGTACCAAATCTTATCACAACTAAAATCAAGGAGTTAATTGATATCATTCTAATTCAAAAAACCCCAGTCATTGTATTTTAAACGATTCTTACACTGATAAACAATCTCACTCCACGAAATCCGATAATCCCTAATCTAAAATTCATCTCTCTCTTTATTACCTTTTCACAGGAACGGAGTCCTACAATCCTTAATCTCAAAATCAACTCACCCTCCATTTCTTTGTTTCTTGAGAAATCTGGGTATAAAATTGTACCACATCTCCATTTTCACCGATCCATTTCTACTAGAGTATTAGAGACCGTCCGTAGATCATTCAATAACTTCAACACGGAACAAATCAAAATCTAGACAAAAATTCAAAAGAAGGCAAAAGAATTCAACATCCAAGAGAAATCAGGTTCAAAAAAAGGTTGTTCTAAATTTGGAGAAGAAGAAGTTCAATATTCATGTCCCAGAAGGAGAAAATGTAAAGTTATATATGACTTGTCTTAATATACACAATGCAGTAAAAATTATTATGCTTAAGATATTTCTGCTTCCATATTTTATACAAAAACTTGATTTTTTGAATGGGTACTTTGAAAATTTGACGTAATTGTTATAAACGTCGATTACGTGCGTGTATTTATAATTTATCACTTTTTTTTACTATATCATGAGTTTTAAATTCTAAATACAATGACAGTGGAGTATTTGCTTATTTTCTTATAAATTGATTTGTTGAATGTCACATTCCTTATTATTGTATTTTAGTTGAGTTCTATATTTAATGGGTTTTTGTGATTGTTTGTGTTCATCCTTTTTCATTCATCAATATGAAATTGAAATCACTTTTTACTCAATTGTCTTAAAAGAATTACCAAATTTGGAATTGGCAATGAATCTCAAACATTCAATATTTCATTTAGACATTTCTATTATGATTTAGCCAGATATGTAATATAAATCATATTTGCTATCATGTGGCCTCGTATTGTTAATGAATGTTGATGCCCTGCTGTTTTGTAAATAATTGTTGATATGCTGCTAATTGTCTTTGATAATTATGCCTGATTATTTTGATTGTTACACATATATTGCATTCAGTTTTGATTGTTACTAATTGTCTGTTTGAAATCAATTAATATTGTCATGTGCGAAACACTGCTGACGATTTTTGAATGAGTGTAATGTATGTTAACTTTGTTGTTTAAGTTGCTTAATTTTCTTTTCATTTTATATGTGAACTTCAACATCAATGTGTCCAAGTTCAGCTTGATAATAATATATGATAATATTCCTTGATAATTTTGATGTTTACATTTATAGAGCTCAAATTAGATCATAACATGTTAGACTGAGATTAATAAGCTCTGGCATTTGCATTTAAGAACTCACGTCAAGTAGTGATAGAGCTCAAATCTTTTGAACTCACTTGGATTTGTAGTCACTGAGAAGCCGGAGTCACACTTGGATTTGTAGTCTACTATGTTTAGATCTTTTGAACTAATATTTATAGAATATTAAAACAAGAACTATCTTGTTTCTACTGCTGTTTTTTTTCCCCCTTTTTGCGGTGGATGCTTTTGGTTATTATAA
Organism: Forsythia viridissima; assembly: GCA_030279155.1. NCBI lineage: Eukaryota > Viridiplantae > Streptophyta > Magnoliopsida > Lamiales > Oleaceae > Forsythia > Forsythia viridissima. The sequence continues at coordinate 5,366,070 of CM059038.1, forward strand.
TTATAAGTTGGTTTTTGTTTTGGATATGAAAGTGCTGATGTGTAATGAAGTTTATATCTGTTGTGCACTTTAATTCAAGTCATTCAATCGTGTTGATTATTTTTTTAGTGCACTGTAATTCATTTTGAAAAGGATGTTGATTAACAAATCTGATACGCGAAATGGAACATTATGATGGAATTACCACATGTGATCCACAAAACAGTTAGTTCCAATCAGATCAGATGGTTTGGGTTGGTGAATTATCTTTTCAAAAATGTGACAGAAGCTTATATCATCAACCAGTGCTTCAAAGACTTTATCTTCGGCTAAAATATTTGATGTTTCACTATGACAAGTCGGTGGTCCATTTGTAGGAGAAAATATCAGTTGTGATATGCGATATTTTTTAGCTTGTAATGCATATTTTCTAACCTCCATAGTCCCCAATATGATAAGACATTATACATGCACAACTTTTTTCTGAACAAGCCGGTATGCCCGGCTCATGGCTTGCCTTTCAACTGATGGGTTCCAGGTGGTATCGAGCAATACAACTCTTGAAGCCCCGATCAAGTTTATTCCTTCAGAACAAGTTTTTGTTGACGCACGAAGTACTTTAGCTTCACTTGAAAAATCATTGAAAGAACTTATAAAATGTTGATGTTGATTCACGTCAAGTTGCCCATCCATGTAAAGTACTTCTGTTCCTTCTTTCCAAGAAAAATGATACCCAAGCTGTTGCTTGATGAAGACTAAAGGATCAATAATTGTACTAAAGACCAAAACCCGCTCACCAAGTGCATCAGCTAGCCAAAATAGTTTAGTGATGAACTTTGTACCATTCATTTTTAGTATGGGATAATATAGCCTATGAAACAAAGAGTTTGATGTTTATTGATCTAAGTTGATCATACATTAATATTAGACATTAATCATATCGGGTGATTATTGTGTTTTATTTAATTTACAAATGTTACAAAATGTTACAAAGATAGTATAATGTTATTGTAGGTTGATTCATTTGGCTATTAATACCGTATTTGCTTAATGAGTTTGATACATTTGAGTGACTCCAAAATTTGGTTATTATTTTTGTAACTTCACTTTGATGTTATTATACGTTCGTTGATACGATATTTTGATTCCTCGACACGCGACTTTCATTTTCACATACATGGTCCAACCACATTTGTTACGTATTGTGCATGACAAGTATGGGCAGATTTAGGGGGGCGGGGCCGGACTACAGTTCGATCTGGCCCAGAAAAAGCGTTTTTTTTTAGTGTTTTTTCTAGTAATAGCTCAGTCTTGGAGTGTGAATTTTTTTTTTCAGTAGCAGCCCGGTCTAAAAAATATCTCAGTTCCGACCCTGACGACTAGTCTACCCAAGAATAACTCATCCGTTTTTTAAGTGATTGTGTTGGTATCTTCAACAATCACGACTCAAGTCTATGGCGTCATGAAGTTTTCAACATATTTTAACACTTAAATTTACTACATGAATGCTATTGAAGGGGATGCCTTCTATACCATACCCAGCAATATGGAGCTCTTCAAATGTCATAATCTTTCCATTTTTGTTGTTGTAATAATAAAAAATTATGTCCGTTATCTTTCTAATATGCCTTTCTTTCCATTCAATACCTGCATGAAATACAAATGTGTACAAGCGTACATGAGAAAGAATTATGTTACTTGACTGATTAATGTTGCAGAATACAGAGCCCATTCATGCACACTAAAATCCCAAATCACTTTCCCCTACTACCATGTTGTACAAAGTTCCACAAAATCAAAGGGAAACTCAGTGACTTCCTTATCCAATCAAGGAACCGTACATATAACAAAATTTCTTAAATTTCCATATTGTACCAATATGAGAAAATCATTTCACCAAAGCATGTAGAATCTTCTCTACGGAAAACCCCGAAATTGATAGTACTACATATTACTAAGTAAAATTAACTTGATGTTAACATAGTTTATCCTATAAAACTTAGCATCTTTTGTACAAAATTGAAAAACAAGGTTTAACTTTAGAAATTAAGATCCAATATGCTAACTACTTTTCAGAGTAATTAATTTAATAAACAATTCAACAACTAATACAAGGAAAAAGGGAAGACAAGAAAGCTAAAAGTTCACCCGGGAATAGATCATAAAGGATTTGATTAACCAACATAACAAGACGGATCACACATGTTTTGCTGGGGATCAGCCAAACTAGTTCTATAATTCACTGTTTGTACCATATCCATTTTTGTTATGCTAAATAGCTCCTTCACCAATAATAAAAATATTATTTCATCTAAATTCAAAAGCATGGAGAGTAGTAAATAATTATTTCTTCAACAACCAAATGCTACAATGCACAAATTATTCAATATTCCAATTGTGGTCACAGATTACAAGTGCAGACTATATTTGTTTCTCACTCAAACCTGTGTCAAAGATGATCCAAACTCACTTTAAAATATCAGATTCTACATCATAAATTCCCAGATATGCAACACCTAAAAATTAAACAAACAATTGTCATAAAACTAATGGTAACATCCAATATCAATTCACACATGATCTAATACATTCATTTCAAAAATCATTTGTTATCATCAAATAGAAAAAATTCTATTAATTAAAATGATATAATAATAATGATCCCACAATCCAATTCAAATAACAGTGCAAATACTTATTAGGGGGCGTTCGACAAAATTTGGTACAGAACTATGACTTCATACTGTGACTGGTCATTTTTAATCTTCCTCATTTTCATCTCTATTAGATTGACATTACTACAATCTAGCGGGACAACCAATCCAACAACCGAGTAGCCACTGTATATACATGACTCATCCCAAACTCCATCATAATAGATCAACACACTAATACCACCCATATCTGTATTTCAAATTAACACATTATGTTCTAAACTGTAATAATCAAATGAGAGTAATAACATTATACAAAATCTGTGATATAATTTCAAATCCAAAAAAAACATATATATAGTTGTCATTTCAAATCATTTAATGGCAATACAAATTTCCAACAAATAAATATAAAAACTAATTCGACGAACTTCAAATTAATATTTCTGATTTTTGTGATAATGAAAAAAAAATTATATAGATCGTAAATCAATGTATACAGCACACCGTTTCTTTGGTTGGTAACCCAAATGATGGCAAAAATCATAAATCAATACTTACCTTAACAATTTTTATGATGATATTAGTTCTGAATATGGCGATTTCTCCAATTATTTTAGGAATCTTCAATAACATCAAAATCATTCCATATTAGTACCGCACGGATTCTTCTTCGAAATTGAATCAATACATTAATGAGTATCACTATTGATTATCCTATCTGTTACGGATTTAATCCTCTTTCAATTTTGATTTTTGAATATCCCGTCTTTTTCGTTCCTCACGTCTTTCTCGCTTTTGAAGTGTATCTGATAACTTTTACTTTCAACAGTAACATGACGTTAATTAGGGAATGAGATAAGGTCTAATATGTTATCTGTTATTGGGTCTTTGATTAAGTCCAGTATGGATGTTATCATATCTAGTATAAATAATTAACTTCAAGTCTTATTCCAGTATTTATGTTGTTATCATTTTAGTCCAGTAAATATCAAATTGTTAATTAAATGTAGTGTATATATCTAAAGAACCCTTGATTTTCTTATTATCTCCAATTCAAATCTTGCCGTAACTTATTTATAAAAAAATTAATTTTGACCTTTTATATAAAAGAAAATTTTAATTTGAATGTAAGATTGCATCTTGATGTTGAAGATAAAATATATTTTAATAAATTGATCTATCTCTATAAAAATCTTAAATTTTTAAATGAAACAATTTAACGTTTCGCAGCATTACGTCAAAATAGTTATAGGTATTTTATAAAGGCCTTTCTATAGGACTTTTCATAAACAAAAACTATAATAATGTGTCTACTTCCTGCATAAATTGAATTTTAGCGAGTTTTGATCATTTTACCCCAATACTAGTCGAGTCCAAGCAATTCATTGAGAATTTTTAATATATTTTTTATTTATTTTCTAATCAACTCGACAATACGTGCAAACATACTATGGTGTAAGCAAAATTCCCTTAATGATGGTGAATCAATTTCAACCCGCAAACCGAACTAGGTCTAAAAGCCGATTCTTTGAATTAAAGTTTAATTTGTTTTTATTATAATTTTTTGTCATGTGACTATGTCAATCGACTTTTCTAGACTTTGAAAATTCAATCAAAAGGGTCCAAAACTTTGGGGTATAAATATTTTTTTTTTTTTTTTTAACCTGAAATAATCAACCTTTTTATCAATATGATATGACAATTGAAGAAAGAATTGGCCAAAATTTGATTGTTTTGATGTAAGAAAATTTCATAAGGTGACAACATAAACTAGTACGAACCTAACATTTTCCACAAATTCATTTGGTCCACAAAATGAAGATAATTTATTTATAAAGGAAAAAATGTATCATCTAGTGACAATTTAAACTTAATTTATTATCTAAAGACTAATCTCAATGTGAACCAAAGTAGAAAAACTTCAAATTTTTATAAGACGATAACACATTAAACTGTATAGTATTAAAAATAATCAACTCTATCAAATTAACAATGATAATTTTGCTGCATACTTAATTTTATATAAAAATTATACAATTATTTTTTAATATTTTAAATTAATATAACATACATTTTTTTATAAGTAATGTAATAAACGTAACAAATATAATAACAAGTGTTACAAAAATAAAAACAGTATTTTTAGAATAAAAAAAATTAGATAGTATTTTTTAAATTATTTTATATTTTGAATTGTAGGGTGAAATTATGTATATCAAACATGCGAGATAGTGATGTTGGTGGGCTCAAAAGTCTTGATTAAAAGAAATTTTCCTACTTTAATCTACAACTGAAGTAAAAGATATACAAAAAAAAAATATTAGAATCTTTTGTGGATTGAAGAAAAATTGGCAACTAAAAAAAGTCAAAACATGGAAATTTCAATAGAAAAGTATCCAATAACTAGTCAAATAAAAAAGGGGTCAAATACTTTTGGATAAATTACTCTCTTAGTCCTAACTCTTTCAAATATATAACAATTTCAGCTCTATTCAATTTTAATCACACGTATCATCTTCAATCTTTCAATAATTCACGTAAATAAATTGCAAATCTTTCAATCTTTCAATTAATCGCATGTATCATCTATGTCCATGAGTATATATATGTGCACCGAAATGACATTTGAAGTCTGAACGGATTTTTTTTCCAAATGTTCGTAGTTGATCAAAAGTCAAGCCCATTTTGACTAATTTAACAAGAGAAAAATCGCTTATCTACTTTCAATTATTTCAAACAATAAAAAAAAAACTAAAAAAGAAAGAAAAAGAAAAACATCTTCTCCATCTCCAATCAAATCCAATCTAATCCTACCCCGCCCCATTTGTCACCAACTGGGAGGATTTCTCCCCCTCCCTCTCAGACTCAGATTGATTGGTGATATTGAGTTCCATTGAATTTGAATATTATATGATCGAATTCTGGTACATGCTGAACATATTTATTTTAATAATAGAGTATGAATGGAGATCATAAAATTATAAAACCCTTTTCTCCAAGTCTTCCCTTTCTCCTCTTCTCCCTCCCTCCCTCCCTCCCTCAGCGATTGATTTGGGGGGTGGAGGGGGGTGGGAGGGGAAAGATGAAGATGCTTTTATTTTTATTTTAGTTTTGTTTTTATTTTTTTTATTTTAAATTGTTTGAAATAATTGAATGTGAAGACATAATTTTGTCCTTGTTAAATAAGTTATATTCAAGTCACGGGTTTGACTTTTGGTCAATTAACGGACATTTGGAAAAAATTTGACTAGACTCCAGATGTCCTTTTGACTACATTACTGAGGAACGTATATGCTAGGATTAGAAGATTGGGGATGTGACTGCATGTTTTTTATTATTTTAAGTGAACAATGGTCAAAAAAATAAAACGTTAAAGATTTATTTGCACTTTTAATAAGGTTAGGGACTCCAACTGTAATTTTTTCATTCTATTTTCCTTTTTTTTTTTTATATTTTAGTTTATTTAAGTTATGTGCAAAATTGTCAAATGAAACCATTTGTGCAAATTACTGAAAAGTTGGAGATGATAGATGCGAATAAAATTGAATGAAGACGAAATTACTATAAACCTAAAATGATGAGGACAATGAATTTAATATATCAAATACTTTTTTTTTAATATTCTAACAGTGTAAGGTCATCCGGTGACATATCAAAATTCTTTACCGATATGACTGGACAACCTCTCGATCAAATCTATTAAAAAAGGAATCAATTTGAAGAGAGAAAAAGTGATTATTCAAGTAGGCACCCTCTATTGCTCAAGGTAAATTGTTTAAAGTATAAATTGATAATGTGTTTCCACAAATTTTGACATGTTTAATACACCAAAATAGAGAAAATTTCCAAGTCTAACATCTAATAAATTCTTTTGTCCTCTTTGTTGTTTACACAAAGAATAGAGTATTGTGACTGCACTTAATCTTAGTGAAAATTATTTTGGGATACTTTAAAGTTTGGATGAAAGATACTATATAATTGTAATAATTTGTCATACGGTAAAAAATCTTTCTTCGTCAGCTCATGATTTTTCTTCTATTTCAAAAATTTCAGGTAAATTATTGATTTTTATTTTTTAATTTTTTATTTGTAGTAGGAGATTCTATTGGTGTATCAAAAATCCATCTCGATTCCAAATAAAATGTGTTTTTGCTATCATGTTTAATTTTATTTAATTTAATGTACTAAATGTATCATCTATATTGTTTGAACATTTCAAACACGACTCGTTAGAGAAGCCATGAATAACAATAATATAATCTCAAAAACTTATTTTCAAGATTGTATATACGAAAAAAAGACTAATGTTATTAATAATATTTTAATGGTACATGCACGTTTAGACAATTTGCTAGTTACCTGTTAAATTAAAATATGCAGTTGGATTTAATTAATTATTCATATAAAAACGACAGCTAATGGAAAAAGACAGTACAAATCAATTTGTACTTTGCTTTTTAAGACAGAACACCATGAATTCTTCCAAAACCCAATGTTTTAGGAGGCTTTCCAAGTGGTAATCAATTAATATTTGATTAAAATAATCAAAAACCTTAATAAAGAAGATGCTATTTGATTTCTTCTGCAATTAGTTATAATTATTAAATAAATCAAACATATTTTATTTTTCAAGTGGAATCTGCTTGCCAACATGGAACTAAAATTATATATATTTATATATTTTTTTAAAGAGAATTTGACCAATTTATAAATTTGACCACTTACTTATTTTTTCTACAACGCGTTTTGAACTAAATAAAGTCAAAATATCTTAATTTAAATAAACAGTAAGTCATACGAAATGTATAAATAAAAAATATATAAAAATTATGGATCCTAAAATATGTGTAGATAAAAAATAATTTTTGGCAAGCTTATAATTAGTGCTTATAAACAAACACTAACAAACATACACATAAAATATTTGACTATCCTACTAATAAAACTATGATTGCATATGAAGAATATTTCTAATATGTTGAAGACAAAATTCAAATAAATACATATTGCGTTTCTCTAATTACTAGATAAGATGATTAATATGGTATTCGAGTTAGACAAAGAATAAATCATATTAGCATGTGAAGAGACGTCGTGTAGATTATGTAAATGAATATACACGCCATGGGCGGATACAGGGAGGTCTCCCATGCTGGAGTTCCATCGGCCCAAAAAGTTTTTTTTTTTTTAATTTGAAAAAACAAATTTTATTTATATCTTAGTTCGATTCAGAATTTTTTTAGCTACCGTCTAAATCTGTCGGACACACGACTCATCTGGCGACCTAAACTTGTAGAGGAGACAGTTAGCAGAATCAAACTGTTTATTAAACCTAAAAATTACTATTAACATTCACGTGGGGAACAACATGATTAATAGGTTGAAGTGATATTACAATACATAAACCCTAAAAAAGTCAATATATATTTTGTACAAAAAACACACACACGCAGAGATGCATACAAAAGGGATAGGGGTCAAAGGCAATTGAGCCGCGGAGACAAGTTTAATGGCCTTTCCATGCCATTAAAATACAAAAGAAATTAGTGCCGCAGCTGGCGGGGGCGGCTCACCGGAAACCGTGCCTTTCGACACTCACAACAGCCAATAGATTTGTGAAGAGTTCGATTAATGGGGCCCCACCTCAGCTGCTTCGGGGTTAAGAAACTGGATCCATGTATACACACACGAGACGAGAAGGAACTAATGAGGTGTCGACCCAATTGCAACGTCAAAGTCTTATATATATACAGCAATTTTTGGTCTTTGGATTTGACAGCAATTTTTAAACATATTCACTTAAAACTTATTCAAAACACAAGTACTGAAGCACATATTTTCGGCAGTGAGAAAATGATAGATTTTTTGGGACTTGTATAGTTGTATGTTTGTCTGTGGGAGAGTGACAAATTTTTGAAATTTTATCAGTAAATGCGTGCAAGTGGCACAACAAGTTTGTGTTCTATTTTTCGAAAAAATGTGTTTTTTTATTCTTTCAGTTTTAAGGATAAATGCAACTATGCAAGTGGTAAAAGCAACTATATGAGTTATATAATTTAAAATATAATTTGATTGTTTTTAGTTAAAATATGTAGTGATTATTTTCTTATTTAACTAGGAATTTTTATGATAATATGACTATATATTCTTATTATTCTAATTAGGATCGTACTTGTATAAATAGTTCTTTGGCTAAATAGTTTTGAAACTTGTCTCTATATCTCACTGGAGTTACTATTTGCAGCAATCATGTAATCGACATACATAATAAGCAGTATGAAATCACCACTATCTCTTTTGTAGATTAGAGTGAGATATGCCAAAGCCTGTTTAAAACCATAATTCTTCATGGAGCAGCTTAGCCTACCAAACTAGCCATTGGCAACTGTTTCATCTCGTACATAACTTTTTTTAGCTTACACACCTTACTTCCTAGGGGTGCAAATCTCGTAGGTGGGTCTATGTACACTTCTTCCATTAGATTACCGTGAAAAAAGGCATTCTTAACATCAAATTGTCTTAATGGCCAGTCTAGATTAACTACTAGAGATAGTATAACTCTAACGATGTTCATCTTAGCCACTAGAAGAAATGTCTCTTGATAGTCAATTTCATAAGTCTGTGTGTAACATTTGGCAACCAATCTAGCATTGCATTTGTTTACTGTCCCATCTAACTTGTACTTCACTAAAAATACTAGGGATGGCAACAAATTGGGCTGAGCTGGCCCTCGAGCCCAACCTTGAAGCTTGGCTTGGCTCGTTTAAAAAAGTGGCTCAAGCTTATTGGCATGCGAGCCGAACCCGACTTAGCCCATCTTCAAAAAAGATGGCTCGACCTAGGCTAGTGGATCGGTCGAGCCCGCATCCACCTGCCAAACCGTCTCAGCTCGCGATAATTTGGAAAAAAAATGAAAGGCATTTGAAAAAAAAATGCATGCCAAAAAGACTTTAGACATGCCACTGGAGGCAGGCCTAAACATTGGGGGTAAGCTGACTTGCCATTTAGCAAGCATTTTTAAATGAATGTCTGCAATTTGTTCGCTTAAATTTAATGTACAGACCCTTAGAGCCTAGTCAGCTCAACAGACTGACTCGGGCTCGAGCCTATTTCCAAAAAAAGCAATTCAGGCTGGGTCGAGGCTCGTCACAAACGAGCCACGGGCTAGGCCAGCTCGAACATTTTACGAGCTAGCACACGGGCTACATGGGCAGCTCGGTTCATTTGCCATCCTTAAAAAATATCGACTTGCACCCCACTGTCTTCAAGTGCTTCTTAAAAATGACTAGTAATAGACATAGAAGATAACTGAATCATAAAGACTAGGTGAGTCTTTGATAAAAGATGATAAGAAATAAAATCAAAGATGAGATAAACAACATTACAAGAAGATTTGGAGAAACCCAACCTATCAAGATCTTTACGATTGCAAAAAGGATATCTCCTACCCTGACTCTCAACTAGTGATTCTAGGCAGCAGTTTCTGAAGTTGTAGAGTTAGAATCAAGAACTAGAGCTGGAGTTATAAAAAAGAAAATATGTACCTCATGATCAATTGTGAAAGAATGATTTGTTGGCACGATAGTATTGTCAAGGTGAGTGTCGGAGTCTGGGGAGGACCGAACAATATTATTAGAGTCTAGCGGAGAGTTCACACTAGCATCATCGTTCTTTCCTGTATAAACTTTTTAGAACAACCCATGTGATTTTCCATTCTTAATTTCAACATTCTCTTTGATTTTTAAATATGGAGCAATTAAAGGTCCTCCTAAGGACTTTTCCTTACCCGAAATTCACAACATCTTCTCTTTCAACCACGTTCGTTCATCTTCCTTAATGTTAATCCCCCCATGAAGAGGGACCAATGGAACAATCATAGAATAAGACTCAAGTTCACAAACCTGAACGTCTATAGGCACATAGAATTTTCCTGAAGGGGATGAAAATATTTATAACCTTTTTGGATTTAGAATATCTAAGAAAACTATATTTAAGGGCACGTGGATTAAGCTTATCCCTTTGGTGAGAGTGTATATAGACGTAGCACACACAACCAATACTTTATGAGAAAAATTTAGGGCAGATGGAATAAGGTGAAATAGTGACAGCATTGTGAAAAGGGTTTGATAATCAATGATACGAGCATGCATCTGATTTATAAGGAAGACATCAGTTATGAAGACTTCAGCCAGTAAATGCTTTAGAACTTGCATAGTAAAACATAAGGACCTGGCCACCTTTGGGATATGTTAGAGTTTTCACTCTGCTATGGTATTTGTTGTGGTGTGTATGCACACATTGTTTGGTTAAGGATGCCATTTTTTCTGAAGAATTTAGTTAGTGATTGATTCACAAATTTATGATTGTTGTAAGAATGGAATACCTAAACGTGTGTATTAAATTGTGTGGCAACTATTTTTGAAAATTGAAGAATATCATGTATAACATCACTTTTAGATTTCAACAAATATACCCAACTTACCCTAGTACGGTCATCAATAAAAGACACAAAATATTTACAACCTGACACAGACGAAGTAAGAAGAGTGCCCCAAACTTCAGTATATAAACGCAAGCAAAAGTAAATGAACTTTTATTGAAATTGATTGTAAAAGGAACACGATGATTCGTAACGTAAATATATTGTTCACATCATAAATTAGAATAGAAGTGTTTAGAAACAACTTATAAAATAAACGTTCTAAGTAAGAAAAAGACGGTTGACCTAAATGACAATACCATAACATATTTTTCTCCCTATCTGATTTTCTCCTGAGTCACTGTCAAATTCTGATTTTCTCCTGTTACTTGAAAGTCACTGTCAGTTTCTGATTGCAACTCCATTGCCCCATCCAAGTAGTACAAACCTCTTATTTCTCTACCAGTGTCAATCATCATCTTCGTTAGATTGTCTTGTTACACATAGTGGGTAGAATAAAATGTTACAGATCAATTAAGATAGTTTTTGATTTTGCTAATAGAGAGAAGGATATTAGAGAGGATATGTGCAAATAAAACAGAATTCACAAAGAGACTATGAGAGAGTGAGATATTCATGGTCTCTGAAATTAGCAATGAGTATCATTAGCAACATGGATGAACTTAACATGTTAATATATGATTGAGTCAATTAGAGAAGAATTACTAGTAATATGATCAGTGGCCCCTAAATCAATAACCCAAGTGTTAGTGGTAGCAGAGACAAAAAAATGAACCAAATTTACCTCTATGGAAGGATATTCTAGATACATAAGAAGTAGAAGACAGAGATGTGTTAGTAGTAGCAACCTGGGTATATTTTTTTCAACTTGCTTAAGTTTGAAACCACTCCGGATATCTATGAAATTTTAAGCAAATATCAATTATGTCTAGTACTGTGGTAGTGAGTGCAAGATCTGGTAGAGGTGGATGGAGTAGTTGGCCGAGTGTTATTATTCTGAATAGCCAAAGATGAAGCTTCACAGTGATCTACCTTATCCATAGTAACTTGCTTCAATACTTCACGACGGACTATTGAATAAGCCTCTTCTAGACTTGAGAGAAGAGAGATAGCTAAGACACGACTACTAACATGATACAACGTATGATTGAGACCTGCCAAAAATACATGGAGGGACCATCAGATATGTACTTTCTCTATTTCTCAATATCAATTGCACATGTCATAACATTAGGCTTCCGATAATCGAGTTCCATGAGATAGAGTTTAGTTCGTTGTTGTATTTAGCAAGAGGTCGATCACCTTAATGCAATTAGAACGATTTCTTCATCAGTTTATATACTATAAAGAGTCATGAACAATAAGATAGCTCATTTTTACCCCATCTCAAACCTCCTTAGTCGTTCCACATTGAACAAATTGTAATATTAGATTGTCGATCATAGAATTTATGAGTCAAGACTTGCCTAAAGCATCAGTCTCTCATTCATCATAGCTCGGATCATTCTCTGCAAGTCAGAACTTTCCTCATGTGATATAGTCTTTTTCTTCCAACCAACAATATGCATTTCTAGAGTCTGAGACCAGACACAGTAATTAGCTTTATCCAATTTAATATGTATTGAAGAAGAGGTTTTATGAACGGTCATCGGAGAGACAGTCTTGTTGTCAAAAGAGGTTGTTCCAATTTTTTCAGACATCTTGACGACTAGGGTTTGAAATTTACCACACCGACCAACGCAGGCAGTCAGATCCTTCATCTCGTAGACCAGAAATCTCTGGTGAGTCCCTTACCATGTGCGTGAACTCTCGGCGTGTGTGAACAAGTGCGTAAACTCTTTTAAGATTGTTAATAATCCAGTACAACATGATTGAATTAAGCACGTTGAACTTGAAAAAAACTACATCAAGGATAATTATTTCGAGTATGGAAGTATAACATTTACATACCTTAGAAGTACAGATCAATGGCTGATATAATGACTCATGTTGTTGCTAGTGGACCATTTTACACATTATTATCTAAGTTGGGGAATGTGTTATATTTATGCACCAACTCAAGTTGGAGACTTAGAATATGTAATGCTTTGTGTTTCCTTATTTAGCTAGGAGTTAGTATGGTAATAAGTTTTGGAAATGGTGTTTAATTAAGTTGGATTTGACCAACTTTGACCAAATAATTGATTAGGTTCTATTAACCAATTGAGGTGGAACATTGGTTTAGCATGGTCTACTCTGCGAGTAGATGTTCATTGTATATTTGGTTGTACAAAATCATTCTGAGTGAATGAGAAATTATAGTCAAAAGTGAACACATTAAACTTGGAATATAAAAGGTAAATTGGAGAAAAAGTGGGAACCTTGTCCCACATTGAAATATGAATAGTATTTTTATCTATTCATATAACCCAATATTGGAATTGGGTTTGAGCCCCAAGGGGTACCATAAGTATTTGGAAGGGGAGAGACCTAGACCCTATTGGGTTCGGTCTAAAACCCACACGCCTGCGTCGTCGCCGCACGTCCGCCGGGCTCGGGCTTGTGGGTATCGAGATTGGGCTTAGTCCAATATAACATTTTTTTGGACAAATAAATTAAATAATTATTTATGTAAGTTAATTATCCTTCCAAATTGCAACACGTGTCCAGATTCTGTCTCAAAAGACACGTCAATTCAGACACAACTTTTCATTCCAAGTGTTGTGTCTTTTGGCATTCTTTAAATAAGTCTCTCCAGTTTCGAATTGGTACATGAAAAATTCGAACTACCAGACATATCATTCTTCACCCTACATTTCTGCATACTGCCTTAATCCATCCTTGCATTTTAGAGAAAGTATAAAACAATTTTCGATTCACTGTTTCTCGAGGTTTGAAATGCTACTACCGCGAGAAAGGATCGTTGTATTTTGGGAGACATTTGCCATCTAACCGTGAGCACCTGTGCGGGGCAATTTCATCTTAAGGACAAAGAGTTTACCTCTTGCCTCGATCCAACATTTCTGTCGTTTTTAATTTCTGCACTTTGTTCAAGTTAATTTCTATGCGTTAATTTCATAATGTAATTTGCACTAATATATCCAACAATAAGACCATATAGTTTTCCTATTCTAAATACACTTGTATAAATATGATTGATTGTATTGAATAAATTATTAAGTTGATTATCAATTATTTTAAATGATTAGTACAAGTGTTTGGAATACTAGTCCATAAATTTTAATAGAATGAAAGTTTGATTATATAATTGATAACACCAATAATAATAAGCTAAGTATCAAAAGTCGATTGTATAATTTTTTTTTTTTGGTTGATATGTTGTGTTATCCATCCCTTTTTTTTACAACTAAATCAAGCTAAGTTAATTTTAGTTGACTTTTATGTTTTTTGAATGTAAACTTAAAGGTCTACACAAGATACACCTAATAATCAAAGAGTCATTTGCATAATTTATCGTCGAATCATGTTCATTTGTTGACATGTGATGTACCCTCATTTCTCTTGTTTCTAGTGGATGCCTGACAACCACACTAGAAATGTGATGGTATGTTGAATAAAAAGAAATTCTCTAGTTTTAATCATTTCATAGTATAATCTCAAATTCATCTTGATATTCTCATTTTTTAGTGTTCTATCTCATGAACATTTTGCTCTACTTTTATCCTATTTTTCGATATATCGTGCAAACAACTTTCTCCCCGTTGAAGATCTAATACAATAAATATTAGAATCATTAAATAGAGCTTTTATTTGGATTGCATTTCAATGCGTGAACATATTATTTTTGGGTCTTGATGATAAATGATTTTTCTCCTCCTCTAAGCACAGCGGCGACAGTGGTGGAAACCTGTAAAAGGTGGCGGGGCTTTTTTTCCCCGTGTCCACTCCGGCGTGATAATCAGTATATGATTAAAGTATTTGTGCTAAATAATAATATGGAGTGTATAAGAGTTGTGTCTTCTCTTTTTACCTGGGGGGTTGGCCTCTATTTATAGGGATGGCCTGCAGTTATTGATGATGTGTGTCCATTCATCTCTCTCATTTGATAAAGGTATCTTTTCATCTTCCGCGTTTGATAACGGGTGTCCTTTCATCTCCCTCATTATTATGAGTTAATGAGAGATGTTTCGTATTCTCGATAACTGGTGGTAACTGTCATTCCATAGGTCGTCTGCCTAGCTAATCTAATGATAGTTGAATTATTGCAGTCTATTTGTCAGAAGCGTGCTCATGAAACTCACGAGGTGGGCAAGCCGGTGAGGCAGGCGAGTCGTTGAAGCGGGCGTGCCCCCATAGCTAAATAACATACATCAACTGTCATTATTTATATCATCATAAGCCCATCTACTTCCCATAGACTACTTTTCATAGACTGTTGTCAATGGAAAATAGAAATAATCTACTGCACCTGCTCTTCTCTAACTTTCTCATACAGAGGCACATCGCCTTGTTTTTATTTATTTATTTATTTTTTACAGAGGCTCATCGCCTTGTTTTTCTTACAGAGGCTCATCACCTTGATTTTTAATCAGAGGCTCATCGCCTTGATTTTTAAACATAAGATCATCGCCTTGTTTTTCAGACAGAGGTTCATCGCCTTGATTTTTAAATATAGGCTCATCGCCTTGTTTTTCGGACAGAGGCTCATCGCCTTGATTTTTTAGAAAGTAGCAGCTGTCATTGTTTTTGGGCATCTGGCTTTGTTTTTCAGGTAATGGCAGCTGGTCTTGTTTTTTAGACAGTAGCAGATGGTCTTGTTACAGTAGCAGCTGTCATTATTTTTGGGTAGTTGGCTTTGTTTTTCAGATAATGGTAGCTGATCTTGTTTTTCAGACAGTAGCAGCTGTCATTATTTTTGGGCAGCTGACCTTGTTTTTTAGACAGTGGCAGCTGGTCTTGTTACGGTAGCAGCTGTCACCTTGAAATTTTTTTATTTGGGCGAGGTCGCCCGCCTGAAGTGAGCTCACCTAATTTTTTTTTTTGCCGATGTCGCCCGCCTAGAGTGAGCTCGCCTCGGAATTTTTTTTTTTTTAGCTTGGTGCTCGGCTCTCTGGGTAAGCTCGCCTGGTTGACTTGTCTCGGCTTGGGCGATGTTGCCTTGTCTTGGGTAAGCTTGCCTCTATTATTTCGAGGTTCGAGCTCGTCCTGAATCTTTCTTTTGTTAGACTCATGTTCATTTCAATCTTTCATACTTTTGGTAATGAGATAGGCCTTTTCAGCGTCCACATACTTATCTCCTCTATTGAGTAACTCATGCATTGTATTCAACGGGTTTTTGGAGAGTGACATCTTGAAAGGACGACTTCTAGTTCCACTCATCATGGCAGTGACTACAGCAGACATCTACAGATCTTTGATTTCCAGCGTTGCTCTATTGAACTGGGCAATAAAATCTTTTAGCAGTTCGTCATTGTCCTGTGTCAATTGCATCAGACTGATGGTAGTTTTCTTAACATGTTTGTTGCTGGCAAAGTGGGCAGCAAAATTCTTGGAAAAATCATCAAATGTACGGATCGATTTTGGGAGAATAGTGGCTACCCAGTCCCTGGCCCTGCACATAATCGCATCTGGGGTAGCTTGCAACCTCATCAAGTCAACAAAAGCCCTGAGGTGATCGACAGGATCACAGGATCCATCGTACTTCTCCATATTTGGCTGTTTGAAGTCTCGTGGCAAGGGGACTGCCATCACTTCTAGGGAAAAAGGGTCTTCTTCCAACACCATGGATTGTTGCCTACTATTTTTATTGGACATAACCTCAGCTATTTGGCGACCCATCATTTCTTCTAATCTTTGTTCCAAGCTTAACACTGGTATTTCAACCAGCGTAGGCGTGGACATCCATGATGGTTGCCCCCCGTATAGATTTGGGCCAGATGTCAATGAATGGAAGTGGGGTGCGGAATGTGGAGTTAAAGAAACTGGAGCCTGCAGTGGAGCTGCCGTTGGCGGTGTTTCCATTGTTGGAAGGTTAGAAGTCTGGATATGAGCCCCTAGCAGTTAGGGCCCTATTGGTAGATGGCTAAGAACCTGGGGCAGAGCCCCTGGTAATGAAGATCCTACCGGCAGAAGGTTAGGACCTTGTGGTAGCTGAAAAATTGCAGCGTTTCGATCTTGGAGTACAGCCGTTAAGGCCGCCACCTGAGCTTGCAGTGCCGTGAGTTGAGCGGCAGAGGCAAATTTTTGTTGTAACATTCCTAGCTCTTCTAGTTCGAGCCATAACTTCTTGTGCGATTTCCCACAGACGGTGCCAATTGATGATAAATGATTTTTCTCCTCCTCTGAGCACAGTGGCGACAGTAGTGGAGACCTGCCAAAGGTGGCGGGGCTTTTTTCCCCCGTGTCCACTCCGGCGTGATAATCAGTATATGATTAAAGTATTTGTGCTAAATAGCAATATGGAGTGTATAAGAGTTGTGTCTTCTCTTTTTACCGGGGGGGTTGGCCTCTATTTATAGGGATGGCCTGCAGTTATTGATGATGGGTGTCCCTTCATCTTCCTCATTTGATAAGGGTATTATTTCATCTTCCTCGTTTGATAACGGGTGTCCTTTCATCTCTCTCATTATTATGAGTTAATGAGGGATGTTTCGTATTCTCGATAACTGGTGGTAACTGTCATTCTATAGGTCGTCTGCTTGGCTAATTTGATGATAGTTGGGTTATTGCAGTCTATCTGTCAGAAGCGTGCTCATGAGACCCACGAGGTGGGCAAGTCGATGAGGCAGGCAAGTCGTTGAGGCGGGCGTGCCATCATAGCTAAATAACATACAACAACTGTTATCATTTATATCATCTGGTGCATTAATGAGGTCAAGAACAATCATAGCTAAATAACATACAACAACTGTCATCATTTATATCATCCGGTGCATTAATGAGGTCAAGAACATTTTGTCCTTTCTTCTGTTTTATCTGGGGTATCATATGGACATCATATGTCCTAAAAATAACAATATACACAAACCACATGAATTACTGCCCACTAAATGAAAGTGGGAAAAAAAATTTAAAAATTAAAAAATTACTAAAAGTGCTATACATATTCAATTAAGTTCGTGCGCTTTTGGTCATTATATTTAAATATTCAATAACATACTAAAAGGCGACATCACTTTACCTTAAGTCAAGAAAATGTAGTCTTTAAAATATTTTGACCATTATTTTACAAATTAGAGAGAATTCAGAAATAATTATGAGAAAATAAAACAATAAAGATGCATTCTAGGGAAATTTGTAAAAGAAACTAATCTCTTTATGGTTTAAATTATCACGAGCCATGATTTTTTATAAAACAAATAAAATAAAATAAAATAAGTCCGGGCCGGCTGGCACGCCAACCTAGCTTTACACCCGGGCCTAGATATGGTGGTAGGGAAAAAAAAAAAAGAAAAAAAAGAAAAAAAACTGAAAAAAAAGGAAAGAAAAGAAAAATGGTCTACAAGAAGAGAAGTTGCACATATAATATATTCACAAATATTTGTTCTATCTATAGAGTCATCAAACCCTCCCCAAGTGTCACTCTAGAACACCAACAAAGAATCCTTTATATCATAGCCCATCTTCTCCAAATTGGGATTAATGGCGAATTGAATCATCGGTGGCGGGCCGCAAGCCAATGCGAGCGTTGTTTCCGATGCTTCGGGAATGTGTTCTCGAAGAATGCTCTCTGTGATAAAACCCAAACTATATTTCCAGTCATGTGTAATAGATTCTTGTATTACGTACCAAACTTTGACCTGGTCGGGATATTGGTGAGCCCATTCATCTAGTTCATCTTTAAGTAGAATATCATCTTCGGTACGATTAGCATATACTAGAAACATTTGAGTTTCATCCTCGGGATCCTTCAAAATAGCCTGCATAACTTGATACACTGGCGTGATCCCCGTGCCACCTGCGAGCATGGCTAGTTTATTGGCAAACTTGTGTTTTCCATGAACCAAAAAGTTGCCCTTTCCTGTGTACTCAATGTGACCTAAAGGACCCTTCACATCCAAGAATGAACCAATTTGGAGTGAGTCCAAATGTTGTGACATAAGCCCACCATTTGGAAATTTGGGATGGATTCCCTTGAAGTAAATCTTTACAACGAGCTCGAAAAAGCCGACCGTGTCAACTCCACTTGTTGGCGTATAAGCTCGCATACAAAGCTTATCGTCAATCGTAGCACACAAGAATAAGTGCTTCCCAACAGGTAATCCCAGAATCTGATCTTCAGCAGGCAATGCAAATCGAAACAATCGAACATCATGGGAAATTGAGGTCTTGGAAACAAGTTTGCATGGAATTTTCTCACGTGGAATTAGTGCAACACTTCTCGCCGGAGCAATTTCCTTGATCGGGGCTAAGTAGAGACTGCCGGCGGGCGGGCCATGAACTGAATTATTAGGAGATGAACTAGAATCTGAGGTATAACCAGTGGTTATCAGTTCACCAATCCTATATTCTTCCAAAAGTTTCTTGGCTTTATCAGAATGGATGGCATCAAATTCCTCGGTGCAGTCGGTACCGGCATTGATGAGAATACTGTCGGTGCCGCCCGGGTGGTCCTTGAGGAAGCGCGTGCAATCGTAGACATGGCCGTGAACGATGATCCAGGCGGAGTCGGATGAGTTGTGCCTCTTAACCTCTGACATTGAATACATTTTTGAAGCAGTGTTCATAAATGGAGATGAAACACTCTTCTTTAGGGTATGATTTGCTTCGGAGGATTTCTCCAAATGCCTCTCCCTAGCCATCCATCCACCCGACTGGTTTCCGGGTTGAGTTGGGTGCTCAAAGAAGATCCCGATCTCTCCTTTGTGTGGTTTGCACACATTGGTTTTCACTCGGAACCAACAGTTATTCATCATCCCCTGCATAGTTTCACAAATTTTACTTTTAATTTATTTATTTTCTTAAATATAATTTTTATAGTTTTTTTTATTTACTGATAAAATTTCTTAGAAAGTAAATCTTAATTTACGATAAAAAACGTGACCATCACGTGCTCGCAAAATTATGTAATATTCTATAATTAGACTTGGAAGTGGAATTTTTGTATTTTACCAGTTGACAGTTCAATATTGGACCACACCTTAAAAAAACCATAAACAGAGAATATTGGCACCTGCCCGCATGTGGTCCAGTTATGAAACTATTTGTCCAAAATTTTCCCAGCTTAATATAATTACTTATAAGTAAATAAGTAAGTTTATTCATGAATAAGTCTTCTTATCAGTTAAAATTATTTATTTTTAAATTAACTCTTAATTTATTGTCAAAATAAGAATATGTTGGCTAAATAATTAAAGTTACTTTTTCTTGCTTTTAAATAGAGAAGGTTGCCTATTTTAAAAGATTCTCTTAGCTTAGGATTAAAAATAAGTGACTTAATTTTAATTATTTACTTATCTAGGTGGAGGTGGGGATGGGGGTGGGTGGGGTAGGGGAATTGATCTTACCATGACATTCCAAATGAGTTTTTCGGGCTGAGTGTTATGGGTTTCATCCCAAGCTCGAACAGCAATTTCTTTGGCACCAAGTAAATCCAGTACCTCGACCTCTAGTGACCAGAAGCACCAGCACCAGTATTTGCCGTACTTGTTCGCCTTCTCTGTGTGGTCCAAGGTAGCCACCTGCCACATCTCACCACCATCCATCGTCACCTCCACCCTCGTCACTTTCTTCCCACCACCTATTAATATTCATTTTTTAGTATAAAACACTCTAGTACACAGTTCAAATTTATTTTTCATCAAAAATTAAATGCGTCAAACTTTTCGCCTAGTGCATGAATACGTGACTTTTTTTTTTTTTAATCTCGATACCGTGTTAAACTATGAATCTAAAAGTTTGTGTTTATAATTAATTATTATAATAATTAAAGTTTCAAATGAATGGTTGATTTTTAACCATTCTTTTTAGTGTTGATAGGTCATTAAATTCCGTGGCATAATTGATGACGCAACCCAAGATGCTGGAACTATATTACTAGTCAATTCTTGTACTCATTGCTAATGTTCTTTATTTATTTATTTTTATTAAGTGTGTTGAAATTATATTTTAAGTGCTTATATTATAAGTTGTAAGTGAATGTTTGGATAAAAAATAAGTTGTAAATTGTGAATCTTATGAAATGTGTGAATAAAAAATATGTTTGACTAATTTGACCAGCTAAAATTATAATTTAAACCGTGACAAATATTTGCTAAAATCTAATACTAGATATTAAGGGTGTACATTTCTTAGTCGATCTGATTCGTTCACAATGAACGCGGGTACTTTTTCTTGTTTCTAAGCTGACATTTGCTAGTCCCTAAATCACACACACAACCAACACTCACCGGAATAAGCGTAGCCCCTCAGCGTGTAAGGCCTCTGAGTTGTCCACGAGTTGATAGGCAAAATCTCTTCGTGACATGGTGTCGTGATCACTGAGTTTATGTTCAACTCATTGATTATGTATTCAGGCTTGTACCACCATGCTGCATAAATGAGACAGGTCGACAAAGAAACTGAGTTCAAGTAGTGATAGGTGGATCTGTACGTGAAGGGACGTGTATATATGCATGGATTTTTGTCATACCTTCAGCATTAGCTAGTTCGGAATCAACATGGGAAGGAAGAACCCTATTATCCTTGTAATGATAATAATTGTCTGATTCCTCTGTAGTGACGATGATTCTTTTCAGCCATTTCACCATTCTTCCACCGATGAATCCCGGAATTATCATTCTCACCGGAAATCCATGATCCGGCGCCAATTTTTCGCCGTTCTGCATGTAAGCCAGAATAATATCCCTCGACGGATCCATGGCAATTTCCTTCTTGATGCTAGTACCGTATTTTGTTCCGCCGCCGCCGGGCAAATCCTCCGCCCCTTCAAAGCAGACATTCAGACCACCCTTTTTCCGGCTGTAAATACCGCACCGCTTCAGAATGGCGCGCAACGGCACCCCCCGCCAGACGGAGGTGGATATTCCGGCCGCACCCCAGTTGAAACCGATTGTCTGTTTCACCATGTTTTGCTCTTTTCTGCGATTTCCGGCGCAGACTAGAGTCACCGGGAATTCTCTGCTGGGAAATTCGTCGACCAGTTGGTGCATTGTTAATTTCATGGGGCGTTTAACGAGCCCAGTGATTTCAACTGACCATTCATCCCATCTGGCTTTAGGCACATAGCCATGGTTTCTCACATAGTGAAGTGGAACAGGTGTGATGAATCCATGGTGCATGAGGCGGGTCAATGGCGCCTCCGCGTTGAAGGGGTGTTTTCCGGTGAGTCGAACCATGGCAGGGTTGCGCTCAACCCAATTATCCGCCGTGCCTTCGTCTCTCGAATCAAACACAGATGATTCCAGCTCTGCGTTTGATTTCTTGATTGCATTTACATATTCATTTTCGTCATCATCATCTTCTTCACTGGAAGAATAATCAAATACAGTATTGCCATTAATTTTCTTGAATTCAGGACTGGGATTTGATGAAAAATTGCAGCCGCGGACTGGGGAGTCGGACCGGTGGTGGTGGTGGCGGCCAGTCGCCGGAGTAGGCTTAAAAGAAAGATGACTGAACTGCCGGTTTTCGACAGACGCCGCCATGGATTACTGCTAATTTTACAGAAAGAAAAGAAAGAAATTTCTTTCTTCTCACCAAATTTCTGCTTGTATATTTAATTTTTGTGTTGAAAAGTTTAGAGTGTGTAGGGGACTTATATAGATAGATCGCGTGTCCACAGCCCCTAATACTATGAACCAATAATTTGTGCATTAGTGACATCATAAAAAAGTGATATTAGATACAGATATACATACATATGATATTGATATTATGTAATTCATGAGCTAAAAATATTTTAGACCAAACTAATATATATAAAAAAACAGAATTTTTGGACCAAATGAGACAGCAACGTAGAGATCTCTCGTATCCGCTCCTGTGTATAAATATATACATACATAATACATTTAGATAGAGAGAGTCAGAGAGAAAGGTACATACAGTACAGACATATAGGAAACCTTTTTTTTTCTTTTTCCAATTTTTTAAGCCACAAAAATATCTAAAAATAAATTGACAAAAAAAAAAGTAATTATCTGCCTCAATAGTATTTACTTCATAGCTTTTATTAAAAGGAATTAGTTTATATTTTTATAAATAGATTTCAACCCACATATATTTCACGTAACTATGTTCTTCAAAGTTCTGAAAAAACGTAAAGCATTGCTAAGTGTTAAAGTCAAACTTCAAATTTTTTGAGTTTAGGCGAGGATGAAGTTAAAGAGAGGCGCGAAAAAATATTTTCTTATTTTTAATGTTATTTTAAATATTAAATAAAAAAGATAAAAAAAATTTAACTAAAAAGTGCACGCCTAAACGAGATTAGACGTAACTTAGCACGTCTAGGAGTGACTAAGTACACCTAGGTGAGACTAAACACGTGCTTTTTAATAAAAAAAAATATAATTGACCAAAAAAAGCCTGCTTCTAGGGCCTAAGTGAACGCCTAACTGAATTTTTTTTCATTTATCTTTTAACAAATTGAGCATTCTAAAAATGTCAAGAAATCACCAACGTCTTGTACTAATTATATTTCCATTTCTATATAATTGACAAATATAAATAATACAAGGGTCAATTATACTCACAGTCCACATTCTTTCAGCTTTGTAACAATATCATCTCCATTCAATTTTATTCGCATATATTGTCTCTATCATTTTATTAATTTGTACAAATAGTACCTAAATGATCATTTTTGAAGATTTTGCCCTTAGCTTAATAAATTAAAATAACAGAAAAAAATATAATAGAAAATTACAATTGGGGATCATAACATTTTCAAAAATGTAAATAAATCTTAAATTTTTTATTTTATTTCTACAGATTTTTACTTAAATTAATAAACAATGTGTAATCAAGTTCCAAATCTTTTAATTATATTTACCGAAAAGACATTTGGAGTCTAGACAGATTTTATATAGATATTCGTTAATTGACAAAAAATCAAGCCCATAACCTAAATTTGACAAATTAAACAAGAACAAAATAGTATATTCACATTCTTTTATTTAAAAAAAATTTTAAAAAGATAAAAAAAAATTTTAAAAAGAAGAAGAAAAAAATGGTCACCCAACCCCAACCCCATAACATGCTACAACCGAGGGGATTTCTCTTCCCCACACCACGCCCAACCCAGTCCAATCTAGCTCAGCCCAGTTTTCTAGGCCAAATTGCTTGGGAGAAATCACCCTTGGTCGCACAAAAACCAGAAATCTCTCCCGATTGTACCTTGTTGGGGATTGGGTAGAGTGAGAAAGATAACTTTTTATTTTTATTTTTTTCCTTATTATTTTCTTTTTCTTTTAAATTTTAAAAATAAAAGTTTTATGATTTATTTATACTTTAAAAAAAGTTAAGGACAATTTTTTCATTTTTTCTCTTTTTAATTTATGGTTAATTACACTAATGGTCTCATTCTTTCAGGTTTGTAACGATTTAATTCTCATTCAATTTTTTAGTAGATATCATCCACATCCTTTCATTTATTCGCACAAATGATCCCCAAATGACTATTTTGACAATTTTGCCCCTCACTTAAATAAATTCAAATGATAGAAAAAAGAAAATACAATAGAAAAATTGTAATTGGACCATTAACCTTTTCAAAAGTACAAATAAATCTTAAAAATTGTATATTATTCAAAATAATTAAAAAAATCAAACCCCACCCCCACTCCCACTCCCACTCCCACTCCCACTCGTGGTGCCAAACAAATTGTCCACTATTACAGTAATAAAAGGATGGTAAATAATATTTTTCTATCCATTTCCTGTTATTGACATCAATTACCAGTGTCTGGTTTTCACATTGGGGTAGGTGGGTGGGGGAAGATTATCCCTTAATAGTGGACAATTTGTTTGGCATCACGGTTAAAATAAACGAAAAGAGGCCAATACTAATGTGAAAAAAATTATTTTGTGATATTGTACTTTGATCTGTATAAAATGTCTTTTAATAGGAGGCTGCATTCCAAGAATTAATTTTGTTGTTACATTGAAGAAATCGGAGAAAGAGAAATTGAAGATAAAGTTGAGATTTTGTCATTGTAGATGAAAATCTATGATAAAATTCATATACCAGATTTGTTAGTAATAGCTTCAGCACTGGAATGCTTATGCCATATTTCTATACTAAATAATTTGATTGAACAGAATGATGTTTATCACGCCATTTTCAAACAACTCGTCTTGTTGTTTTTTATGCTGCACAAGTTGAACAGATGGCGGATCTAGTAGCACTGGTAAAGATGTTTTGATGTTATTAGTGGGAGTACCGAAGGGGTAGTGGCGGAGGTTGGATGGGAAGACGGAGGAGCGAGAAGAGAGTGCATAGGAAGATGATCCTTTTTTGTGACTTTTCGGCCCAAACTGTTGCCCGATTTTAGTAGTAGAGTGGAGTGGGGAAGATAAAGTGGGGTTTGATTTTTTAATTATTTTGAATAATATAAAAGATTTAGGATTTATTTGTACTTTTAAAAAGGTTAGGGGTCCATTTGCAATTATTCTATTGTATTTTCTTTTTTCTATCATTTGACTTTATTTAAGTCAGGGGAAAAATTGTCAAAGAATTGTCAAAATAGTTATTTGGAGACCACTTGCGCGAATAAATGAAATGATGGAGATGATATCTGCTAAAAAAATTGAATGGCGATAAAATCGTTATAAATCTGAAAGAATTGGGACTATTGGTGTAATTAACTCTTTAATTTATTTAAATCATGGATAAAATTGTCAATGAGAATCATTTATGCAAATTAATGAAAAGATGAAAATGATAAATACGAATAAAATTAATAATAAATAATATTATTACAAAACTAAAAAATAGGGATTACAAATATAATTAACCCATAATACAATGAACAAATACTTCACATATATTTCTTGTTCAATCCATTGTATTTGTGTTGAGATGAGATGTCAAGAAATCACTAATTGCCAATATGGCAATATTTTATATGCCACAAAATGAGGGCTTCGTCTATTTGCTTAACAATATAGTAATTTAGCATTTGGTTGTAAGATATCTTAGAGCGTTTCCAATACAATTTGTCTATTGTAGTTTATATAGTAAGTAAAATAGACAGACTTTCAGTTTATGTGGCACTATATCTATTGAATAGATAGTCAAATTATAAATTCATCTTTAATAGGTTCCGTCTAAAATTAATATTACTATTTATGTGATATTAATTTTTTTTTTTTAAATTAGCAGTTTTTCAATTTATATTTTCTTTGATTGGATTTTTTTTAATAAAATATTGAGATTGATTTAAATTTACTAAATCACTCTGTCTAGAAGTCCGTCTAAATTTAAATAGAATCTATTTTGTGTGTCAAATCAGTTAGACGGAATTCTCGTCAGTACGCATTGGAGAATGTTTTTTATAACTCCGTTTATAAATACTTATGTGACACGTCTAAAAAATAATAGACGGAATACATTGGAGCTATAATGTTTACATGTTGTGACATGTGTATCCATAAAATATTATTTTTTGAATCATTATGGGAATTAATGGTTCTTAATTAGATAATCAACTCTAGAATATATATATTATGGTAAAACCTAGGCTAGATAAAACTTCCCTAGAATGTAACCATAGCACTTGGACTTCCAATACGAAATCTTGACTACCTTTCTCATAATTCTTCCAAGATTGTTATTATTTTTGGATAAAATATTGTCCCATGTAATATTTTTCTATTAAATAAAATGACAAAAAAAAATTTATTAAGTAATTATATCGAATTAATTATTCAAAAAAAAAAAGAGTTAAATTACAACCTTTCTTATAATTACTCCGACGATTGAGAAATGTAGCCCAAAAATAAACTAAAAAAAGTGATAGGAAAGAAGTAGATTTATTGGACTCGTTTAGTGCAACTGTTTTTAACTCGCTATTGTGATTATTATTTAACGATTTTGCAAATTGAAAGGTGCGTTACAAATTATGCGTAAATACTTCAAAATAGTATTAAAAAACCTTTTCTAACGTTTGAACATTATAATCCGAAATTGATTCACAAATCGAATCGATGTAATAGAAAGAAAAACAAATTTTTTTGAGCTGGGTAAGCTTGAGTTCACCCTGCCCCCATGTGCGTATCTGCCCTTGGTAGGTTCTGAGATTCTATTTTTACGTTCTCCAGCTATCTATAATTGTAAACCTTAATTAATTAAATTGATTCAATTTTTACTATACGGGTTATGCTTTTATTTTGTAATAATTTTTGAGGATTTTATAGATATTAATTTTTTTTTATTTTAAAATAACTATTTTGAATACATTATCCTGAAAAATATATTATTATAAAAATAAAATAATTTCTACAAAACTACCAATGGTAGTAATAATACAAAACCACACCATTAAAATCAATATCAATTTTAGTAAGGGGGGCGTCATCATCTTAGATTTGAATAGATTTTAAAAATTTATATAAATTTTGGTGTCTCCAACTCAGATTTTATTAGATTCAATTGAAATTTAAGTGTCCTCAACTTAGATTTAAATATATTCTTTCGAAATTTAGCTGTCCTCAATTATTAATAGATTTCTAAAGATTTTATTAATTAGAAGATTTAAACAGATTTGCATAGATTTCGAGCTCATAAATATGAATACTAAATTCTTTATAAATTCTATCACCACTTCTCAAAATTTCAATCCAACTATTCTCTTACGCATCTTTCCCTCTCGATTCTCTTCTCAATTTGACCAAATTCTTTATAAATTCTATCACTACCTCTCAAAATTTCAATCCAACTATTCTCTTACGCATCCTTCCCCCTCGCCTCTCTCCTCAATTTGTGCCACAAGTTTTTATAGTAAATTCTTGTTACTGATTTTCAATTTATATTAGCATGAAATTTTATTGAATTTTTTTATTTTTTTTTAGTGTTTTTTGTAAAATTATCAAACATCATCTTTGAAATTTTATCTTTGATGCTCCATGACCATTCATTGAATCAAACAATTAGATTAAAAAATATAAATAATATATTGGTAATTATTAATTAGATAATGAGTCTAATACTATGTAGATAGATGTGCCCATATAACCTGAATTTTGCGTTGGGCTGGCTCTGACCCAAACAAAATCGAGCCTATATGGACCGGCCCGTCTAGCCCGCAGGACTAGTCGGGCTAACCCAATTTTTTTGTCTTTTTAACACTTATCACTTATTTTGTGAATAGTCATAATACATAACCTAAATAATATCAATCCAAAAATGGCATATGCCCAAGTCTCCAATTTAAATTGTTTTTTTTTTTTGAAACACTAGTCCAAGAATTCCAAACTCCAACATAAAATTATTTAGATTTATTTAAAATTTAGTTTAATTTAAGTTTCAATCCAAATTATGTTTGGTGTGACAAGTAAATTATTTATTTGAAATTTACTTATAAGTAAATTTTTTAATTTAAGTCAAATATACTTATATCTTAAAGCAATAAGACTAGCATGCTTTTACTATTTATATTTTTTTTTAAATTGTTAAGAAATAGTTTACAATTACCCAAAAAAATATTATTATTTTGAAAGAAAATTGATGTTTCTCTAGTGACTAATACATGAGAAACTTAAGAATCTCTTTAAAAATCTCTTTAAAAATCTCAAAATATATATTGTCTAAATTTATCTAAGATTGTATTTGATGCGATGTATTTAATTATATAAAAAAATTATTTAAGAAAAAAATGGCCGGTCCAATACAGTTTCAGGTTTGGCCCTGCTCTTGCGGGCTGGCCGCCAGCTCTACATATAGGAGAATTATATATTTGACTGTAAAATTAGTATAACTCTAAAAATTGTTTTTTAAACTTGGAAAGATTTACTCGTTAACTGCGACACATGTAAATTATATCATTAAGCCATAAAATAAATTTTTATACAAGATGGTTAAACAACTGATTTTAGAAGAGAATGAATCATAATATCCATCATCTAATCTCGGATATGAAAGAGAAAATTTTATATATAAAAAAAAAAGACAAGTAGAAAGAAAATAAAAATTAAACTTTATTTCAATTTTTTTTTCAAGAAGACTTGCTCTTTAATCAAATTTTTTTTTTTAATTCAAAACTGAAGAAATTGATAATAGTAATGTGAAAACCTCAAACAATAGATCTAATTGCACTTCAAGCTTAGAGACGATAGATGACATATTTATTAGTTTATTCCCTAGAAGCTTAACGAACATAGCTGTTGGATTGGTATACACCACAATCCACCGGATCATTCACATCTTTGACTGAATAGAGTTTTTACTTCTTTATATTTAAAAAAAATTTATTTTCAAAATTCTACTCAAAATATTTGTTTATGTTGAACTTGAACTATTTAGAATAGAAACAGTGTAAAACTACTATTTTTAATAAAAATACCACAAATCTATAAAGATTCATAGAAATCCATAAGAATATATTGAAATTTATAATATACAATTCTGTTGAAATCTTATAAATTGTATAGAATTCTATTTAAATTCATAAACATTAACAAATATTTTAAAATCTGAATTGAGGTCACACTCCTAAATGTGTAAAGACACATCAATAAATCTTATTTATTTACCAAATGGTTAATGCTAATTTTGAAATATAAAATAATTTTAAAACAAAAATTTACCAAATACTTAACTCATTCTTCTCATAACTGATTTTTTTTTAAATCATAACAATTCCAAACCAAGTCGTAGTCTAGCAGAAGAAATAGACGTCATTCATATCAAATGATACATTAATTGTTTAGTAGTACCCTAAATAAATATTTCTCCGAACAGATCTCATCATGTTTTTCTATCTTTGGAAAATGCATCGTTAATTATTGCAGTTTTTTAGAAAATAGATGACAAGAAATATCGACAGCCTGGTTCTATGCACGTAGGCTATCTTTATTGTTCAATGAGAAAGTACATCACGCCTGTAGATAAGAACATATATAATAAAAAAGAGATATACGATAAGATTTATCAAACATCATGTTCAATCTAATATAGTAAAAAAATACACAAATTGGGTTTTGAATATATCCTCAAATAAAAAGCCATATGTCTTTTGCTTTTTCTAGGAAGAAAAATGTTCTTTCTTAAGGGGGGGAAAAAGCATGCATTAACAAAAATTGTTTGAATAGGAAGCCATTATATGGTTATGGTAAAAGACTTCCATTCCAACAATCACCATGATTATGTTGCCACTTGATTTAGGTTTTATGAATGCAATAAATTTCAGTACTATGTTTCTTTGTTTTATTATAAGGAAAACAATCTTTTTCTTTCAAAAAATGTGAAAAATTAGTGATGATATTAATTGATGGCTTCATCAATTTTTTCTCTCTAGCTATGTTTCCAATTATTAAGTCCACTTAACGAATGTTTAATACTTATTGGACATAAATAAATAGTATATTAATTAATTAATAATTAAATTTATTTTCTTTTATTAATATTATTTAATACTATTCAACCAGTCTTACCAAACGAGTTACTAATACATCACTACATGAGCATATTACCATATCCCTTTTCTTCATTAATTGTGAAAAAATATCAAAATTATAATTACAAATGATGGATATATATCCTTCTAATCGAGAATTGAACACAAAATTGACTGATATTATTTGTAATATTCGATAAGGTAGATTGGTAGTATTCATCTATAAAGTATAATTGTATAATTTTTTTTTTTTTTTTTACATTATATTTGCAAAATTGCATGTAAGGATTAATAGATAGATAAATAAATGCATAATAAAAAATAATTATAATTTAAATTTTCACATCCAATTTTTGAGAAGTATATAGTTTCTACAAATTAATATGATCTCAGAATTTTATTTTTTCCAAATTATTATTTTTATAACTCAGAGAACCCTAAATTTGGAAGTCAAAAATTGAGATAATGAGTGATGCAAGCCATTACATTTTTATTAATAGAGAGGTCCCATCAAGTTTAAATTCTGGAACTATACGCCAAAAATTAATATGTGCCTGTCATAAAATTATAATATCAATAATAAAATTTTAAATTTAGCGACGTCAAAAATATTCGTAAGATCGTAGACTCGATTTTTATGACATTAAAAAAGAGAAAATAAAAACTCGAGAATCGTCTAACCAATACCAAAAGAAATAAAATTATGTTTGAGATTCGAGAAAACTCGACAATACTGTCAAAGTAAAATAATTATATACTTTGTGGTAAATTAATAACTCAAAAATAATCTTACCTAAAATATAAAAGCAAATAAAATTTTGTTGGCGCAGGCATATATAAAACATATTTACAGCTGCAAAACTTTGTTTAATAGATCTAGATTAGATTAAATATTAAGGTTTTAGATTAATTAGCATTAATTAACACAAAATTATTAATTAATTAATTGTGGGTTGGAGATTAATCATGAACCAATGGGCAAAGGAAAAGATAAAAGGTAAGATGAAATGAATCAAACTGTGTTGAAGGCAAGTGGGTAGAAGTTTGAATTGAGGGACACGTTTTTGCATGAGAAGTGGCGCATGGGAATCCCAATAGCCAGATTACGAAAGAACATGGGTTTTTTTTTTTTGCATGTATCTATATCTACATGCAGCCACATGAAATGGTGGAGTGGGGTGGTAACAAAATAAGAAAGGTCACAATTCTCAACTTGCGTGGTGGCGTGGGGGTGGGGGTAGGGGGTACCGGCGGTAGGGGTGGGGAATGGTAACAAAATTGGGTTAATTTCACTTGCAGTCACTGAAGTTTCAAAAAAATTACAAAACGGTCACTGAAGTTACAAAATTTCAGTGCCGGTAACAGAAATATACTAACGCATTCACCGTTGTTAAATTCTCAGTGTTAATTAATGACATGTCACCGTTAAATGTCACGTGGCACACAATCGATCGATTTTTGACAATTGGTATTTATGATCGAATAATTGGGTATTTTAGCAATTGGAGGGAGGGGGGTTAGGGTTCTAGGAAGAATTTGGGTGTGAGAATCGGGTTTGAAGGGATGGGAAATTGAGATCCTAAATTGGCATAATTTATGGTCTAAATTTATTGTTGTTATTAGTACATTAAATCTACGTAGCGTTAATTTTTACTAAATGTCGATAAATTGTGTGCTACGTGGACACTTAATAATAACGCATTATTAATTCACATTAGAAATTTAACAGAGTGACCATTGGTGAATACATTAGTATAATTCAGTGATCGAGGTTGAAATTTTGTAACTTCAGTGACTTTTTTGTAATTTTTTTTTTGAAATTTCAGTGACCCACAGGTAAAAGTTGCCTAAAAAAATTGGAAAGGGTCACAATTCTCAACTGGTTGGTGGTGGGGTGAGTGGTAACAAAATTAGAAAGGGTCACTATTGTTAATCTGGGGGTGGTGGGGTTGGGGGTGGGGTGGATGGTAACAAAATTACAAAGGGTCACAATACAGAACTAGGGGCGGCCAATAGATATCTAAGAGGGTTAGAATTGAAGGCAATGGCCTTTTGGTGAAGCATTGAGTCACCTTGGTATCTGGTGAGTGGCTCTCTCTCTCTCTCTCTTCTTTTTCTTTTCTTTTCTTTTTTTTTTTTAAATTTTTTTTATCTTACATCATATTATCATAATATATATACATTGCTCAATAAGTTACGCAAATTAGAGAATACTTTGAACTCAGGCGTGTCAACATACTAACCACACTAACCTATTAAATGTTAGAAGATTTTATTTAGTGCTTGTTTGGTAGGGATTAAAAACTCATTTAAGTTTTTTTCAGTCGTAATTTTTGACTTTTCAACCCATTTTTAACATGAAAAGTCAACAATTTCAACTCAAATAAACTAATTTTGGTTTATAAACTGTTTATAATCTCTATCAAACGCACTCTTAATGGTAAATAGTGACGGAGTCAAGATCTTTCACAAATGGAAGCGAAAAAAATATTAGACGATAAAATATATATATATATATATATATATATATATATATATATATATATATATATATATAAATTCAAAATAATTTAAAAATATTGCGGGGAGATCATCACTCTTGCCCCATGTGACCCTACCACTGACGACAAACAAAAATATTGAACAACTAATTATATTGATAAAGGGAAAGTTTCGAAGGCGAAGCCTCCCCGCTTATATCAAAGGCTTCTTGACTATGAGGGTTGTAAATCAAGGTATATGCATGAGTAGCAGGAACTTGAGGGAGAGAGCTAACAGGCCAACCCACCGAATAGACTCCTACAATATTTCAGTGAAAATCTGTCCCACACAGAAATTGAACATGCATTGCCAAATAATTTCTCTTCACGTCACCTCATGCATTACCAACTCGTCTATACCTCTAGGGGCATTGAACAACTAATTCTTTTAAAGATTTAAGTTGGTTGAGAAGTAATACGTCTTACTTCCATATAAATTTTATTTATTTTATATTTAAAAAGATGAATCATGAATTATTTTTGACATATAATCGTAATGATATTTAAAATCAAATTTTTTTAGCCTTCTTATCAAAATGTCTTTTATCCCCCGAAGAGTCGTCTTACTAGTACTGCACAAAAAGACATGCAAAATTTGTGAGAATGATGTTTACCTCTCCGCATTCTCTTTTCTAAAGGTTAAAGATAAAGAAAAAATTATCTTTGTTTTCTTCCAATAGCTCTCTTAATTTCTAAAAAATAATTGCCAGCATCATTTATTTACAAAAAGTTTTTTACTTACACGATGGTGTTAGATATGTAAAATAAAATAAATTACACCCATTTTTGCTCATGATATAGCAAGAATATAAAACCAAGTAGAAAGATTTAAGAAAAAAAATTTATCTTTTTTGGAGGTGCTGAAATTATAATTTAAGTACTTTTATTATAAGCAGTTGGTAAATGTGTAGATAAAAAATGGTTGTAAGTAGTGGGTCCCATGAAATGTGTGGATGAAAATTATGTTTGACTAGTTTGACTAGCTGAAATTATAATTTAAGTTATGCCAAACATATGCATATTTTATAAGGACAAAAGTGATGTCAAACTTGAATGACATCCCCTAGAAGGGGTAGGGTTGGCGTGGGGTGAGGGGGTGGGGGTGGGAGTGGGAGTGGGACATGGGTGGTAGGGTGAGGGGTGTGGAAAGGAAACTTCACAAGCCTTCATCAAAGTTCAAAGGAACTTCGCACAAATGGTCCCTAACCTTTTTTCTTATGGTGGAAATAGTTCTTAATGTTTATTTTTTGATACTGACATTTTTAACTTATGTATTTTGGTGTACAATTCATTCTTATTTGATAAAAAAGACCAATATATCTTTAATTTTAATTATAAAAAAATTTCAATTAGATTCTTAACCTTTGCAAAAAATGCAAATAGGTCTTTATATTTGAGGATGATGTTTGTGACAAAGTTATTTTTTTTTATTATAACCATAAAATAAAATTTAAAATATTAAATAATAAAATTAATAATTTTATTTAACACGTTTGTTAATAATTATGAACTTAAATTTATTTCATAATAGTTCATAAAATCTACAAAGCAATTTATGTATATTATCAATTTGGTCAATAAAATCTTAAATAAATAAAAAAAAAAAAAAACTCGTTAGTTTCCTTTTATTTTTTATTAAAAATAAAGGTATCAAATCTATTTGTTTCTTTTGCAAATGTTAAGAATCCAATTGTAATTTTTGTTATTTAAACTTAAAGATATATTGATCTTTTTTATCAAATAAAGATATCAGTTGTGTAT
Source organism: Forsythia viridissima (assembly GCA_030279155.1). Lineage (NCBI taxonomy): Eukaryota > Viridiplantae > Streptophyta > Magnoliopsida > Lamiales > Oleaceae > Forsythia > Forsythia viridissima. Next base: position 5,400,940 of record CM059038.1, read on the forward strand.
TAAAATACATAAGTTAGGAACGTTCATACAAAAAAAAATGTTAAGAATCATTTCTATATTGAAAAAATATATATTCGAAACTACTTGCTTCAAATTTCGAAGTTGAAATCAAACATGAAATTGTATCCTCCTCACATTGTAAGATGTAACAACTTTTTTTTTTTTTTTTTTAAAAGGTATAATTTGCATTAAAAAATAAATAAATTCCAAGAAGATATTTGTACCTTTATATGGCTTCCTTTTTCTCTGTACAATCAAGAAAAGTACACAGCCCACAATTTTTAATAAGCTTAAAAATATATATGGCTTTAAATGGCCTCCATGTTCACTGGCTATCCTTTTCCCAGTGCCCACGTGGATGGGAAAAGTATTTTCTCTTGTAAATATTAATTAAAACTTGTAATCAATATTTATTCTACTATTATAATCAAAAGATGATCATACAAGATACGATATCAAATGATTAAACAAACACCGGATTTTGCACTAATGTATTGTTTCTACTTTCTAGATACCCATCAAGTTGGATACTAAAATCTATCTTCTTAAAATTATACATCCGAGGGTTGCGTGACGATTTTATAGATATGCGAATTGTTACATCATTGAAACCGAACGTGTAACTACAAAAAAATATCAATTTGCTTCTTATCAAAAGTTAAAGATTAACTTGCTACTAGATCAATAAGTTGAGGGACCCATGGTGCAATTTTCCCAAAATATTAATCAAGGATTATTGTACTAACTAGATAAATAATTTATTGCAGAAGAGAAAAAGAAATAAGTATATAAATTTTTTAAATAAAATAATTAATAAATATTTGAAAAAGTTTATAATTAAATACTAACTTCACTGGCTTTGCAAACACTTTGGGCGTCATTTCTTTGTGATATTTGGACACATATATCGTCGAGTAGCCTTGTGAGAGCATGATTGCTATTTAGGTATCTAAGGATGTCAAAATACTTTTGATCTATACAGTATTAATAGTTAATAAATAGACACGTAAATTCATATTTGATTTTTGATGAGTTCTGATCGGTACAATTTTGTACTTATCGAAATCTATAAAAAAGGGAGTATTCTTACATGTTTTCAGCATAATAGTATATTATTTTTTATCATTATAAGAAATAACCAAATTCAATTGTCGATCAAACGAAAAGAAAGTTAACAGAAGAAAAAGGGACTCAATTGTACAAATAAAGAGAATTGAGTGACTTATCAAACAAATACCAAAGAGAACAATTCAAAAATTGGATTTCAAATAACCGTGCTGTCGAATGGCTGCAATCGCAAGGAATGAATTTTATCTGCAGAACCTTATTCAACAATACCATGTGATCGCAAGGTATTGAACCATGCGATCGCATGGCTTTCCGTGTAGTATTTTTAATTGTTTCATGATAGAAATATGACTCTATTCAGTTCAGGATAAAACAACAACTTAAAACACGTTCGAAGAATTCAGATGGATATAAAAGACAGAGAATAGAGAAATCGGGTTAGGCGAATTTTGGGAAGAAAAATACAGAAGAAGAATTGAAGATCATTGAACCAATTGAAGATTCTTTGGCCGAAATCACGGGTTGTATTTCTTTCTCTTTTTTTTCTTTTTCTTCCGAAATATGATTAATTCCACTCTCGTAATGTTTTACGAAATCATATCCAGCTAAAATTAGAAGTTTTTCCGTTTTAGTAATTAATTGCTTTTGGGTTGATTATTCTTTTTTTTTTTCCAACGATTTAATGCTTGATCACCATTGAAATGTTTTGTGATATTTATTAAAGTCAACAAATTCAATTTAGATAAGCACATGATATTGAATAACATAAGGTTCAATAATAGATAGAACTTACTATTATGCCTTATGCAGTGTCTTATGATTTAAATGCATATTTTTATGTTCTAAACTTAATAAGAGATAATTAGGTTCGCATATCGATATAGAATTGATTGACTATCGAGAGAGGCTTTTGATTATTATAGGATCATCGATTTTTAATTTAGGGTAATTATAAGCTAAAGTGATTAACGAATAATTGATTAAGGAACGTATAGGAGAATTCGCGAATCCTATTGCTAGTAAAAATCGAATTTGTTCTTAAAAAATTTCTTTTAATTAAACGATAATTTAGATTTAATTGAACTTAAGTAGAATAACTTTAGGATTGAATTTATAAAAGAATCCGTATTTTTATCTTGTTAAAATTCGAACTATACATTAATTGGTTAATTGGTAGTTATGGATGGCAAAAATATCCGACCCCCCTCAAACCCGATAGATACCCGATTTAAATGGAACAAAAAATTCTCGATTCGCGGATCAGCGGGGCAGATCGTGGCGGATCACGGGGTGGATTGGATCATGTGTGATCCAATCCGATCCGACCAATTTGAAAAATAAATATGATTAAATTATAAATATATAAAAGATTTGTGGCTTAAATTACAATTTAGAGCTGGCTGGACTTAACTAAAAAAAAATTACTCAAAAAAAATGAATCGGTATACGAATTAGAGCTTTGATCTGCCCCGATCCGTATCCAAATCCGCCCCGAAAAATGACGGATCAATATGTAAATTTGGATCTCCTACAATTATTGCGTGGCAGATACAGATCGGGCCAATCCGCCCCGTTGCCATCACTATTGGTAGTTAGTCCTCGTAAGTTCGACACTCTTTATATCATTATATTACTTGTTAACGATCCTTACACTTGTCGAATTAAAATCTACAACAAGTTCTATATACAACTTAATATTGTCAACTAAGTGTTTTTTTATTTTTAAAAAAACACGTAGATCTATATAAGAAATATATATTTGCGTATTTAATGTAAATTTTGCTGAATCAGCATATCTTACAGAACTTTTGAATCTAATCGAAATTCTAGACAATATCTATTTTTTTCTTTACACATCATATTGACACTGTCCATGTTAGATTTCATTTGAGAGAAATATGTAAAATTTACTTATGTAGCAAATATTTTTTAGCAATCCATTGAAGTATTGGAGATGCTCTTAAGATCATGAGAAAGTAAAAATAAATAAAAATAATGTCTAACTTAGTGCTGAACCATGCTTAGATCGTTAAAAGAGGATAACATTATTTATTTCTATTTACATTTTCAACATTTTTCTTAAGTATTGGCCATATTCTTTTTTTTTTTTTTTTAAATCAAAGTCTCGCTTGTAAATTTTTTTTTTTTTTGTGAATAGATGGAGTTCACTAAGTTTGAAAAGTCTAAAGATCGAATATGAAATACCATTGCCAGGTCGATGATCCATGGATCAAGTTATGTTTGTCATGACTTATATAAGTGAATCTATGGAGGACCATCGTTGAATAACGTTTTATTTATTTATTTTTTTTGTTTTGTTTAAGCTCACTGATAAAAAACACAAGCTATTGATACATCTATCAAATAATGGTAGAAAATATTTTAATACCCCATGTATTCATAAATTTTGAACATAAAGAATATATTAATTTGAAGTTAGAATAAAATTTTCAATACTCGATCTGATCTAAAAACTTGTTTATAGAAATATTGATTCGTATTTTGAATACTCGTAACTTCCTCGAAAGGAATTTATTATCAAAGGTTCAATAAAAGATTTCATGCTTCATGATTCCACAAAACATCGTGTGTTTGCATTTTTGGTCAAACATTTGTGGAATCAATTCACATGCAACGCTCATAAGACATCTTCAACAAATAACCAAAAAGAGATTAAAAACATTACAAAAGGTGGGATTCATAGACTTTTCTTCCTACGTTATTATTGCCACTAACTTGTTAAAATGGAACTATTTCACCACCTGTACTATATATGGCACAATTGAAAAAAAAAAAAAAATAGAAAAAGGAAAAATCGATTATACAAATATGATTTTGTAAAAGAAGCTCATCGAAACCAAGTCCGACCATGATATACAATCGGGTTATTTTCACTTACAAATTTTTTTTCCCCGATACTCGAGTCCCCCAACTTCAATTTTTGTACTAAAGAAATTGTTATCGAGCTTCGCTCAAAACAGACATTAAATTTAGTAGAATTAATATCATACGGTCCTACCTTCACTTGTACATAAACAAAAAATAAATAATATTGAAGGATGAAGACCCAATTAATATCCTATTTTCACCTGTTTAATGTCCGTTCGGACGAAAACCATCCAAAACAACATACTTCGCTACGAAAATTGAAGAATGAATACCCAAATGCCAATAACTCCATTAGCAATTTTCCACAGACAAAAATAAAGGCAAGAACTCGTATTTATGCATTCGCAACGAGAGATAAAAACAGCACATGGCAAAGCAAGAATTCCACAAGGGTCGTATTCTATGAGACACAAATTGTGATATGTGATATCTTCCACATTGTAATTCTCCATTTATTCGTAGTGAAAATCAATAGTGGCGAGTAAATCTGTGTTTTGTCATTGCTTTTTTGCTCTAGAAAGTAGAGATTATGGTCTATTCCATAACACACATTGTGCACAGATATCTGCCTCTATGGAACATTTCAACCTATATATGGCTAAGCTTAAAAAGTTCACTTGCGAGTAAATAAATAAGTTTTAAAATAAATAGTTTACTCGCAATGGTAGGCTAAATTTGCGAGGAGATGCTGAGCCTCAAGATAATGGATGCGTTTGCTTCACAAATGGATGGTCCAATAGCATGGCGGCAGTAGGGCGTGCATTCGGGTCAACTTGTAGACATCGTATAATAAAATCCCGGGCATTGCTGGAAAGAGATTCGGGAATGAGCGGTCGATCACCCTTTCCTATCTTAAATAATGCTTGCACCTGTTGAAAAATAATATTTCTGTCAAGCTCAACATTCGTTCAACTTCATTAAAATGATTACTTGGGGAAAAAACCAGTCATATAGAAACCACAGACTACTAAAGTTCAGTATATGGCATTTAATTGGTCGTCTGAGGATCTGTTTCATACATACATAAGACATCTCAGTGCTAATAGGATGTCTGTCTTCTGTCCTAGAGGAAGAGGCTTAATTAAAAGTAACTTTTTATTTCCAAACATCTCTCGAAATTTACCAATCATTCAAAACAAGTCAATATATGCACCATATGATTATAATTCATCGTTCTGGTCCCTTATAAGAAAACATTCAGAGAATATTTTTTCAGCATATAAAGAGGATTATGAATAAACCATGCAAAGAGCTTCTATAATTAATTTAAGATTAGCAAAGCAAAGCAAAGTGCATCCACTCACAAATTCCAGATTGAAGTAAGGAAATTGTCGAGTTAGCATCTCGAGTACAGTGCACCCAAGGCTCCATATATCCGCTGCATTCCCATATGCCCGGTTCTTAACGACCTGAGGTCACGTAGATTGATAAGTATATTCACTAAATCAAAAATCTTATATTTAACATCTTATGCTAGTTGAATCTGGATAAAGAGGATTTAGGCAAACCTCAGGAGCCATCCAGAATACAGTTCTATTGCAAGATTCCACATCATTGAACTTGATAGACTGAACAAGACAAGTATTACAAGGTATAATAACATGAGCAATTGTAGTATACCATATCCGAAACTAACAAAAACAAAAAGGCATTGTAATCTGGAAGAAAGAACGGGAAAGAGAATAAGCAGATTGGGACCTTTGCAAGGCCAAAATCTGCAAGTTTGATCGATCCATTTGCATCTACCAATATATTTGCGCACTTGATATTTCTACGGGAGGATAGAAAAAATAATGAGAGTTTAGTTTTGTTAAGTTTTCTCAAATAGAAAAAGGGCATATACTTTGCCATATCAACTCATTCAACATATTCGAAAGCATTGCCACAACATGGCCTTGCCGCATTCAGAGAATCAGAACAATAGAATTGGATATTCAAACCAAATTTAGCAGATGAAATAAAACAAGGTTTGCAATGGTTTAACCCAATAATCAAGGTTTTGGGAGTGTGGACGCATAAAACGTTGTCCACGGTTTCATGTGCATAACATCACAGATCCCCTACAAGCCCCACGATGCCCAACAGCACAGGCTAGAAAAGCCAGCACAATGAACAGAATTTTAAACCAAAGGCTGGATAAAGAAAACGGGAACACATAAATCATGAAAATAACAAAAATATTGGCACAAACAAATTGGAGAAAATAGAAAACAATTAACTCAAAAAAGAAATTTACACAGCTTCAAAAGTTAAATGTATGACTAGGAACGAAACTGGAACTCCACGGATGATCAAAACTGTGGCAAAAGCATGATAAAACAAATTAAAAGGCAAATGAATAAATACAAATGTGTTCATCAAACACACAGAAAATTAACTTCTGAATATACAGGGTTGTTTGGTTTAATCACCTGTGGACCACATCTCTATCGTGCAGATATTTCAAACCATGTAAAATCTGTTCGGTATAAGCAGAGACCTGGGAATCTTGAAGATTATACATCTGGTAAAGGCTCAAAAGGGAGCCTTTAGTAACCAGCTCAAGAAAGATATAAAGATTTGATTCATCCTGAAAACAACGGAAAAAATTCTTAGCACATCAATGCAATTAATGCAAGAGAAGAAATTTCTATGGAAGATACGCAGGAGAATCCAACAGACAAAAAAAAATTGAAGAAGAGATTAAGAGAATGTTGTTCAGAGCTTTTATAAGTAATAATTAAAAAATATATCTTTCCCAAATTAGCAATGCTTTAGTCCAAGAGGTGGCTCCCGAGGAAGCTCTAGCATTGAGGGAATGGTCTATTATTGCTGAGAACTCAGAACGTCACTTTGAGGTTCCCTATGTAATGAGACATGGAAGGGAGCGGGAGCCACTACGAAGAAGTTCTAGGAGTTACTAAGGAAGCTTTGAGCTCATATTGGCCATGGCCCATGGGAATAGTAGTGTAAAAATAAAAAATGCCACAATGTTTGGATACTTAAAAAATAAAAAAATGCCACAGTTTTTTTTAGTAATCGAAGCAACTGAGAATCCGAAGTACTACAATATAGTCTTCTGTCAGTTGCAAAAGTCACACAAAAAAAAAAAAAAAGTGAAAGAACATTGAAAATATGCACAATTAGGGGAAAGTTAAGCAAGTGAAAGAGAACCAATGGTTGCCAAAAAAGCAAGAAAGGGGGAAAAATAAAACAAATAGCCAAAAAAGAAATACCCTTGACGTGCCAAAATACTGGACTATATTCTCATGTTGAAGCTGACTTAGACGAGCAATTTCCTGAAAAAATCATACAAATTTTGAAAAAGTTAGAATGAGGTTGAGAGTATTGACTCGATATAGTTGCAGAGCCTTGGAGGCCTACTTAAAAGTACAGGCGATAACTTAAAAGTACAACTGAGCAATGATCAAAAACTTGAGGCTGCTTGACCTGCTCAAGTTGGATGATCCTTTGCCTTTCCTCGTCCCCTTGATCAAGAAAAGATAATTCCTTGACAGCAAAAAAGAATCCATCACTGGAATAAAGAAAATTTATTACAAGGTTTAGTAAATCATGACAAACACATTACATATGTGTTTCAGATTATGTAACGAAAACTTTATATACACAGACTAGGAAGAAATTCTTCACATATAGACTAGTATGAAATTCTTCACATATATAGACTAGTAAGAAATTCTTCACATATATACACAGACAGACACACGAAAGGGAAAATCTTCAAATATGTGGCAATGAAAACTTTAGCAAGAGTTAAGATCTCAATCGATAGATGAGCTTACATTCACCTCCTCGTATTTCCTTCTCCTTCACATACATACACAGAGGCCTATATAAAGAAAAATCTCTAAACTCCAAATCCTGAATGCCACCAAAAGAAATACATGACTATGCCTCTATGATCAGTGATAAAAGCCACAAGTTTTCTAGCTATACCAAGTGATACTGTTATAACCCAGTGTCCTATGAACTCAGTCAAAAGGAAAACAGAATTTTGTAAAAGAAAAGAAAATATTTAAAGATATAATACTTTGTCACCAGAAAGATCTCAAAGATATGTAATAGATTAAAGAACAAAGAAAGTTATGACTATACATCATCTAAACATAAGAACCAATACATGAAGCTCAACAACACATGTATGAAATTAAAAGTTCATTGATAGAATGCTAAACAAATTTGCAGAAGCTCATTGATATATAAATGAATTATGTATAATTAGAATACAGGTTAGGGTTAATACTACTAAGATAATTAGGGATAGAGATAATTTAACCATTTTATCTATATATGAGGAGCTAAACTTTGATTTTAAACTTGTATCTTAAACTAACAGAAAGAAAGACAATAGCAATGAGTAGGAAAATTCTTTATGTCTCCAGCATGATCATCGTGCTAGGTTCGGATAGGTAATGTAACTGGTGTTCCTGTGATCGGTTCAAAGATTTTGGGGTGATAACAACAGAGCTAGTCAACCAAAAAGTGAGTGCAACTGTGCTAGGTTCGGAACAATCAATCTGTATAGCTTCACTTTCAAAAGAAAGTTTCAGTAAATAATTTATATTGCAACCATGAGAAATGGTACAAATGCTATAAATATGGTACATGCATGCTTAGTGTTTCAGAGCAAGTGATCAGTAAACAAACAGAAGAACAATTATATTTGGCCAAAAAAAAAAATAAATAAATAAATAAATTGCACTTACTCAGTAATTCCTTCATACACAAATCCAAAGGATCCACGACCTAAGAGCTCACCCTTCTTCCAATCAATAATCATGGGCTCCGTCGTAGTACTTGAAGAATCATCATTTGAAGTTGCAGAATCTGACAGCATACCATTTTCGCTTCTCATAATTACCCTTCTCCTCATATTTTTCTGCACCAATAATTTTTGTCTTTCAAGCGTTTTTTACTATGGATCACATACATGCATTGACGGACTCTACAAGTCAAGTCTTCTCTTCGTTGTGGAAATTAGTACTTGTTAGTAAGTCAAGTCTTCCTTTTTGGTCCTCGTAGAAATTAGTGCTTAGTAACAATATGTTTGGTAGTGTTAAAATTATTACTTATATTATAAGTTGAGGGTGAATGTTTAGATAAAGGGTAATTTGCATTTTTGGTCCCCAACCTTTACAATTTATTACTAATCTACCCCCAACAAATTTTTATAGTATTTTTGTTTCCAACCTTTGCAGGTTTGTTGCAAATTACGTCCCCATTGATATATTTTGACGAATTTGTCCTCCTATTTAAATAAAAAGAATATAAAAAAGCTAAAAACAACAAAAAAATAAAAACAAATTGTAAATGAAGTCCTACAACTTTTAAAAAAGTACAAAATAAGTTCACCCCACCCCACCCCACCCCACCCCACCCCATTTGCAGTGGGAACTGAAAAACAAAGCTCAACAACATTTCTTCTTATTTTCTAAATCTACACAAAGATGAATATAAAGAGAAATCAAGTAAAAGTACCAACCAAAAGGCCAAAATCAAATCTAGTGATGACATTATTGACAATGGAAATAGCAACAAGCTCTGTATCACCAAACCTTTCGTTTGGTGATAGCAGCAACAAGCTCTGAAAATCGCATAGCTAATGATGTGCCACAGTAGTTTCTTCAATCCAAACCTTTTGTTTAAGCAAAGCTAGTGGGATGCACTTGCCAAACCCTAGCGGAAGGTAAGAGCATCGACTCGAAGAAGTCCAAATGAAGGTCCAAAAAATCGCCAGCAGCTGCCGCGGCAAAGGAAAGTTCCACCAAGAATATTGTCGAACCTGCATTCGAAAGTGACTGATCGGTGGGTCATCACCCATCTCGGATCTTACATTCTCGGAGTTCACAGATGAGGATTCGCTGTGGGACATGAATTCCTTGGAGAAGTATCCATCATATAAAATTGATTGGTCGACTTTATAATTTTTATCAGGTTTTCAATTATCTACAATAATTTCTATATGCAATTGTTGTGTATTAGCATTTAGTCTAAAGGTTCAGCTCCAGCAATAGAGTTTTTGGCAATGGCAGAGCTAAGCCATTATTATCTGAAATTGTTTTTCCTCCGTGGGGTGGGGTGGTGAACTTTGTACTTTTTGAAAGTCATGGAATTTTATTTGCAATTTTATTTTATTTTTTTGTTGTTTTTAGCTTCTTATTTTTTTGTTTATTTAAAAAGGAGGGCAAAACCGTCAAAATATGTGATTGGGGTTTGGGGACGTGATTTGCAAAAAATTGAAAAGTTGAGGATGTCTGGTGCTAAAAAAAAGATTATGAGTAGATTTCTTACAAATTGAAAGGTTGGGGACTAAAAGTGCAAATTACCCTTAGATAAAAAATGAGTGGTAAGTTATGGATCCTATAGAATGTGTGAATAGAAAGTATGTTTAACCAATTTGACCAGCTGAAATTATAATTTAAGCAATGGAAAACATGTGCCAAGTCTAATTATTAGAAGGGGGAAGAGTCCCCAGACCAAAGTTCCATTAATGATAGTTTAGAGATTGCACGCTTGTAATTTTAGTTGTCCTAATTTTTATTATAAATAGAAATCATCATTAGGATTTTATATATCATCAAGTAAAGGGAGAAAAAAATGTTGATAATGTCGATTTCTCTTATCAACGACTATTTAATTATAATGAATCACTGCATTGGCGGGAAGAAGATATAGTTTCGCATTGAGACAAATCTCTATAAAACTTGTGTATTCGTGTGTGCCTATTTTCTTTAGCAATATTTTTGCTATCGGTAATACAGAATTAGGATATCTAACTCTCTATAGTAGTTTCATTAGTTAAAATTGATGTAGAGAAAGAGTTCAAATTATAAGAAAATAAACAATTAGTAACGAATTGAGAAGTCAACCATTAATTTTGATCCCTTTATTTTTATCAATTTTTTAACCTCATTACATATTTCATTAAAATCTACTAAAAAACCTTCTCAAACAACCCCTTATAACAAAAAGAAAGTTACGTGAAAAAATAATACAACATCATAAATATGGGGTTAATATTACCAAAAATTGTACCTAGTGATACATAACATGAACTGTAAAGGAAAATAGTAACATCTCGAACAAAAGTTCGGAGAGCCTAAAACAAAGGCTTCAAAAATGGCCTATCTTACCATCGACCTTCCAATGCTTAAGTCAACAAAGAGATAAACAAGTATTTTGGTAAAGCAATTGATTGTATATGAAAAGCGGCCTATATATAATGTTTTGTGGGAGTTTTCCTGACTAGGTTAGGATTTCTCTTGATGAGTTCGAATTCGGTGGGGGTGTAATTTGATGGAGGCATACTTTTAGTGACTTAGGAGTCGTATGTCACACATGCAACTAAATTACCATTGGAGTGTTTTATAATAGTTAGCTGTACTAGGAATATACGATTAGAATAATAATAGTCTTTTTAAGAATATGTTACAGTCAGAGTAATCGAGTTTGTTTGAGGACATCATACTATACACATGGTGTTTGCAGACAGTGGAGGAGCCACTGGATGGCATTGGAGGTCACGTGACCTCCAAAAAAAAATTCAAAAAAAAAGTCCATCTCTATTTTTTTTTTTTTTTTTAGTTTAAACCAAAATTAAAATGTATCCTGCAAAAGCCAAAAGCCAAAAGCCAAAAGCCAAAATTCCAGGCCCAATTAGGAGGTAACCTGAAGACTGAAGTCACTCTTTTAGCCTTCTCTCACAAGCCGTAAACCCGTAACATTCATTTCATCATCTGGTTGTCTCCACCTCTCCTAAATCCCTAATTTCTTTCCCAATTTTCAAATTAAATTCCTCCATCACCAACCATGGCTCCATTGTAAAGAAAAACTCAAAGATTCTACGAGACTACGACAGCACAGGCACATCAACATAGCACGGAAAGTGAAAACTCGACTCTACGACACGAGTGAGTACTTACTCGTGGTTGTAGATAGTGGAAATTAATTTAGATCAAAAGCTTGCTTTATAAATATGGAACTCAATATGGTAACCTTAACAATTTAACATTATGCTTTTAGTTTTGTATTTATTTTTGGATTTTCAGTTATAATTAGTTTGGGTATTTGAAGTTTTGAACTGGGCACGAAATTACCCTTCTAATTTGGGTATTTTCATAGAGTTTACCTTATTATCTCTATTGTGGTTGCCATGGACAGATTTATTATATTTTATTGTTGATAACTGATATTAATTGATGATTATTGTTTGTATTATGTTCATTGTTGAATTCAATGTAAAACAGTAAAACAGGTATGGAGAAATATTACAAACGCAAATCTTCAACTTTTTTCGATGAGCAAAAGATTAATGAAAAAAAGATTCGGGATAAAAGTGACCAAAAGGATGAAACAAATGTTTGTAATGAAATGAATGTTATCGATAAAATTAATGAAATGGATGTTCAATATGTAGTAAATGAAGGGGATGAGAATTAAATGGATGAAGGGGATGAAAATGATGTTCGGGATGAAATTGATGTTACACAACTTCCTTCAAATTTTGGATTAAGAATTCTAATTAGGAAATATGATGTTAATGTTCGGGATGAAATTCGAAGAATATATATACAAAAGAGTCATTGTTAACCTCGCAACCATACATATCAACCAACAAAAATGGAAAAAAAAGATAGACGATTTTGTCCTTATTGGTTTAATGAATATCCTAGTTGGTTGGAATATAGTATAGCTAAAGATGCTGTGTTTTGCTTCTCTTGCTTCTTTTCAAATCAAGTTGTGGTGATTCATTTGTTCACAACGGGTTTTCAAACTGGAAAAATAAAGTGCGACTTCAAAGGCACGTTGGAAAACCAGGTAGTGCTTGGAAAACCAGGTAGTGCACACAACCAAGCTCGGATAAATTATGAATGCTTTAAGAATCAAGAAAAAAGTATTGCAGCGTGTCTCTTAAAGAAGTCACAACAAACAAGAAATGAGTACCGAATTTGTTTAACTGCATCAATTGATTGTATTCGATTTCTTCTTCGACAAGGACTTGTTTTTCGTGGACATGGTGAATCTGAAGATACTAAAAATCAAGGAATTTTTTTTGAATTGTTGCAGTTTTTATGTGATTATAACGATGAGATTAAGTCTGTTGTCTTGAAGAATGTTTCCGAAAATCTCAAATTAACATCACCAAATATTCAAAAGAATATTGAAAGCGATGCCGCTTCTAAAACAATTGATATTATTATCAATGATATTAGTGAAGATGGGTTATTTTCTATTCTAGTTGATGAATCTCGTGACATTTCAGTGAATGAGCAAATGTCAGTTGTTTTGCGTTATGTGAAGAATGGGCAAGTATTGAATGAGAACTCGAGTGCTTTCTATATTTATTGTTTCGCTCATAAACTTTAACTAGTCCTTATAGCTGTGGCAAATAAGCATTCAGAAATTGAAACATTCTTTCATTTAGTTGGTAGTGTATTGAATGTTACTGGAGGCAGTGCTAAGCGGGCTGATCTTCTTTGAGAGAAACAAAGATTAGAAATTTTTGAAGCACTTAATGTCGGCAAACTATCAAGTGGACAGGGCCTGAATCAAGAAATTACTTTGAAGCGTGCTAGTGATACACATTGGGGATCCCACTATGATTCTTTACTTAACTTGATTGTTAAGTTTTCATCTACAGTTGATTGCCACAGATGATACAAGTAGTTGATGAAAAAGAGGTGAAGCACGTGTTTTATTGGGCTCAATTATAACATTTGGATTTTCATTTAGTCAACATCTCATGAAAAAGATCTTGAGAATTACAGATGAATTGTCAAAAATATTACGGAGGAAAGATTAAGATATTGTCATTGCCATAAAATTAGTGAAAAGATGTAAAGAACGACTCCAAGGGATGAGGGATAATAAATGAAATTCATTTCTAGAAACGGTTTATTCTTTTTGTAGTAAGCACAACGTTGATGTCCCTAACATGAATGACATGTTTGCACCTCTAGGCCGTTCACGGCGTAACACGGTAACAAATTTACATCACTTTCGTGTGGATTTGTTTTATACTGTAATTGATATGCAACTTCAAGAGTTGCATAATCGTTTTTTCGAGGTAAATAGTGACTTACTCCTTTGTGTAGCATGCTTGTGTCCAGATAATTCATTTTCTACTTGTGACAAGAACAAGTTAATTCTTCTATGTAAGTATTATCCCAGAGATTTTTCAGTAGTGGATATCTTGGCAATTGAGGAACAACTTGAGACATATATTATTGATATGCGCTTCGACAATAATTTTAGAGGATTACGGGGACTTGGTGATATTGCACAAAAGTTGGTTTTGACAAAGAAAAGTGAAGTGCACCCATTACTTTACAACCTTGTGACATTGGCCTTGATTCTACCAGTGGCTACTGCAACAGTTGAGAGAGTATTTTCTGCAATGCACTATGTGAAGAATCGACTGCGAAATCGAATTGGAGATAAATGGTTGAATGATAGTTCGATTTTGCATATTGAAAATGATGTATTTAATAGTATTGATAATGATATAATTATAAAACATTATCAAAGTAAGAAAACACGTAGAGAACAGTTGTAATATGGTATCAAATAGTTTCATTATTTTTGCCTCCAATTTTTTTTGTAAGTTAATTTGTGCCTCATCAATTTCAAATTGCTAGCTCCGCCACTATTTGCAGTAGGCACCCGAGGCTTGGTCTTGTTTAACCCTTAAGTTGATCCTGGGTACTATGGTCGTGATTAATATATGATCACTTGATTTATGTAGATGCTAACATAGATACCAAATGTGGAGAAATGAAGTAGTGAATACTAGGATAAGCAAAGATAGAGGTAAGTAAAGGTCCAACTATAATAAAAAATAATAATGTTTATATTACAATGTGGTCGTATATGATTACATGAAGTGTACGTGGAATATGATATTGTCGCTGAATTTGTATACGATGGAAGGAGTCGGGATATAATGCTTTTATCAATGTTCTAAAAAACGTAAAACGTGACTATGCGTGAAGGTCGAGCTTTAAGCTTTTCGAACTTAGGCGAGAGCGAGACAATGGCAAGGTGAGAGCGAAGCGTGAAACGTGGCTAGGCGTAGAGATCGCGCGCTTCACACCTAGGCGGGCTTTTAGAACAGTAACTTTTTATCAATGTATATGGATCTTTATTGGAATACTGGCATATGTCATTATGACATAAATGGTGCAAGAGATATATTATGGTATTCAAGTACACGTGCATTGCATGGACAAGAAAGAACTAGTTATTCAAAACTTGTAAAGGGAGAGATAACGAGAATAAGGAAATATGATAACGCTAGATGTAATGGAATCGTCTTACGGGTGTACCATACTACTTTTCACGCATGGATAGACATACCGCATTAAGGGCTGTCGATGATAGGATGTTTGGGGTCCATCACTGGTAAACGGGCTGTGTTAAGTGGCCCATTTGTAGCCTTGGGACTGTAGATCGACATGATGAGCCGTCGCTGGTATACAGGCTGTGTTAGGTGGTCCATTGGTAGCCATGGGACTGCAGATCAACATGATGAGCATTCATATCGTTATTTGTTGAGTATTTGCTCATATAATTTTGCATTGTAGGTGCAGCAATGTATATACTGAAGATTGTTGCTTACTCATATGATGGGACGATTGTGTACTGGGTACTTGACCGTGGTTCAGTAGGTGTATCGTCAGAGAAACCTGAAAAAAAACTACTACTAATTCTAAAGGTATTTAGACATTGAAAATGGTTAACCATATTTTATAATGTTACTTCACAAATATCTTCCTCTGTCCATTTTAAGTAAATATATATCAAGTTCCAAATTATATTGTTTTTGTCAAGTTAGGATTAAATTAAATATTAATAAAATGATATCAAAAGTTTGTATTGTCGTAAGTATATATATACTAGAGTAATATAATATATTTTAAAGTTAAATATATACAATGTCGTTAAATGATTTGAAAACCAATTTTTGAATAACAACAAAGCTATTTGCTATATCATTATTTTATTATTTCAAAAATTTGTCGTGAAATTAATTAAATATATAGAAATTAGAATAGAAGTTTGGGACGTCACAGCCTCCAGCTCAAAAGCTGAGATGAAATGTGTGAGTCGTGTAGTCGTCTTGTTCAACATCGATATGACCATAAGATGGCTAGTAACTAGCTAGGCCAATCTACTCTTGCTTCTCCAATCCTCATGTGTAATCATGTAGTATAATCCTATTGGTGATCTCGGCTTGTGATGACCACTAATTTATAGTTGAGTTAAAAAGTAGATTTAAATGTGATTTTATTTTATTAAAATAAAATAAAATACATTAAAATAGTAATTCATAGAATGTGTTGGTGATCAAATTTGAATTTGAACTTAAATATTTATCCATTAAACATCAATTCCACATAAATTAAGAATCTTTTAATGCTCGTGCCACCTAAATAGAAATCGATAAAATGCATTGGGAATAATCTAAAGACCGCTAAGAAGGGAAGAGGATCTAGTTTTTGTTTTTCATTTTTTTAAATTTACATTTGTTTATTTGATTGAAAAAGAATAACTGTCTTCTGTCCATTGTGGACGAAAACCATCCAAAAGATGTTATTTCTCTAGAAAATTAAGATTGGAGATACAGATGCCAATGACCCGAAAGTTGATTTTCCCCTGGAAATCCTGTTTATGTGTTCGCAAGGAGACACTAAAAGGGGGGGGGGGGGGGGGGGGGGGGGGGGGGGCAAGTGCATGAAATCTACTAATGCAATTTCAGAGACCAAAAATAAGTACTTAAATAAACATCAAATATAATAAATATTAAGAATAGAGATATGTACAGTGTACAGTGTACAAAAATTTCAATCTATACAACCACTCCTGAAAATACACTCCACTACATACCATATCGATGAGAAAAAAAAACACGGATAAATGATAATAATAGTATAATACAAGAAAAATAACACTCTCTCTTCAATAAGAATATGAAGACTAAACTCGAAAACAATTCCTTGTGCGGTCTGAAACAATCTAAAAACTTCCCAAATATCAAGTGGAAACCGAGTTCTGATCCTGAGAATGGAGTCCCACAAAATTGAAGATCCACACAGACAGGAGCTGCAGTGAGAAGGAAAGAGTAATGTCAATGATCAAAAGTATGAGCACATTTGCTTGAGCTTAAAAAAAGTAAAATTACTATTAATTAACTTTTTGTCATCGTGCACTTATCTCTGCCTATGGAACATCTACCAGTTTCTGGGGATTCACTTTTTCTTCGTTACCTTTTTACTTATTCTCTCTCTTTGCCTGGAGGTGTATGGAGAAGGATGCAGGTTTCAAACTATCGTATCAATGAAGGCCGTTGACGGGAATTATTGATCTTTGTTAAATTACAGAAAGGAAGCAAAAGCTTTTCAGGTGCTAGATATTTACTTGTATTTGATGCTTACATGTATCATGTATGGCATTTTACTATAACTATAAGAGCTTGTTCAGCTAAGCTTAGAAGTATCTTTTGTTCTAAGCATGTTTGAATAACTTACTTTTTATTACTTCTTTAAAAAAAAAAAGTTCAATTTTTTTTTCAAAGTAAATCTTCCCTTACTGTCCAAATAAGTTACTTTATTTTCAACTTAGACCGTAAAAAGAATTATTCATTTTAAAATTTACATATTTACTTATATGTGAACTTTTTAAGCTTAGCCAAACAAGATCTAAGAAAGTAGAAACAGAGCAGCAGATATGACACCGAACTTCACACCTATAAACTTCACTTAATTTTGGTTACCTAAAAAACTTATAACATCTCTTGACTCCGTCTGCCAAAATTGTAAGGAGACGCTGAGCCTGAAGATGATGGAAGTGTTCGCTTCACAAATGGATGGTCCAAAAGCTGGGCGGCAGAAGGGCGTGCGTTTGGGTCGACTTGTAGACATTGGAGGATAAAATCCCGTGCATAGCTGGATAGAGATTCGGGAATGGGTGGTCGCTCACCCCTTCCTATCTTAAATAATGCAGGCATCTGTTGTGAAAAAAGAATATTCCGACAAGCTCAATAAGGAAGAATTGCATGGTATCTTAAAAGACAAAAACAGTGAATCATTTATCAGCAATTTCTGGGAAACTAAAGTTCAGCATATGCACTAAAGTCCTTATCCAAGAATATGTTTCGACTAAGATATTTCAGACAGGACGTCTGTCTTCTGCCCTAGAAGAAGAGATTTAATTTTAGTCCCCCATTTTCTGCACTTTAAAACATGTTTGGCTAAGCATAAAAACAGGTCAAAGTTACTTGGACATAATTTTTTTTTTTTTTCTTTTTTCTTTTTTTGTTACAAACATGTTTGGACAAGTTACTTTCTTCTTACTTTTAAATAAAATAAGTTACTTACTTTGAAAGTAACTCTTACCCTACTATTAAAATAAGAACCTTATTTCTAACTTTGATCAATAAAAGAATATCTATTTTTAACTTATTTAACTACAATTTATAAGTAAACTTTTTAAGCTTAGCTAAACATGCTCTTAGCAATGCAAATATTATTTTGTCAACTTCCAGGGGTAGACAAGATTCTATCTAAAGTTGATCAAATTTCGAAACAAGTGGCTTTTTTAGGGTCGATAGTAGTTGAAAATCAACACTCGTGAGGAGATTTCCTTCACCCTTCTTTCCCATTTCTATTATCTGTAATCTGTTTCATCATTTCATATGAAATCTCTCTAGAATTTATTTCTCATATCAGGAACGTGAACCAATGCAAAATAGATAATAACATGACCTTCCATCAAATCAGAACGAGTGGTCACAGAAATGAAATGTCTTTTGAACTCTGTACATATACCTCAGTCTTTAGGATGCCCAAATTTTTTATGTTTTGAAAAACATCATAATGAACTATGTCATTCAGCATTTTGGTCACTCGTCAAAAAACCATCCAAAAGGTTTTAACGAGAACATTTTTTTCAGTATTTAAGAGGATAATGAACAACCTAAGGGAAAAGCTTCTATAATTAATTTAAGATTAGAAAAAGCAAAGTGCTTTCACTTACACATTCCAGGTTGAAGTAAGGAAAGCGTTGTGTTAGCATCTCTAGGACAGTGCACCCAAGGCTCCATATATCCGCTGCATGGCCGTATCCCCGGCTCCTAACAACCTGCCCATAAATTTAAAATAAGGTAAAGGTAATAATGAACATCCTCACACTTGATCTCCATCACTGAACTGGTAGCAAATAGATATATCCACAAAATCAATTTATGGACCCGACCATCAAGGAACACAAGGATGGTACAAGTGAAAGCCTTGTACAAGTTAATGGTACGACCATACCAAGCTCAATACATACAAATCAGAAACCGTGTATTTAACTTGTTGCGCTATTTAAATCTGGAGAAAGATAGTCAAGGCAAACCTCGGGAGCCATCCAGAATGCAGTTCCCTTGCAAGATTTCACATCATTTAACTTGGTAGCCTGAACAAACACATTAACGATAATTATTAGAAATAGTGACAGTAGCAATTGTAGTAAACTATTTCCAAAACTACACTAGACAAAAAGGCACTGTAATCACAAAAAAGAGGGGGGGGGGGGGGGGGGGGGGGGGGGGGGCAGATTGGACCTTTGCAAGGCCAAAATCAGCAAGTTTGACTGATCCATTTGCATCCACCAATATATTTGCACACTTGATATCTCTGTGAGAGAAGAGGAAAAACTATACTTTAGCATTGTTATATTTTCTAAAATTAAAAATAGGAAACTCATTGCCAGGTCAACTCATCAACATACAGCAAAATAAGTTTTGGAACTCCAAAACTCATTTATTGGAAGTTAGTATAGATCATAAAAAACTGAAAACCGGATTATACAGGGTCATTTTGTTTAATCACCTGTGGACCACATTTCTGTCATGCAGATATTTCAAACCATGTAAAATCTGCCTGGTATAAGCTGAGACCTGGGAATCTTGAAGGTTATACTTCTGGTAAAGGCTCAAAAGGGAGCCTTTGGTAACCAGTTCAAGAAAGATATAGAGATTTGATTCATCCTGCAAAGAAAGCAAAAAATTGTTAGCATTTCAATGTAGTTTCTCCAAGAGACAAAATATACAAGGGTTTGCAAGGGAAGATGCTCAGAATCTAACATGTAAACAATGGACTAAGAGAAGGTTAATACTAGTGTAAAATATTTAATTTCATGGCAAAAGTATTACTTTTACAAATGCCACAGAGGTTTATATATTTAGTATGTAATGATCTAAGGAACTAAAATCCAAAAATACTGCAATATAGACATCTGTCAGTTCCAAGAGCCGCAAAGGAAAGAATCTCAAGTTAGCATTCGACATTGAAAAGGTGCACAATCAAGGGGAAATTTCAGCAAATGAAAGAGCACCAATCAATGCCAAAGAAAGCAAGGGAGAAAAACAAAACAAATAGCCAAAAATAAATACCTTTGTAGCGCCATAATACTGGACTATATTTTCATGTTCGAACTGACTGAGAAGAGCAATTTCCTGAACAAATCAAAAGAAATTTATGAAAAAAACACAAACATATCAAAAGAAATTAATGAAGAAAACAGCGAAACAGTTCACATAAGGTTGAGAATATTGACTCGAGACAGTTACATAGCCTTGAAGGCAGAAAACTTAGTACACATGATAACAACTGAGCAATGAGCAAAAACTTGAGCCTGCTTGACCTGCTCAAGTTGGATGATACTTTGCTTTCCCTCGTCCCCTTGATCAAGCAAAGATACTTCCTTGACAGCAAAAAAGAATCCACCACTGAAATAAAGCAAATTTATGATAGGGTTAGCAAATCATAACAAACATATAAAATGTGTTTCAGATCTTCCATATCATGTAAACTAAAAACGAAATCCGCACTTCACAATATTGTGCTACACATACAAAATAGGATAAATAAAATTCTTTTTCTATATTTGAACTCTTAACTGGCAGAATAATATCTTGGGAAAAAATGAAGTAAATGGCGAAGGGAAAACAAAATAACAGGCAGTGAAGTAAAACAAGTGGAAGAAAAATCCCAGAGAGAGAATAGAATGGAATTATTCACATATATACATAGACAACCACATGAAAGGGAAAATCTTCAAAGATTTGGCAAAGAAAACTTTAGCAAGATTTAAGATCTCTATTCATAGATGTGAGCAAATTCACCTCCTCATACTTCCTTCCCTCACTCACGGCTCACACGCATACATAGAGACCTATACAGAAAAATCTTTACACCCCACATCCCAAATGCCACCAAAAGAAAAACATCACTATGCCTCTATGCTCAGTGATAGAACCACAAGTTATCTTAGAGCTGTAATCAACAACATCAAACAATATTATATAATTTGTAGTATACCAAGTGCCATGTTATAACCCCATGTCTTGTAAACTCGGTCAAAAGGAAAACAGAATTTCGTAAAAGGAAAAGAAAGCATTTAAAGA
The DNA here is from genome assembly GCA_030279155.1 of Forsythia viridissima. NCBI lineage: Eukaryota > Viridiplantae > Streptophyta > Magnoliopsida > Lamiales > Oleaceae > Forsythia > Forsythia viridissima. The sequence continues at coordinate 5,422,346 of CM059038.1, forward strand.
TATACTACTGTCACCAGAAAGATCTTAAAAAGAATGTAATAGATTAATGAACAAATAAAGTTATCGCTGTAGATCATCTAACTTTATTATACATGAAGCCCAGCAACACATGAGAAGTTTCACTCTTTTCGAATTAGCAGAAAATATTATTGAATTCATCCGGATATTAGGAACTTAGAGGTTCAGATTAAATTATTAATAAAAAAATCTTTTTTAAATTGGACCCTCTGGGCACAGGGCCAAGGTGGGTTCAACTAAAAGCAAGGGAACTTCTTAATTTTTATTTGAAGAACCTAAGGGTGTGTTCTCTTTAGTGTTTTGAACCCATTTTCCATTTTGTATTTTTGAAAATAGTGAAAATACGTTCTTTTTGCCATTTTTGAAAATGCATTTTCCAAAACACTAAAAAAATTTTCAAAGGAAATGGAAAATGGTATTTTCATCATTTTGTGTTTTGTGTACAACAAATGGCCGTTTTCCAAAACGGTTGAAAACGCGCGTTTTCAATGAGGAGGTCCGCGGTTCGAGTCTAGCAGCCGGCATTTTTTTTTTTTTTTCATGTTACGCTAGACAAAAAAAATTATAATTTAACCAATTTCCTCATTTTTCTTAACAAAAAGCTGTTCCTTGCCAAAATGGTTCGCATGCACAAATTCCAACAAGGAGGTCAAGGGCTCAACTCTCCAAATGCGCGGCTTCTTTGCTTTTGCTTTGAATTAATATAATTGTTTTTAATTCCAAATATAATTGTTTTTAATTGTTTTTAAATCCAAACATAATATTTTTTAATTGTTTTTAATTAATAATTATTTGTAACTCTAAATAATTCCAAGTTTTTAATTGTTATTAATTATTTGTAATTGTTTTTAAATATTTTTAAATTGTTTTTAAATATTTTAATTGAACTTAAATATTTTTAATTCCAACAATAATTGTTTTTAAATATATTTAATTGTTTAAAACAATGTTTTTACTTCCAAATAATTATTTTTAATTCCAAATAATTGTTTTTAATTATTTTGAATTTTTTTGAATTAATAATTGTTTTGAATTCTAAATAATTCCAAATTTTTGAAATGTTTTTAATTCAAACAATAATTATTTTGAATTGTTTTTAATTGTTTTTAAATGTTTTTAAATGTTTTTTATTAATAATTATTTTTAATTCTAAATAAGTCCAAATTTTTAAAAAAATTCAAGGAAACGCATTTTCGAGTTTTCTGTTTTCAGAAACGATTTTTGAAAATTTCAAAAAGAACGCATTTTCAAAAATCTCAAAACAAGCACTCAAAACACAAAATACAAAATGAATTCAAAACTCAAAACACAAAACAGAAACTTAAAGAGAACACCACCTAAGTTTTCCAAACTTTCAGTGAGACCGCTTAAACCCATTTGAGTGGCTCTGCCACTCTACCTGTATTCTTATGCAGAATGAATTGAATACATTCTCCTGGTCCCAGGCCATGGTATCAAACATTCCATGAATTCATTCTTTCAACTATTAATAACAGCGCAGTGGATACCAGTAGTGGTATCACTGGAGCCCAGGATATGTAACCATAAAAAATTCACTGGGAATTATGCATGTTAAGCCACTTTGCAAAGCTCACTGCAATACACCTGAATTTTCCTATAGTAGAACATTAAGCAACTTCACAGCAGCTCATTGAAATACATGAATTATGGTTTTTCCAAAGTACAGGTGTAGACTAAACTAATATTTAGGTATTGGCAAGAAAACAGCGACAGATGATACCTTTAGCTAATATTGATCTAAGATAAGTAGGGACAGAGAATTTCAAAATTTTAATCTATTGAGTCGAGAAGATTATTAGAAACTTATAGACAGCTAGGAAAAGCTTTGAGGCCCTGTAACCCTTCATGGCTCATTTAGCAAGACCAATTTTGCATAAAAAATTTAAAGAATGCTCATAAGATTCTAAAAAGGTAGGAATTTTTAGTCCAGCTCCTCCCAAACACAACATCCATCCAACAACACCTTGAATGATCTTGGAACACTTTTAGAAATATATATTTGGGAAAACTTTAATCAGAAGATACCATGGTTTCTTTCGCAACAAGTCGGTTTTAATGTCAAAGCATCACTAGTGCAACTAGTTCTGTATCCGCAATTTATCCCTACCAGACTAAAAACAGGTCTTCCACAGTAACTTAGATTCCTAGTTCCTGAGAAAAATGATAGTGACATCTCCTCTCTCTGCTAAATTGTACTCCTTTTATTTCATTTCCCCCAAAAGTTTTGAAATGGTTTCTAAACCAAAACCTAGTCAGTTCTAATAGCATGTACACATGTTTAGAAACTAATCACTAATTTTTCCAACCAAGCTTTTGACTTTTACCACATATGGAAATTTTTTTATAACAATGAATAATGAAAGAATACGAACAAGAAGATCTACACAAGTACTTTTCTAGAAGCAATCAAAACCTTGCAACAGCTAAACGATTTGAAAAAACTGAGTAACTCGATCTCTACTATAGACAATTTCAGTAAATAATTTATACTGCTACCATATGGCATGGGTGAAATAGAAAAGTGATCAATAAACAGAGATGAATTATATTTGCCAAAAATAGCACTTACTCAGCAATTCCTTCATAAACAGTTCCGAATGATCCACGACCCAAGAGCTCACCCTTCTGCCAATCCATAATAATGCGTCTAAATCTCCAGTTGGGTGAAATATTAGATGTGGGCTCTGTCGTAGTACTCGAACAATCATCGTCATTTGAAGTTGTAAATGAAGGTGACTCTGAAAGCATTCCGCTTCTCATAACTACCCTTCTCATATTATCCTCCTCTCTGTCTTCCTCTTGCTCCTCACTCCTCCTACCCCTACGCTCTTCTTGAGCTTCCTCATCCTCCAAGCTAAACACAAATCCAGGAACTCTTTCACCTTCCAATGGAAAGTCCCAAGTTGAGCGTGAGTTTTCTATCACCGGCAATGACAGTCCAGGCACTGGCACCAGAACGGGTGGCCGCTGACCCTTAATACCATTTCCACGAAGTTCATCCAATACAGTACTAACATTTTCACTCAAAATTTGATCACTTGCGCTTACACTATCTCCCAACCTCTCCGCTAGTTCATCAACACGACCACTAACACTAGGGTTATCAGTAACCCTATTAATAACAAATACTGGCAATTCACTGAAACCCTCATTTTTGTCACTGATAATTACATTACTTATCCTACTACCAACATCATCAATAATTCCAGCATCAATATTACTAGTAACGGCCTCAATTTTCTGATTAACTATAAGAGGAGCAGAAGAGGATCGGACCTTCATGTTCTCATATTCCGCTGAAGATATCCCGAAATCATCTATCCCAGAAAACCCCAACGCATTGCAGATAATTTCAATTTCACCATCAATCCCCTCGATGCGAAAGCTCTTCTTGTCACTGTACAATTCAAGAGACCGTGTGCGCAGTGAAGAGTCCTCCGATGAGTAGTACGACGAAGACGATGTTGAGGGCGTAGAGGGGCATAAATCGTAATTGATGTTATTGTTAGCGTTCCGGCGCTCGAGTCTCGGTGGCGGCTTCTGCTTGCGGCGGCTTCCGCCGGAACTGGAGCTGGAATTCATGCGGGTTTTGCTTCGGTCGGAGCTATGAATTAAGAATTTCGGTATTCGATGCATTGTGATGGGAAATCAAAATCCATGAATTGAAAGAAAAACCTTAATTTGAAATTTTCGTAAAAACAGGAAAAAAAAAATTATAAATGAGTTATGAAGGAGAATAGTAAAAGGAGGCGTCTGGTCTGGGGCGAGAGAGGATAGAGAAAATGGAGATGCAAGTTGGAGTAACCAGTTGGGTATTTTTCCGTACCTCTTCCTTCTGTCGCACTTTTGAATCATAATGTCGCCGTTGACTTGACTCCCAAAATCTAAAGGCTAGAGTTAAAATGTTACTTTTTTTTTTTTTTTTTTTATCGAATAAAATGTTGCTTTTTTTTATTTGAATGTATGCTTGATAGTAAAGAAATTAATTTTTTAAATATTTATATTTTAAATTATAGATGAATGTGTAAATAAAAAGTGTGTTGTAAGTTATGATTCTTATGAAATGTATAGATAAAAAATATGTTTGACTAATTTAACCAATTAAAATTATAATTTAAGTATCATCAAACATATGCTCGTTAATTTATAGTTTTTGAATCAAAATAATTTTTTTTTATTGTGTTTTCGATTTTTCTAATCGAATCGATCATTCCGATCCAATTATTAGTACATTGATTTTATTAAAGTTATTTAACTTTTTCTAAATTAATTATTAAATTTTCTAAAAATTGTAATGCATGACTAAGTTTAAAGGTAGAATTTTAAGTTTTTCAGATTTAGGCGAGACTTATGAGAGAGCAAGATAAAAGTAATGCGAGGGCAAGACGTAAGGCGTAGTTAAACATAAATGTTGTGCCTCACGTCTAAACAGAGTCTAGACGAAACTTAAACAGACTTTTTAGAACATTGATTTAGAGTATTTAAACATTCAATTTGATTTGTATCGATCTGAATTTGAAAGTAACTTTATGACCGAAACGATGATGCAGCTTAAAAAATTCTGTGAATACGTTAGTTTTAGGGAAATTCCTTCAAGGGTCTCTCCAACTTTTCATGAATATGGTAGTCGTGTCTTCTACCTTTTTTTTTAACATTTTACGCAAGGTATTCCAAGTCTGACAAAAAACGTCTATTTAATTGTCACCGTATTCTTTTATTAGTACAGTATTTTAATTGCACTAAAAATTTTCAATATTTACTTATTATTACTTTTATGCTTTTACTTTTTTGTCTCATTCTTATATTTAATCTTCTATTAATTAGTACATATAGTCGTGATGATGATTTTTGTCCAAGATATTATTTTAGAGTGCTTTGAAACAAGGGACAAATATTCTATAACACTTTTATATTTATTTTTTCTTCGCTTATCTAAAAATATGAGGGGAAAATAGTGTTCTATACGACTTTTTTGGACGAAAATCATCATTAGGGTCAAGATGTGCTAATTTATCAAATATTGATAATAAAAAATAAGAATGTGACGGAAAAAAAATTTAAGACATAAGTATGATAATTAACAAAGATTATGGACTTCTAGTACAATTAAAATAGCGACTATGAATAGTATTATTCTAATTTAAAATATAGTTGTACCAAAAGAAAAATATGGTAATAATATAACTACCCTTAAGATAATTTAAACAGTTACCATTTGATTTTTGGAATAAAAGAAATTTTTTGGGACAATTTTACATTTGCACTCAAACATCACTTGAATGTTGACATTTAGCATCTAAATAGATATTTTCCGTTAAAATAGGATACCGAATTCATAATATTAAAAAGTGGGAACACGAGTGCCACAAATAAAATATTAAGAACACGATTGCCACATTTATAAAAAAAAAATTAAATAAAATTGTCAAACAATCATATTTTGTAGATGCATTGAACTCTCAAACACAATTAGCAAAGGCATTTAATGAACTTTTATAGGTCAATTTCCGTCAAGTCAACAATTATTATTTAACATTTAAAAACAAAATGTTTAAACCGAAACAAAAACAGGAGTTTATTTCTAATGACTCCATTAAGAGGGTTCTTTTTCTTTTTCTTTTTCAAATAGAATAAAGATATTTAAGGAATTATAATTTAAGAGCAGTCAACTTATTAAAAGATTAAAATAATAATCAGAAAAATAAAACTTATTTAGAACCTGTTCTCTATATGTTTTTTTTGACTTAATATTTTAGACTTTTCAAGATTTTTAAATGTGAAATAACTATTTTACCCTTAATCAACACAATTTTATTTCTAAATGATAAAGACAATATAGTCATTTTACATTTAAAAACTTTGCAAAGTCAATTGTCAAACCAAAAATACTCATTTTCTTTGTTCAGAATCTAAATCAAACAAGCTCTTAATTTCTCATTATATAGAATTCTTCTTACTTTAGTTGGAAAGGAGTTTTGATTGACGTCACCCATTTGGGAAAGTTAAGTACCACCGACGTCAGAGGTTTCGTCACTGGTTCATTGGGTCACCACTCAACCCTAGCATTATAATGAACTTCATAAGAAAGTTCTTAGCATCCATTTATTTTGAACAATGCATTACACAAATAATTTTCATTGGGTCACCACTCAACCCTAGCATTATAATGAACTTCATAAGAAAGTTCTTAGCATCCATTTATTTTGAACAATGCATTACACAAATAATTTACTCAGAGCAATAGTGTCAAAATGTACTCAACCTCCTTCCGATGTCCACTCCTGACTGTCAAAATGTCTCGGACTGAAAAGTTTGACATAGATCGTGCATGAATTTACCTAATGTAAAATATGAGAGAAAATATATGTGGAGAAATTATTCTCTCTTTATATTGATATAATATAATTATGAATGAGGTACAAGATATATATGTATATATATATACTAATAGATGACTAATAGAAATCTAATAAGAAAAAGAATATAAGGTAAAGAGTTTTACCTATAATAGGAATATTACATGTATGGTATCCTACTACATGGTATTCTACTGTAAATAGAATTCTAATACTCCCCCTCAAGTTGGAGCATGTATGTCAAAAGTGCTCTACTTGTGAGTGAAATTGTGAAATGCCTCATTGCCCAATGCTTTAGAAAATAAATCCGCAATCTGATTGTTGCTTGGAACATAGACAGTCTTGATCTCCCCCTTATCAATTCGTTCACGAACAATATAACAATTTATTTCAATGTGTTTTGTGTTGACATATGGTTAACTTTAAACCTTAATGTTTTGATTATTACAAACAAATTGGTTATGTTTTCTAACATTTTATTTTCAAGCAAAATTCAAAGCGCTACAAATCGAACTCTCATGCAATGACAAGTTCAAAGTCAAAATCAATTCAAGAGTTCAAGCATCTCAAGATTCGAAGATCAAGATTGAAGAATAGATTTTTAGATAAAATTGTAAAGGTATTAATTCTTTAATCCTTAGCAATTAAATGAACGAAAGCTCAAATATTTTTATGCACAAAACATATGTCATTATCATTGCATAAAATACTTTTATCAAAGTCAAAAATCAAGTTTTTAAAACTACAGAAACGGTCATCCGTTTGATCATCCGTTTGAACAGAGAGTTCAAACGGTCGACCGTTTGGATGAACCGGTCGACCGGTTGGCTGTCCTTCTCCAAAAAGTGTCCGTTCTGATTTTTTTTCAGTTCCAACGGCTAGTTCTGACTAAGTAAACGGTCGACTATTTGGTCATCCGTTTGGGTCATCCGTCTGGACAAAAATTGACGAAAATTCATCTCTATAAATACCACTTCATTTATTATCATTCCACAACACTTATAAGAGCATTTATAGAGAGAATCAAATTGAAATACTTCATTCAAATCTTCATTGCATTTATATCTTCAATATCTCTTATTGAAAAACTTTGTTTGATTAAATCAAACCTTTGATTCATCTTTCTCAACAAAGTTTTCTTCTAACACTTGAGCTTTCCTCATTCATTGCTATTCATTAAAGTGTTAGTCTCTCTTAGAACTAAACTTGTATCTATCATTCATCTAGAGAGAAATACTCAAATCAATCTCTTTATATTTTTGGGTCATATTGAGGTCCTGTGAAAAGCTCAATATTGTATAAGGATCGGTGCTCCTTGTTTGTAAGTCACCGGATACATTGTAAGGGTTTGGATTGCACCATAAGTCAATCAAAATAGTGGAAAGGCCGTGCTCGTGTTGGAGAGCTTGGTAACGGGGGACGTAGATCATTGGTTGGATCGAACCTCCATAAAAATCGTTTGCACTCTCTCTTCTCTTTTATTTACTTATATATTGTGCTTATATTTTTGTGAATCATCTTTTATTTTCTTAAATATCATTTTTGAGAATATTTTTCGAAAAAGTTTGAGAAAACCAATTCACTCCCCTCTTGGTTAGTTATTCTTGGGCTATCAATTGGTATCAGAGCAAGGTGCTCGTTTTTTTTTAAAGATTACACAATCTTGAGTAATGGCTAACCAAAATTTTCAAAACCTTGAGGGTCACTCTACAAATCGTCCTCCCTTCTTTAATGGCTCCCACTACAATTATTGGAAAACTAGAATGATGATTTATATTCAATCAATTGATTATAACATTTGGGAAGTCATCGAGTTTGGTCCATATGTGCCTACAAAAGTTATCAAAATTGATGATAAACCGGACGAAACTATTTCTAAGCCTAGAGAAGAATATGATGAAGAGGATAAAAGAAAGTTGTCTTTAAATGCTAGAGCCAAAAATTTACTTTATTGTGCTTTAGACAAAAATGAGTTTAATCGTATTAGCACATGTGATTCCGCATATGATATTTGGCATGCATTGGAGATAACTCACTTAGGTACCAACAAGGTTAAAGAAACCAAAATAAATCTTTTGACAAAAGATTTTGAAAATTTCTTTGTGAAACAAGATGAACCCATTGTTGATATGATTACTCGTTTCACTGGTATTATTAATGGCCTTAAGGGCTTTGATCGAAAATTTACTAACAGTGAACTTGTGAGCAAAATGCTTAGGTCTTTATCGGAAGATTGGAGCTCCTTGAGGATGTTGATAGAAAATACAAAAGATATCAACACTTATCCATTAGAGGAGCTGTATGGAACATTGATGACATATGAGCTCAACAATGCCGAAACAAAGGAGAAAACGAGGAGAAGCAAAGAAGAAATAAAGGAGCCTCCCAAGAAGCAAATTGCTTTGAAATCAACAAATGATGAAGGATCCTCCAATACAAACATGAGTGATGAAGAACTTGATGACTTAGTTCTTCTTGTCAAGAAATGGAGAGAATTTCGAAACAATAGGCGATTTCAAAAGAAAGAGGACAAAAGTGAAGAAAAGAACAAAAAGATCATATGCTATGATTGTGACAAACCCGGTCACAAGAGGACCGAATGCCCAAACAAGAAGAAGTTCATAAAAAAGAAAGCACTTCAAGCTACATGGGATGATAGTGATGAAGATGATCAAGAAGAAGATGAAATTCAAGAAGAAATTGCTAACATGTGCTTCATGGCTATTGAGGATGAGGTAAGTACAAATAACAATGATTCTTACATTGACTTATCTTCTTCCTATGATGAAATTCTTGAAGAATTTGAGAAACTTATGTCAAAATACTCTATTCTTAACAATAAACATTCTTTGTTGAAAAATGTTGTCAAGAAGCTCTTTATTGCTCAAAAGGACTTTGAAAAAGAGAAAGATGATCATAAGTCTTTAATTAAAGAAAATGTTTTATTGAAAGAAAAAGTGGATGATTTAACAAGCATTGTTCACAAATTTACCCAAGGAAAGAAAAATTTTGAATTAATGCTTGGTAAGCAAAAATGTGTGTTCAACAAAGGGGGAATTGGATATAAACCTCTCTTGAAACAAAAATCCCTTGAAACCATTTTTGTAAAGTCATCCAATTTTTCCCAACAAAACATCACATGTAGTTTTTGCAAGAAAAATGGTCATGTTGCTTATAATTGTTTAACTAAAAAGAAATTATACTTTGAAAGGAAACACAAGTGGATAAAAGAATCCACAAGCTCTAACTATCAAGGACCCAAACTTATGTGGGTACCAAAAATCAAAAATTAAAATTATTTTTGTAGGTACCACAAAAAGTCAAGAGCAATTGGTTCTTGGATAGTGGTTGTTCGAAGCATATGACGGGAAATCGATCTTTACTATCAAATCTCAAAAGAAAAGATGGAGGTCATGTGACGTTTGGAGACAATGCCAAAGGAAAAATCATAGGCATTGGAAATATTGGTAATCGTTCTTCTCCATCTATTGAAAATGTTTTATTAGTTGATAACCTCAAACATAACTTACTTAGTATAAGTCAATTGTGTGATAAAGGTTATCTCATTAAATTTGATTCTTCCAATTGCCTCATTGAGGATGCTATATCTAAAGAGGTATTGTTCATGGGGAGCCGAAGTAAAGATGTTTACATCATATCAATTGAATTTGAAATTGAAAAGGAAATAAAATGTCTTTCAAGTATAAAGGATGATTCTTGGTTATGGCATAGGAGATTAGGTCATGTTAGCATGGACTTACTTTCAAAAATCTCCAAAAATAACTTTGTAAAAGGGTTGCCAAATATAAAGTTTGAAAAAGATAAAATTTGTGATGCTTGTCAATTTGGAAAACAAGTAAAGAGTTCTTTCAAACTTAAACAACACTCTTCTACTTCAAGACCTTTACAACTTCTCCACATGGACTTATTTGGACCTTCTAGAACCGCTAGTTTAAGTGGAAAACATTATGCATTTGTTATTGTTGATGATTTTTCAAGATATACTTGGGTCATTTTCTTGAATTTAAAAGGTGAAACCTTAAATGCATTTAAACATTTTTGCAAAAGAGTCCAAAATGAAAAAGGATACACCATTACCACAATTAGGAGTGATCATGGTGGAGAATTTGAAAATATAGCCTTTGATGATTTTTGCAAATCCAATGGATATGAACATAATTTCTCGGCTCCTAGAACTCCTCAACAAAATGGTGTAGTAGAAAGGAAGAATCGAACATTGCAAGAAATGGCTCGGACCATGTTGAATGAAAATAATTTACCAAAATACTTTTGGGCCGAAGCCGTAAACACTTCATGTTATATCCTAAATCGAGTTTTGGTAAGTCGAAAGAAAACCAAAACTCCATATGAGCTTTGGAAAAATAGAATTCCCAATATTGGATATTTTAAAGTTTTTGGTTGCAAGTGCTTTATTTTAAACACAAAAGAAAACTTGGGAAAATTTGATCCAAAATCCGATATTGGAATTTTTCTTGGATATTCATCTACTAGCAAAGCTTTTAGAGTTTTCAACAAAAGGACTTTAGTAGTTGAAGAATCCATGCATGTTGTTTTTGATGAAACTAACTCAATTGGGCAAGAAAAAGTCATTGATGATGAAGATTTGGAAATCCCATTTGAGCAACTAAGCATTCAAAATCAAGACAAAGGGAATCCAAATAACATTGAAAGTCAACAAGAGGAGGAAACAATTATGCAACAAAATGAAGAAGAACCTCATGAAGATCCCAACACTTCATCATTACCAAAAGAATGGAGGTTTGTCCCCTCTCATCCAAAAGATCTCATCATTGGTGATCCATCAAAAGGGATAAGTACAAGAAATACTTTTAAAAATTTTCATAACAATTGTGCATTTCTTTCACAAATTGAGCCAAAGAATTTTAAAGAAGCCGAGTTTGATGAATTTTGGATTCTAGCTATGCAAGAAGAACTAAATCAATTTGAAAGAAATCATGTTTGGGATTTAGTTGCTAGACCAAATTCACAAACCGTAATTGGCACAAAATGGGTTTTTCGAAACAAACGAGATGAAAATGGCATAATTGTGCGTAACAAAGCTAGATTAGTGGCTCAAGGTTACAATCAAGAGGAAGGTATCGATTTCGAAGAAACTTTTGCCCCGGTTGCTAGATTAGAGTCAATTCGTATGCTTCTTGCTTTTGCATGTCATAAAAATTTTACTCTCTTTCAAATGGATGTCAAAAGTGCATTTTTGAATGGAGTTATTCAAGAAGAAGTTTTTGTTGAGCAACCACCCGGTTTTAAAAATCATAAGTATCCGGACAAAGTTTTCAAACTTAGAAAAGCCCTTTATGGTTTAAAACAAGCTCCTAGAGCATGGTATGAGAGGTTAAGTAAATTTCTCTTATCAAATGATTTTTTAATGGGTAAAGCGGATACAACATTATTTATAAAAACCAAAAAGAATGATATGATAGTTGTTCAAATTTATGTTGATGATATTATTTTTGGTGCTACTAACATTTCCCTATGTGAAGAATTTTCTAAGTGCATGAGTAGGGAATTTGAGATGAGTATGATGGGTGAACTCAAGTTCTTTCTTGGTCTCCAAATCAAACAAACCAATGATGGAATATTCATTAGTCAAACTAAGTATATCTTGGATATGCTCAAAAAGTTTGAAATGGAAGAGTTGAAGCCAATGAACACTCCAATGAGCTCATCAATCAAACTAGATAAAGACGAGCAAGGTACTTCCATTGATGTAACAAAATATCGAGGTATGATCGGATCCCTTCTTTATTTAACCGCTAGTAGACCCGATATTATGTTTAGTGTATGCTTATGTGCTAGATATCAATCTAATCCCAAGAATTCCCATCTTAGTGCCGTAAAACGCATTTTCCGTTATCTTAGTGGAACTAGATCTTTAGGTCTTTGGTATCCCAAAGAAACTCATTTTGATTTACTTAGCTTTTCGGATGCCGATTGGGCCGGTTGCACAATTGATCGTAAAAGTACTAGTGGAACGTGCCATTTTCTAGGCTTTGCTTTAGTTTCATGGTTTAGTAAGAAACAAAATTCCGTTGCCTTATCAACCGCCGAAGCCGAGTATATCTCCGCCGCTAGTTGTTGTGCTCAAATCCTATAGATGAAGCAAACTCTAAATGATTATCACATTTCTTTCGAAAAAGTTCCTATTATGTGTGATAATACAAGTGCGATCAACTTATCTAAAAATCCCGTTTTGCATTCTCGTACCAAACACATCGAGATTAGACATCACTTTTTACGAGACCATGCACAAAAGGGAGATATAACTTTGGAGTTTATAAACACCGAAAAACAATTGGCCGATATTCTCACAAAACCTCTAGCACTTGAAAGATTTTCATACATTCGACGAAATTTAGGCATACTTGATGAAGGTGAAATATGTGGCTAAACTCTATGCATTTTTATGATTGATTGCACTTTATGTGACAAATATGTGTTAAAGATTGATAATAAGACCAAAAAGCAAAGTTTATAATGTTTTTGGGTCAAACGGACGACCGGTAATTTAAACGGTCGACCGTTTAATGTCAAACGGATGATCCGTTTGATCATCCGTATGAGCAGAAACTTTTGCCAAAATTAAAAAGGTTAACCGGTTGACCGCCTCAATAAACCGGACGTCCGCATGATATTAACCGGACGACCGTACATCATCCGCCTACTTATCCGGTTGAACAGAAAGTTTAACCATCATTTTTTTTGTCAAACCGGTCGACCGTATAAGCGGAAATCAGGGTTTTTAGGTTAGAAATTTTTCAAATTTCTTCATTCCAACTTCCCTCGAACCACGGTTTTCTCTCCAAATCTTCCTCAAATCTTCCAATCTTTCCAAAATCTTTCCAAATTTCTTTCAAAATCTCAAAACCCATATCATTTCACGCCTAAATCTTCAAAATTCCCAATTTTTGTCCACCAAATCGCGATAAATCCCCCAAACGGACGATCTTCAACTCTTGGCTCCAAATCCGGTTCCTCAACCATGCCTCGAAAGAAAATGGCAGCCAAACGACCTAGGAGAGAAAGGCTACCATCTCCATCCTCCTCCTCCTCCGACGACAATCCTCTATCCAAGCGCATCGAAGGAAGTCCGGTTCTCATTGGTAAGAACGTCGATCTTGCCTCTTTCACATACGAAGCACCATCTTTTAACATTGAAAATCTTTTCACGGGTATGGGGTGGGTTCCTCTTCTCACTATCAATGAAAATGTTTACCCCCCCATTATCAAAGAATTTTACAAAAATATGACTTATTCTCCGGGGTCGGGCATTTCATCCTTCGTTAGGGACAAACGAATTAAGATCACTCAAGATCTTATTCGAACCCTTCTCCATCTTGAAAATGGTGGTATGCGTCTTTATACCAGTAAGACAATTCCTCACACCGACGAGTATAATCTCGTCGAAGCTTGTTGTAATGTCACCGGCAAGCATTTTGAGGCTGCCGTTCGTCTTAGTTCAAATCAACTTACTCTTCCTTGTCGTGTCCTCCATAACATCATCGCCCACATCATTGTCCCTCGAAAGGGTCATTTGGATGAGGTCAATCATTTCGATGCTTTTGTACTCGACTCAATCCTCCGAGGGCGTAAGCTCGATTTCTCCTATATCATGATCCAACACATGAACTACGCCCTTAGCGGCAAGAGTTCTAAGGCCCTTCCCTACGGCATGATTCTTACCAAAATCTTTCAACACTTCGATATCTCCTTCCGTGATACAATGATCCTCCTTCCGAAAGCCACCGACACCATCAATATTCTAACACTCAAAAGAATGAAAATTGTAAAGGAGAACGGTCAATGGGTGGCAAAGTCAAAGGGCTTTGATGAAGAGTCGGGACCCTCCACTCTACCCTTCTAGGGGGAAGATATCGACGAAGATGCTCCTCCGTCCCCTCCGCGGCAAAGATCACAAAGGCCGTCGTCCTCCACTTCCGGTCATAACGAGGACCAATTCACTTTACTGCATGGACGGATCGACTCACTCACTTCTTCAGTCGAGGGCCTACACCATACCATGGGGACTCTCCAGCACTCTGTTGCCGACATAACGACATTGCTCCGAGATCTTCACTCCCGTCTCGATGCCGTGCTTCCTCCACAGCCGCCACCGGAGCCTTAGTTTATTTTTGCTGTTTTTGTAGCTATGTTTTTGAAAACGAAGTCTATGTTCTATCTTTATTTTATGAAATTATGCTTGTTTTTTTAAGTTTATCAATGAATGGCATATGTTATTTCATTTAAACCTTAATGTTTTATCAATTAATGTTTTTGCCTTTTTGTTTATGCCAAAAGGGGGAAAATACATATGTGATGTGATGTGATGTGATGAACTTGTGTGATGTGATGAACTTGTGATGAAATATATGTGATGTGATGAACTTGGCATGAAATATGTAATGTGATGGATTTGGCATGAACTATGTGATCAAATGAAATCGATATCATGTAATGAGATAAAATTGGCAAATCAAATGAAAATGTGATACAAATTCATCAAATCATGTTTACTTGAAAAATAAAGGGGGAATATACATGCTTTATTGTATATTATTATCATATATTCTCACATTGTTTGTCATAATCAAAAAGGGGGAAATTGTTGACCTATGGTTAACTTTAAACCTTAATGTTTTGATTATTACAAACAAATTGGTTATGTTTTCTAACATTTTATTTTCAAGCAAAATTCAAAGCGCTACAAATCGAACTCTCATGCAATGACAAGTTCAAAGTCAAAATCAATTCAAGAGTTCAAGCATCTCAAGATTCAAAGATCAAGATTGAAGAATAGATTTTTAGATAAAATTGTAAAGGTATTAACTCTTTAATCCTTAGCAATTAAATGAACGAAAACTCAAATATTTTTATGCACAAAACATATGTCATTATCATTGCATAAAATACTTTTATCAAAGTCAAAAATCAAGTTTTTAAAACTGCAGAAACGGTCATCCGTTTGATCATCCGTTTGAACAGAGAGTTCAAACGGTCGACCGTTTGGATGAACCGGTCGACCGGTTGGCTGTCCTTCTCCAAAAAGTGTCTGTTCTGATTTTTTTTCAGTTCCAACGGCTAGTTCTGACTAAGTAAACGGTCGACCGTTTGGTCATCCGTTTGGGTCATCCGTCTGGACAGAAATTGACGAAAATTCATCTCTATAAATACCACTTCATTTATTATCATTCCACAACACTTATAAGAGCATTTATAGAGAGAATCAAATTGAAATACTTCATTCAAATCTTCATTGCATTTATATCTTCAATATCTCTTATTGAAAAACTTTGTTTGATTAAATCAAACCTTTGATTCATCTTTCTCAACAAAGTTTTCTTCTAACACTTGAGCTTTCCTCATTCATTGCTATTCATTAAAGTGTTAGTCTCTCTTAGAACTAAACTTGTATCTATCATTCATCTAGAGAGAAATACTCAAATCAATCTCTTTATATTTTTGGGTCATATTGAGGTCCCGTGAAAAGCTCAATATTGTATAAGGATCGGTGCTCCTTGTTTGTAAGTCACCGGATACATTGTAAGGGTTTGGATTGCACCATAAGTCAATCAAAATAGTGGAAAGGCCGTGCTCGTGTTGGAGAGCTTGGTAACGGGGGACGTAGATCATTGGTTGGATCGAACCTCCATAAAAATCGTTTGCACTCTCTCTTCTCTTTTATTTACTTATATATTGTGCTTATATTTTTGTGAATCATCTTTTATTTTCTTAAATATCATTTTTTAGAATATTTTTCGAAAAAGTTTGAGAAAACCAATTCACCCCCCTCTTGGTTAGTTATTCTTGGGCTATCATTTTGTTCTTTCATGATATACTGGATTAGCAGCAATATGCATTGCTGCTTGTGGGTGATCTACACATAAATCTGTTAGTAATTGTCTCAACCATATAAGCTCACATGTAATGGAAGCCATTGCCCTATACTCGACTTCTGCTGAAGATTTGGACACAGTCGTTTGTTTCTTGCTTTTCTATGATATAAGTGTCTTTCCCAAGCACGCACAATATCATGTAACTGACCGTCGTGTAGTAATATTTCCGGCCCATTCTGCATCACAAAATCTTGCTAGCTGCAATTTCCCATTTGATGGGAAATATAATTCTCGTTCTGGTGCCCCTTTCAAGTATCGGAGAATCGGTGAACTGCATTAAGATAGGATTGTCTAGGTGTCTGTATAAACTGACTGAGTGTATTGACTGAATATGAGATTTCTGGTCTGGTAATGGTTAGTTAAATGAGCTTTTCTACCAACCGTCGATAGTATGTGGGATCTTTCAATAACTTTTCATCAGTCAAATTAAATTTCAATGACTGCTCCATGGAAAATGCTGTAGGTTTTGATCCAAGTAATCCGACTTCTTGAAGAATGTCAAGAGTATACTTCCTTTAGTTTATTGAAATCCCCGATCTTGAGCGAGCAATTTCTATTCCAATAAAGTATTTTAATGTGCTAAGGTCCTTCAATTTGAATTGGGATGCAAGGAATGTTTTTGTAGTAGAGGTTGCTTCTCTATTGTTTCCTGTGACAATCATATCATCCACATATAAAAGAACTGCCGTAAATGAATTACCATTAACCTTTGTAAAGAGTGAGTAATCTACATGTGACTGTTTGAACTCAAACTGAATAATAGCAGATACAAATTTTTGAAACCAAGAACGAGATGCCTGTTTCAATCCATATAAAGATTTATAAAGTCGACATACAACTGGTGTCTCCCACTGTCGATGAAATCCAGGAGGGGGAGTCATATAGACTTTTTCATCAAGATCACCATGAAGAAAGGCATTGTGTACATCCATCTGATGAAATGTCCAGTCACGAATAGAGGCGATAGCAAGCAAGCATCTGACTGTAGTTAACTTTGCAACTAGAGCGAAAGTTTCATTATAATCAATCTCTTCTCATTGTGTAAACTCCTTTGCCACTAACTGTGCTTTGTAACGTTCAACTGTATCGTCAGAATGAAATTTAATTTTGAACACCCACTTACAACCAATAGGATGAGAACTTGGAGGAAGTGGTACAAGTGACCAAGTATTGTTTTCTTCCAATGCACGAATTTCATCATTCATAGCAGCGACCCATTTGGGATCCTGACATGCTGCCTCATATATAGCTGGCTCAATGATATGAGAAATATTATATGTAAAACCACGATGAATAGAAGAAAGATTACTATATAATACATACCTTGATATAGGATGTCGAGTGCTGGATTTGACTAGAAGAGACCCGGCTTGAGTAGGCAGAGTATGATTGATATATTAATCTTTCAGGTGAAATGGGGTTTGAATTGATCTTGTGGATCGTCGAAGTTGGTCATCTAGAGGGTGAGAAGAGGTAGGTGGATCAATGGTGGTTGGATACTGCTCAACCGGTTGACCGGTAGGTGAAGACGGTCGACCGTTTAAGCTCTCTGTTGAACCAGAAAAGGGAGTCGGTCGACCGATGGATCAACCGGCTGGACTCTCTGTTGAAACGGATGAGTGAACCGGTCGACCAGTTGGTCCGGATGATGGTTCAAGATTTTCAGGCAAGTTATCCGTTTCTGCTATGTGTTGGTCCTCAGGGTTTGTAAAATGTGGTGTTTCAACATCTAGAGGCATAGATTGTGGCAATGGGATGGAGTTGGTTTCATCATGTTGTTAGGAAGTGTATGAAAATATATTTTATGGAACACAACGTCTCGGGATACTACTAGCTTTTTGTCGGTTAGGTCATATAAGGTGTATGCTTTTTGTCCTGAGGAGTATCCAAGGAACACACACCGTTTGGCTCGTGTGTCAAATTTATGGCTGAGTCTAAGGTTGGTGGCAAAACATAGGCAACCATAGACACGTAAATGGGAATAAGGTGGTGGTTTCTTGTGCAATCTTTCGTATGGTGTTTTGTGTGAGAGCAATGGTGAAGGTATCCGGTTGATAAGGTAGCAAGCTGTTTTGATATGTTCTCCCCAAAATTTTAGCGGAAGATTGGCTTGAAATTTAATGGCACGAGCCACATTAAGGAGGTGGCGGTGTTTTCTTTCTACCACTCCATTTTGTTGAGGGGTATAAGGACATGATCTATGAAAAATAGTACCAAGAACGTTTGCAAAGATAAGAACTCTTGGCCATTGTCAGATCTCAGGATTTTTATAGTCAGATTGTGTTGAATTTTAACTCAAGCAAAGAAATTTTTAATTATGCTTTGAGTTTCAGATTTGTGACGCATAAGGTGTACCCAAGTATAACGAGAAAAGTCATCAACAATTGTAAGGAAATATCTAGCACCAAAATAAGAATAAATCCTATGAGGTCCCCAAATATCACAATGAATCAAATCAAATGGTTTATTGCTAGATATTTGACTGACTTTAAAGGGTAGTCTAGGTTGTTTTGCCAGATGACAAATATCACAAATATTGTGGGAATCAAAACTAATACCTAAGATACTTTGTGCTAGGAATTGAAGAGGTGAGGTTGAAGGGTGTCCAAGACGTGTATGTCATAGGTTGGTTGATCCACTGGTAGTATGATGTATTTGTGGTTTTTATGAAATGTAATATAGCCGTTACTCTGTTTTCTCAAGCCAATCGTTTTCTTCGTAGTCAGATCCTTTGTGACACAAAAATTAGGAAAAAATGTCACATTGCAACCTAACTCTCTAGTAAGTTTATTGATAGATAATAGATTAACTTTGAATTTGGGAACATGAAGTACATTATCAACAGTCATATTATTTTCAAAGTTAACTGTACCAATGGATTTAATAAGAGCATGACCCCAATTCGGTAATTGCACAGTTTTGTGCATTGGCATGAATTTATTCTCAAGAATCCCATCCTTCGTCACATGATCAGTGGCTCCGCTATCAATAATCTATGAATTACTCAAAGGGGTAATAGAGAAATTGATACCCAAGGTGTTAACACAAGGCTTGTCATTACCCGACTTCTTGTTTAGAAGTGTCATGATCTGTTCATATTCCTTGGTTGTGAGCATTTTGCCTTCCTTTGGGTCAAATGTAGAAGCGGTAGTAGTGTTTGTGAAGCGTTTGTTTCGTGGTTTCACGTTTTTTCTATGAAACTTGTACCCTGGAGGGAAGCCATTGATGAAATAGCAGGTATCAACGATGTGGCCAATCATCTTGCAGTAGGTGCACCGTTTCTATCCAAATTTCGTCGAAACGGTCGACCGGTTTGGCCGATCGTTATTTTTCCAGTTCGATCTCCAATTGATTAAATGTTTCCTTTCATGATCGAATTGTTGTAGAGCCATGGAATCCGATTGGATAATCATTGCTTCTATGATTTTTCTATCAACGTTTATGCAAAACATCGTCACTCTAATACCATGTAAAATATGAGAGAAAATATATGTGGAAAAATTATTCTCTTTGTATATTGATATAATATAATTATGAATGGGGTACAAAATATATATATATATATATATATATAATATTTTTATTCTAGGTAGAACTCTTTTTCTTATATTCCTTTTCTTATTAAGTTTTTATTAGTCATCCATTAGTATATATATATATATATATATATATATATATATATATATATACTAATGGATGACTAATAAAAACTTAATAAGAAAAGGAATATAAGAAAAAGAGTTCTACCTAGAATAAAAATATTACATGTATAGTATCCTACTACATGGTATGATATTCTACTGTAAATAGAATTCTAATACCTAACACGACTCATCTTCATTGACAAACTGACATTTAATCCGAGTGTAAAGACTCGCCATCCACATGTACAAAACTTGTGCAAAGAAAAAGTGTTATGGGTCTATAGGCCCAACCCAGCACCAGCCGTAATAGGCCTAAACAGCCTGACATGCCAAAAAGAAGCTAGTGCCAGACAAAGACCTCGAAATCAAGCTGAACCGGATCAGTTTACACCTCTATCCCTCCTGGTTGTTAAGGTACAATTCTAGATGCAGAGTGGTATGACAGGATTCTCAGTCTCAAATCAAACTTTTACTTCAACTATGCACAAAATGGAAGAAAAAACTCAACGCACTGATACTTACGAACAAATGACATAGCAATCCCATAAAAAGAGTACTTCATGAATGGAAAAACAAACTCGACCATGAGCCATGTAACTAAAAAGAGCATCCAAATATTGCCTATATCTACACAGTGCATTTCCATACACCGTATCTTGGACAGGAGGTTTTAGTTACTTCAATTAGTCATATACATACGTCATTTTTCGAGAGATTATAATCTCAAAATGAAAAACTGGCTACCTCTTCATCTTCATCCTCATCTATGGCATCTCCATCATCCTCACTTGACCTCTCATAATCGTCATCTTCATCTTCTGCCTCTGCCTCTTCATCTTCATCTTCATCAGGCATCATGCTTGAACCTCGATCCTTCAAACCAGTGTTCAATACCACTGTTTCCCCCCTGGTCTTCTCCATATCCTTCCTCAGCTTATCCATGTTCTCCTTTCTACGTTCTTCCTCCAACCGTAGCTTCTCTAATCGTCTCTGGTCAAGATCAGTCCTATAAAGAAAGAAGGCATGTTTGGCATGGTTAAAATTAAGTAAAAGTTACAATTAAGTAACTTTTGTTTCCAAACATGTTTTGGGTTACTTTCTTCAAGTAAAATAGTTGCTTATTTTGACAGTAAATTTTGCATTTCTGTCAAAATAACTAACTCATTTCTAATTTTGACAAATAAAACAAGTATTAATGTTAAAACAAACTTATTTACTTAAAAAGTAAACTTTTTAAGCTTAGCCAAACATGCTTTAATTATATCGTGGGAAACATAATATGAAATACGTGGCAAAAGCTTGCCTATTTTATCATACAAGAATGTCATAAAGAATATTATGATTGGACGGGCTCATTAGAGTAAACCTACTTATAAGTTTCCATGTACTCCTCTGCACTTGCTTCAATGGCTTTAAAGAATGCATCCATCCCAGCACCAGAAACTGCAGACACCCCAACGGATCTAAGATTCTTATAGAACTCCTCTAGTGCCAAGGAGAGGCTTCTGGTTAGAGTAGACGTATAAGAGTGATCAGAATCTAGTGCTGCATGAAACACCTCAAAATCTTCCATCCACTGCACTCACAGAATTAAACAAACCACAATTTTCAAACAACCGGGAGAAAATAGCTGGCCAAGAAAAACATACAATGAACGATGAATCCATGGGTGTTAAGAAAGTAAAAGTACATAGGATTAAACATCAATCACTGAAGAAAATGAGAATAGAATGAGCAGAAACTAATGTGAGTTCAAATTTCAAATCTAAAAACATAATCATGGCATTGATTTGCCACGTTACATTTCAGATTTGGGAAAAGAACACATTCCTCCCAAAAACAGACAAACCAAGATACAAGTAGAGCAGGGAGAGGCCATGTAAATATTCGATGAGTTGCCAAAGATCTGCAAATTCTCACAACAACAGAAATGACAACTTCCAAACTTCATCAGCCTTCTAGTAGTTTTGCCTAAAAATGAAGAAAGACTTCTGAATATATAATACTCGTGAGCCGCATTGGCTTACCCATGTCTCCAACATTGGACAAGAACAATGAATATAATAGTTGTTCCAACATTCACTTCTGATTCCCAAGGGGAGGCATAAGGAACAGAAAATTTCAAAAGCATTGTCTTGGAAGGAGGCACAGAGACAGTCATAATGAAGTTCACATACTATAATTGCTTCGGGATTTTTAGCGACGCATGAGCTATATGGGATTGTTACTTGCACAAAATTCAGAAGCAGAAATTTCTATGTTTTCTATATAAAGTATTTCATTCGATTATATAAAGCTAGCATCTTAAAACCGATGAACACAGATATAGGCCAATGGATTTGGAATTTGTGTGAACTATGAAGTTTCGACTCAACAAGTTGTTGCCACCACTCATAAGATTCCACAAGTTAGGGAAACAGAGAAATGCACTGTTGATGCTAAAGAGTCCATGCCAGAAGTTATTAGAGTAGCAGAATTAATGTATAGAGCCTGCCTGGCTAAGTTTGAGCAATTCATTTAAAAGTAAATAAGTAAGTTTTAAAATAAGTATTTTTTTATTGATCAAAACTGGAAATAAGTAAGTAATCTTGATTTTGAAAGCAAGTTAAGAGTTACTTTCAAAATAAATAACTTTTTTTACCTAAAAGTAAGAAAAGAAGTAACTTATTCAAACATTTTTTTACTTATTTTTAGGCTTAGCCAAACATGCTAGGTAACAGTGATGATCATTGTACCTCCAAAGCAAACTGATGTTGAGCTACATCTGTCTTGTTGAAGGCCAAAACCAATGGCAACCTTGTCTTGTAAAGGATACTACAAGCATATAGCATATTACTCATAAAGGTAGCTGGACTTGCTGAACGAGGCGTGTCAACAACATAACAGATGACAGTAGGAAATGTTGATGCAAAAGCTTCCGTAATAATTGCTCCAGAAGCAGACCAAGTGAAAATCTCAATCTGGCCAGGAGTATCAACTAGAACATAATCGAGTTGATCTGCTCTCTTTTCAATTACAGATATGACCTGCAATTTGTCGCTGTTCAAATTTATTTTAAGAAAGCACTGGGAAGGCACTCTCAACGATGAAAAACTTCACGAATTAAAATTTACATACACAATGGAAAATAAACCAATCATAGGTTGATGTCAAAGACACTAGCACGACAATGCAAAAATGTCACCTTAACACTAGCCATGCAAGTCAGATAACCATGACCAGACCACACTTGAGCTTTCTCGGAACTTGAGGATTCCAATTAGGCTCGACTCAGCTAGTATTTGATTTTTTGAGCTTGTATTATTCAAGAAACTAAGATAAAATTTCAATCAAATGATTAGAAAATCAATCTTGATCTGAAAAGATATGATGTCATGTTATGATCAGACAAAACCTAGTCCAAAGGGAATGCATAGAACATCCTTATCATTCTTGGCAATTAAAAATAAAATTCAAATGATAATGCAGTAAATTTACACAAGCTACAAACTTTGTTGTTCAATATGAAGATCTCTATCAAGTTAAACAGTGGTTTTTCATTATAATAGAAATTAAAATATAAAAGCCAGCCTATGCCATTACAAGATACCTAAGAAGAAAACCCAAAATTCTACCAAAACTGAAGGAGTCTAGTTTATTCTAATGACCAGTCCAGACCAAGGATTTCGCAAGCCAAGTTCTAATGAAACTAGAGTGCCTCAGCCCCCTAAATTACCCCAATTTGATAATGAGAAATAAACAAGCAAACTGCAAAAAATAACCAATCTGATACAAACGAGTATTCCAAAAGCAAAGCCCTCAATACAGTCATATAAATAAATGAAACTGAAACACAATTACTACAATACACTTCAAGAAAGACGTGCGTGCAAGTTCATAATCATAAAAGAAAAATCCAAAACGGTCAGCCCAAATGCTTTACCTCATCAAACTTTGTTGAAAACAGGTTAAGCGAAGTCAGGATTCCTCCATTTGGTCCAAGATTGAACTGCTTCATGACTTCCTTGTATCGGACGGTGTCTCTTATATCAATGTTTGCTCCATATGGAAGAGTCAAGACAGCAGGGTCGAGATTCATAACATAACCTTTAACATTGGACGCCATTGTGTGACAAACTAACCGGTTAAGAAATGTAGTCTTTCCGCTCCCTAGCCATATTTAGAAATTCTTCCATAAATCTTCACATAACAATTATTAGAAATTACGAAAAAACTTCAAATTAAAATAACGATACCTGCCATTCCTACAACTATGATAATAACAGGCTTTTTCTTAAAGTTAGAGGATGTTTCTGCTACATTTAATTTCTCCATCGATTTGGAAATGTCATCTTTCTCTTTACTCCTTGGCTTCAAAGCGCACATATAAACCAACCAAGTATGAACAGAGACATAAAACTAGGAAAAGAAAAAAGAGAAAAACAGTAAACAAGTTAAATATCAGATAAAGGCATTTTATATTGTGTAATTTACCTCACTATCCATTTGCACCGATGAGCAGGTGTCCTCGGGTACTTCCAAATTGATGTTCACCTAAATGAGTGATCATTAGACTTTAGCATTACACAGCACAGAAATTTCCATTCATCCAAAGCAACCAGAGAAAAATACGAAGATCCAGAAACATCAAGAGTGTAAACATACGGAACATTCAATTAATAAAAAACTAAACAACACCAATAACTACAGCTCTGAGTTTTTCCCACAAATGAGAAGTTGAGTAATTTGATAACATGTTTGGCCAAGCTAAAAACTAAGTAAAATTTACTTTTAAGTAACTTTTTGTTGCGTTCAAACGTGTTTAAGTTACTTTTCCTTACTTTTAAGCAGAAATTTTTTAAAGTAACTCTAATTATTTATTTTAATACTTTAAATGTAAACATATTAAGCTTAACCAGACCTGCTCAAAATAACGACCTAGAATTCAAAACCCATAAAAAATCAGCTTCAGCACTTATTCAAAAGATAAAAGAGCAAAATACCTAACAAGTAAAAAACATAAATCATCTATATATTTGTATTACAGCACATATATATCTAGAACAGTTGGGATTCCAAATAATAGCTTCAGACTACAATAAAAATGCAAAATAACGAAAATCTAATGTTGATTTTAAATTAAAATTTGGAAATAAAAAAGTAAAGCTAATTCCATATACGAATTGCAGCATTACGGTCTGAGTAAACCAGGAATACATGAATAGTACAAATTAAATTTAATTACTGACTAACCAGTTATCTCAAATAGATGGAGCGAAATACAGAGCAAGAAGAGAAAATAATGTTATACTGTCTCTATTGTGTTTTAGGAATGTATGTCTCCAGAGGGGTTCGCCGAGCCATTTCTACAAATTCCCGCAAAATTTTTAGGGTTTTAATTTAGGGTCTAATTTGGATGGGTTAAATTTTTTATAGTTTGTTTCATTTTAGTCACCAAATTTCTTTTATACCAGTAATTAGCCAATGAACTTTAAAAAATTCCCGAGTTACTATCAAACTTTCCCAATTGTTTTCGATTTCTATTGAACTTTAAAAAAAATTTAAGTTGCATTGAACTTAATAAAATTTTATAGCATTCATCTTTTATCACTTGCCATTGTAAAAGTTAACGAACTCGATTAACTTATCAAAATGTTATCAATTCATCATTTTGTTTGTCATTTCATCAAATTTGTTAATTTTTAAAATGACAAATGACATAGTGCAAATGAAATAACATATTGGTAAGTTCAGTAGTAACTCGAAAACTTTCAAAGTTCAATAAGAATTGAGTAACAATTTGAAAAACTTTAAAAGATCAATAATATCTAAAAAATTATTGAAATTTTTTCCTATGATAACTGGGATATTTAACCCCGAAGTAATCAATAAACTTCCATTTTTTTTAGGGAAATTGGCGCAAATGGTCCACAATCTTTGTTCTTAGTACAGAATGGTCCTTAGTGTTTATTTGTTGGCATATAAATTATTAATCTATATGTTTTGTACGCAATTGATTCTTATTTGATGAAAATGAATATACCCTTAATTTTAATAAGAAAAAATTGTGATTGGGTTACTAACCTTTGTAAAAAGTATAAATGAGTCTTATACTTTTACTTTTTATAAGAAAAATTATATAAGAAAATTAAAAGAAACTAATGATTTTTTTTTTAATTAACACTTTATTAACAAAATTGATAATATACTAATTTTTTTTTTATATTTTACGAATTATTATAAAATAATTAAAATTTAGGTAGACTCATAATTATTAACAAACATGTTAAATAAAATTATTATTATTTATTAAGAAATTACATTATTTAAAATTTAAACTTTTATTTTATCGTTAAAAATAATATAAAAAATAATTTTATCTAACATTTGTTAATAATTATGAGCTTAAATTTTAGTTATTTTATAATAGTTCGTACAATATATAAAATAATTTAGTATATTATCAATTTGATCAACAAAGTATTCATTCAAAAAAAATCTTTAGTTTCGTTTAATTTTTTTAATAAAAAATAAAAGTATGGGACATATTTGTACTTTTTACAAAGGTTAGCAATCTAATTGTCATTTTTTTATTATTAAAATTAAGAATATATTAATTTTTTCATCAAATAATGACCAATTACGCATTAAAACACATAGATTAAAAATTTCTGTGTCATAAAATAAATATTAGAGACCATTTCTGCATTGAAAACAACGGTTATGGACAATTTGTGGAAATTTCCCTTTTTGTTATCTAAATTGACCAAAATATTTATTTTCTTTATAAAAAAGGGGGAAGAAAAAAGGGCTTTAGAAATGTACTAACATTTCAAAAGAGTAAGCGTTCTTGCATAAACAATGTAGTGACAAGAATCAGATCCACTCAATGGTCTATTTGAGTTACTGTACACAAATTTAAGAAGAAATAGAAGAATTTTCTCGACCTTCTCAATCGTGTCCAGCACTCCTCCAATTTACTTTCTATGTGCAAACGATGTCATATATTAATATTCTTGTATAATAGCTATAAATGAGCTTTTAAGGAGTTGATTTTTTTTTTTTTTGGTAATTATATAAATAATATTATTCATCATTAGTTATGATCATCACTAATGTAGAAGATAGTACACTTATTGTTCAATGAATCAAGAGACTCACTATCACATAGACTGATAATAAATAACATTGCTTGTATGTAATTGAAATCGACAATGTCATTACTTTTAAAAGAGAGGTAGATCAAATGTCTAAACTAAAAAATTTAAAAATGAAAACGTAATAATTAATTTGCAACAAAAAAGTTTAAGGACCAAAATGATACCAAACTATATATTTGATGACAAAAATTCCATCCATTAATTAATCTCTCCCAATATTTGCTTTTCTAGAATTGTTTAAATGGTAATTATATTAACAATACATTTTTTTGTATTAATACATCTCGTTTCTGATAAATGTTTATGTCCAAATATTCTGTTTACGTGTTTTTCAATGAGGAGCAACTGTTTTGTAGAATTTTTATATTTATTATTATTTTTGTTTATTTAAAAATATGAGGGACAAATAAGTTTTTTATACCCTCATAACAGATTTTTCGAAGGAAAATCGTCATAAGAAACAAGATGTACAAATTCATAGAAGATTGAAGAAAAGAATGAGATAAAAAAAAATAAAAAAATTTGAGATATAAGTGCAATAGTGAGCAAAAGTTAGGGACTTTCATTGCAATTTAATTGTAGTGTAGAAAAAAAATGGTAAATAGTACTAGAGGTCCTAAACATTTGAACCTTGTGATGATGAGGTCCCAAACTTTTGATGTCTAGCAACAAGGATCCTAAACTTTTTAAACTTTTGTGTCTGAGATCCTTTTGTAACAAAAAACATAAATTTGACCGTTAAATGATAAATTTTTTTTATTGAAATAACAGTTTTACCCTTACTTTAATTTAGTGTAAATAGCACTGAGATTCTTAAACCTTTAAACTTTGTAACAATGAGATCTTGAAACTTTAATTTATAGCACCCGAGATTTCAAACATTTTAAACGTCTGCGTCTGAGATCCTTTTGTGATAAAAAAATATCAGTTTGACAATCAAAACGTCAAAATTTGAGTAAAATGATTAGTGCACTTATATTTAATTTTGAATTAAATAAAATTAAAATTAAAATGAAGAAACAAAAGCAAAATAAATAATAAATAATAAATAATCATCTTCTTCAATTCTAAACTACCCACCCCAATCTAATCTAATAAAAGCGGTATATCATGATAATTGATTTGTATTTTCAAATTGTTGATGAAATTATTGGTTGGAATTGGTGGAGGTGATGATTTTTTTCCTTTTTTTCTTTTCTTTTTAACAGTCAAATTAATATTTTATGTCAAAAAAAAATCTTAAACGCAGACGTTTGAATGGTTTGGGATCTCATGTGCTAAAAATCAAATATTTATGACTCCATTATCACAAAGTTTAAGGTTAAGGACGTTCAGTGCTATTTGCCATAACTTAAATAAAGGGTACACCAGTCATTTTAATAAAAAAAAATTAAGCATTTAACGGTCAAACGGTGTTTTCCGTCACAAAAAGAATTCAGGCGCAGACATTTGAAATGTTTTGGATCCCAATTCTAAAAATCAAAGGTTTGGAATTCTATTGTCTTAAGGTTCAAAAGTTCGGAACTTCTAGTACTATTTACTGGAAAAAAAATTGTTGTTTGAATATATTTATTGTTGTTTAAATGCTTTGTCGGTATTTCAAAACATCGAACCTCATCGATCGATGGTTAAGAAAATTAATTAAAAAATTAAATACAAATTTGAAGATGAACCGGCCAAAAACCTGGCACTTCTTAGGGCCTATTTGTGATTGATTTTGGAGCACGATTTCTAATTGTTTGTTTTTGATAAATTTTAAAAAGTAATTATAGAAGAATTTGTATCTGGCAGCAGATTTTGTGAAGCAGCAAAGGATAGCTTTTCAGATTTTACTTTTAACTTTTCTACATGTCTATTATTAAAATACCAAATTTGACCTTAATTTGTTAAAGTAATTCTTTTCATCTCACAAATTTATTAGTATTCTAATTATAATGGATTTCTAAAAATAATTTAATTTTAAAATTAAAATTAAATTTAATTAATTTTTATAAATATTACTATGCTTTTATTTTTTTATTTTTTATAAATTTTGAGATTGAATAGATGTATATTGTTTTTATTTTAAAATAATTATGGTAAATATATTGTCTTACAAAAAAATATTTGATAATATTACATATTGTTATAGAAAAATAATTTTATAATACTACTTATGATAATAATAATACAAAATAATATTATTATAATCAATATCTATTTTAATAAGTTTATTATACAGTCACAACAATAAATTAATTTTATTTACCAAAATTTTGAAATATATAATAATTATGAAATAAGAGTTTCTCAAACACTTATTTAATTCTTTCTACATTTGATTTTTTCTGCATCACAACAAAAACTGATTTTCTTAAAAACTAAACAATAACAAACCAATCCTTAGTATAATTCATGTTCTTGTCTCAAGTTAATGGGCCTTAGCTTTCTAATACTTGACATATGAGTAGACCGGTAGTTTTCCAGACGAATCAGCCCGGTCATCCGGTTTTGACAACATTGGTTAAGGTTATTAGAAAAATAAATTTTGATATGTGAAAATATACAAAATAAATAACTTTAAAAAAAAGAATTAAACTTACTCGAACATAGTCAAACACGTGTCTTCGAGAACTTGCGCATCAAACACAGGGCCAGCCCTGGCCCTAGGCAATCGCCTAAGATACCCCCACCATTCAAGACTCAAAAATTTTGGCCCAATTTTTTTTTTTTTTCTTTTTTTCAATCAACCTACTTAAATATAAAATAAGTCTAAATAAAGAGCAAGTCCAAATCTAATCTACATTATCTACCTTAAAATAAATTTCAACTATTTTTTTATTCAGTGAAAAAGAAGAAAGAGGTACCCCTTTTTGACTTGTAAGTATGTCGAAAATTTACATTTTAAAACATCTCAATTTATTAAAAACCCTATTTAAATTTTCACTCAATGCTTCCCAATTCTCCAGGCTGGCCATGATCAAACATGCTAATTCTTGTACTAAGTGGATTAAATCTTGAAACTAAAACTAAACAAGCATGTAGAATTACATTCACACGAGTGATTTTCACCTTTATTATAATCAAATAAAAAATTTAGACGAGTAAATCAAATTATTTGATGCCAAACTAGGATAATTAATCTTTCGTAGTCTATTTTTCTCACACAATGCACATACAGTTCCTAAAACCATGAATTGATATCAACCTTTTCACCCATCGGGGCAGTTTCACAAATTGTTCAAGAATAAAAGCATTAGTTTATCGACCTTTTCATTTAGTGCACAAGAAACCCTGTCATTTTCGAGCACATTAATGAATGTTTTGTACAAGGGACTTTTTTGAACAAAACAGACACACTTTCGTATCTAAACTAACATAACAGATACAGAGACACGGGCAGGGACGACCAACAAACAATCTCAATTTCCAGACAGTCTACCTTTGATGGTATTTGGTTATTCTGAATGAGATGTCCAATACATCAACCCACTGCAAGAAAATCATGAAACGTCATTAAATCATCAACCTGGAGATAAATATTGACAATGCAACAGAATGGCATAGAATTGTTTAGCACTTCCATTTTTTTTTTTTTTGGTCGTCGTGGGGTGGGGGTGGAGCCTAACCCTGAATCCTAAACTGTAAACTTCCAAGATCCACTCCAATTAATATGAGTTGTTCATTGACATTTAGGAACTGAGCGCTGAATTAGATAAACAGAAGGATGTTTGCGATACTTTCATAATTCTAGTTCAGCATAATCAATAAGATTAAGAGACCAAGCACTCTAAAGCACAAGCAAGAATCTGATACACACTATAAAAAATTTCAAGCTTGCTAGTATTGCTAAGCTTAAAAGTAACTTAAAACGTAGTTAATTTACTTATAAGTAAATATTTTAAGCTTGGTCAACATGCAGTACAGCATCCCCTCCCTCCCCACCACCCCACCAGAAAAAAACTAAAAGAAAGATAGAGAGAAAATATCAATAAAACAAATGACCAGAAAAGGGAGGGAGTGGGTAAACAATAGCAAAAGCAATACGAAGAAATTAGTCCTAGAACCACCAAATTAATTATTCTCTGCCAATTGAAAATAAACCAAGAAACCAAAAATAAGTACCTGATTAGTACAAACACACATTGAAAAACACCTGCAACTCCTGTCCACGCTGAAGGTCCAGATGTCACCAGTGCATCTTGTATCAACAGGCCCACGGAAGCGGCCAAGGAGACGAAAGATACAACATATGCAATGAAAAGCCAAAGTTTGACCCTGCAATTTCAGAAATTGGAGCTGTTCAAAAAAATTTATGCCACTTGAGAACCGAAAAGATACTGTAACTATTATAGCCGTAATAATTTATACAAACACGTGAAAGCATTTAAGTGAGGTGCAAATTGTACTGTGTTTCCACCGAATTGCCATCCGGTTGGATGTACAAAATCATTGAGGAGCAGGTGAGGGCAAGGAACGCATGAATACACTCACTTCCAATCTCATTTTTGCTTTCAGCCAAAAAGTCTCTAGAATGTTGCCAAAAATGCTCAGTAACCTAAAAACCCACAGGAAAAACCAGGAACAGGTCCGGTTATAACCTAAAAACCGTTCCTTAAAACAGGGATGAAGATTGAATAGGTTTCCCAATTGCATTGTTTTTAAAAAAATACTGTTCAGGAGCGAGTTGGCCAAGACATATATCCAGTTCGATCTCGGTCGAACCCTTTGACCCCCTGCATTTTCCGGGTCAATGACCGGGCCAGATTTCAAAAAATTGATATAGACAACAAAAACTAAGCATTGCTCAGTTTCAAAAAAATTAGGTCGGCTATCGAAGAGAATCGTGTAGGATTTTGAAAAAAAATGTAACAGAATTAGATAAGTATTCACAGATTCTCAAGATTTAACAAATATGGATGTTCAGTTGGTGAATGTTGTTCAGTTCTTGAATTTCATTAGTTGAAGATATATTAGAAAATAAGTCACGTGGATTGACAAAAACTTAGAATGCAAAAAATGATGTTTTTTACTCTAAACCTCATTCTAATGATTGAAACAACAAACAAAACCCCAACTGTTTTACATATCAAATCTACTTATAATGTCAATTCCTAAGAGGTCACATTCTCATGACATTCTCATGAATTTGATACCTCTCAGACGAAATGACCCCAAAAGGTTGCTACTAGCCCCAAAAGGTTGCTACTAGCTAGCTTCCTGTAACAAGTAAAAATTACCATAAGGCGATTACACCAACACATAACATAGGAGACTCGTAAGGGAATTTTATCAAGAACCCTTTCATAGTTTTTATGTCCGAAATCATCAAATGTCAATAAGATACGAGTTGATGTCTAACATAAAAAAATTCGCAGGAGCAGTCTTGGATACCCATGTGTAACTTAACTCACGGTTATTTCCATTCAAACAATTTCAACTACCTAATGAGGGACGGATTTCATGGCTTTTTTTCCCTACATTTCATCTTTGAATAATGCGGGACTGTTCAGAGATGTCCTTTAAAAAGGAACAGTTATTTTCCAAAATAAATAATTTTCACAACTTGATCATATTAGATATAATATAAAAATAAGACTGCTCAACATGGTCTTTAATTTGAAACAGAGGGAGCTTTGACGTATTTTAGCAAACAAAAACTGGGGCGGAGATGTAAAACCATTTCAATTTTAATAGCCAGGGAAAGAAAAGAATAGTTCATCGATATGAATACAAGAACTTTATGAAGTTTAAAAGGCAGACTATAAATCGAAACTTAAAAGGTAGTATAATTTTGATGGCTCAGTTTACATCCTTAACACTTTCCAACATTTTTCCACTGGCACATTTTAAGCATCACTCTATAAATGCTTCTTAATTTGCAGATCAAAACAACAAACTAAAAGAAACCTTGAAAGCATTCTAGGCAAAAACAGTAACATTTTTTGTGGCTGTAAAAAACAATGAGAGGGCATTGAGAACAGCATATGTAGATCTGATTTAGGTTTGGTTAAAGGAGGTTTAAGTCGAGGAGGGAGTATAATAGAACTGCTATTAGTGATTACTCTATATATGATATAGTGCATAGTAAACTAAGGATCTGTTTGGCATAGAATTTGAAATGTAAGCTCTGTTTCAGAAACGGGTTTCATAGGTTGGAATTTTTAGAAGCTTCCAATAATATATTCATGATTTATAAAATAAAATAAATTAAATTAAGGTAAAATCAAGATTTACTTGAAACATAAGGACATAACAAAAGTCTAACTTTGCCACTTAAATGTGTAAGTTTCCAAGAAATATGTTTCTATTTGCTACGCATGTGAGCTTCTCTGACAGGACTTTTGAAAAGTAAAAACTCCCTCACGGAATTTGGAAACATGCTTTCAAGGCTGAGAAGTTGGACCAAATGGCACCCCAAATATTTGTGCCATCCAGGTGTAGGTTGTCTAGGTTTCTTTTTAACCAATACCTAACTGCATTAGGCTAGTTGGTTTGATTTTTCAGTTGAATCTGTTATATCCAGTCACCTCAAAAACTGGTTTCTTTTTGATGTGAGTTATGAAGCAATCTGAACCGAAAATCAATTTGACAACAAATAACTAGCTTTCATCTGTATAAGACATAATAGTTGGGCACCAAAGCTGCCTACTTCGAGACTGGTTTTCTTTTCGATGTGAGTTATGAAGCGATCTGAAACAAAAATCAATTTAACAACAAATAACTAGCTTTCATCTGAATAAGACATAATAGTTGGGCACCAAAGCTGCCTACTTCGATACTCTAAACCCAAATTTGGAGTTTGAATCCCCTCCTACACCATCAATTCTTTATGTTCTTTTTTCCTTTTTGATTATCTATTAATCTTTCTTCTTTCCATATAACTTGCTAGACCAGCCACCATTTCAAACAACAGTTTAGTCTCTTCATCCCTAAGATTCTTCAATTTTTTGTATTTTACTGTTAAATATGAATTGTAATTTGTTGAAATTGTGATAAATTACTCGGCTGCATCAAGAATTTCAAAATTTAGATTGTAGTTAAGATTTGGTATGTTGGATGAAGTTGTGGTGATTTTTTATGTTGCTATGACTGAGGAAGTAAAAGCAAAAGCCATTGAGCCAAACAAGTTTTCTCATTTCAATTCTACCATCAAAACTGGTTCAGCTAAATTTTCAGAAAACCAAACAGAAATTTTTTTTATTGTGAACCGAGTTGGACTCAAGCTAACCATAGAAGTGATAGCGCGCCCTTACCGATACCAAACACTCAATTGAAATGGTAGTCATTACTCTATAAAAACTTAAAAGATAATTGTGCTGCCTTAGACAGTTTTCACCTCATTACTTAAAAATTAGAATAATATCTCGCCTCGTTGAAGACTAGTTTATTCTGAACCAGTTGGACTGAAGCTAACCATGGAAGTCATAGCACACCTTTACCAATACCAAACACTCAATCAAATGGTAGTCATTACAACAATATCTTGCCCGTTGAAGACTAAATTCAAATGAATAAATGGTCCTCATTTCTGACAACTTAAGCTTTCAACGAATAGTGAGGCAAGAGACATGGGTTCAAGTTTCGTCGCCATCCATTAATGAAAAGTTGAGCTCGTGTCATCTGGTTGGGGCTGTGTTGAAGAGTAAATTTAGATGAAGAAATGCGTCCCCTCCCTATCAAGCTTTTGAGCTTTCGGATAAGATGTTCAACACGCCCTCAAAGATTGTGTTTTGGAACAACTTAAAATTAATAAAACATAAAAAAGGAAATGTAGACTTGTCCCGAAATTTAAGTAACAATTACCAAATCATCCCAAAAAGAAATAGCAAAGGAAGAAATAAAGAAAACCCCAAGCACAGAATGCATCGAATACAAATCTTCCAAACCCAAATAGCAAACACAAAATAAAATAAAATAAAAATTTCTACCCCTTATTATAGTAACAATTATAAACAACAATAGAATTATTAAGATGGTAATAACAACAACTAGTTACCTCCACTCGCCTTCTCCGTAGCCGTAGGGTGAGTCATCAAGGTCTTCTTTATTAACAGTATTGAACATCAAAGCAGCCAAAGAGGCAAATATACCTGCAAAAAAAAATGTAAAGCAAAATCAACTAAAATTAACAATTTCCAGTAAATAATGTTGGAATGACAGTTTTGCTCTTAACACGCCCAACTGGCTCGTCTGAGAACTGCACCTTTGAACTTTATATGGATGAAATTGCTCGCAGTTGGACTCTAAGTTCCCTGTATGTTTGGTTTTTGTTTTCGTAATTAAGCGACATGGCTCTTAACAAATAGAACTAAAAACTCATTGAAAATCCAAAACGGCAAAACCCCACCCAACGAATATATAGATGCAGATACGCACATACCTGGAAGATAGTGGAGGAAGGATACTTTGACGGAACTGCATACTACGGCGTCGACCCAGAACCACCAGCCGGCGCCAAAGACTGCACCGGAGAATCCGGGTCCGAAGATGGCCCAAAATTCTCCCAAATCCATTTATAATTTTCTTCAAATTGATATTGATATATTATCGCTCTCCTTTGAGTTTGGAAATAAGAGAATCTTTGAACTGAAATTGGATTTTGAATTCTGAGTCTTGGAGAAATATAGGGTTTTCGATTGGATTTGATTACAGAGAGTCGTAGATTTGGATTTTGATGTCTGCTTTCTGCGTACTACGAAGGTTACAGTTCCACTGTTTCAGCAATCAATCAAAGCAATCAAATGATTCCGATGTCGTACTCACGGTGGTTAAGGTTAGGGTTGCACTTACATTATTTTTTAAATTCTTTAAAAAAAGGAAAGTTACGAAAGCGAAACTCCCACCTGTATCAGAAATTTCTTGATTAGGCGAGTTGTAAATTGAGGGATGTGCACGAGTGGCAAGGACGGAGAGAGCCAACAGACCAACCCCAGAACAGACCCCCACAATATTTCAGTGAAAATCTGCCCCACACGAAAATTGAACTTGCGTTATCGGAGAATTTCTCTCCACGTCACCTCAAACCTTACCAACTCGCCTATGCCCCTGGGGGCTTATTTTTTAAATTCTTATAAGTTACTAGTACACAACTTAATTACTGAGAACCGATCGAATGATTTATTTTTAAATAAAAAATTTGACAACAAAAATAATACTAGTATATCGTTTTTCTTCGCAGTGGAATCCGACTAGAAAAAATTTTAATAGATTGAGGGCTGTTGAAGATTGGGAGAGATAGAGTGTTATTTGAGGAATATTTGATTTTGAAGAATATGGAGAAATTAAGAAATTAAAAGAGAGATATATGAGTTTTGGTTTGAGATGGATAAAGACGTAGTGACATACATACTATTTTTTTTTTTTTTTTTGCTCCTAGTGGAGAAAACCTCCCTACGGTCGGTGATTAACTACTATAACTTTTTTTTTTTTTTTTTTTGCGGTGGAATCCGACCTTAGAGGATTTTTAATGAATTAAAGAGTTGAGAAGAATGAGAGAGGAAGAGTTTTGTTTAAGGGGAGTTTAATTTTGATGAATATGGATAAATTGAGGAATTGAGAGAGATATATAGATTTTGGTTTCAGATGATGAAGACGTAGTAATGGATAAAGAAGTACTTTTTTTATTCTTGTAGCGAAGTAAACCTCTATACGGTCGATGAAAAAAATCCAAGAAAAGAAGAATGAAGAAAAATCTATTGTTGTAACCAAAATAAAAACAAGAAAGAAAAAACTCAATTTATAGTTTTGGGATGATGGATTGAGGCGGTGAGTAGAACTTGAAGATGACAATTTGAGAGAGATGATTAAGAAATAGTTTTGTTTGAAGAGAAAAATTGAGGACGTATACACACGAACATAGTTTTTATTTCTTCCCATAGCGGAGAAAACCTCTATACGATCGGTGATAAAATGGTGGACTTTACTAGTATACCGCTTCCTTGCGGTGAGATCCGATCGTAAGATCTATTATGATTATGGATTGAGACGGTGAACAGATTTTGGATATGATAAGTTGAGGGATATGATCGAATCAGGGAGATAAATTGAAACAGTCAGCGAAGGAAACGATTTTGTGAGAAAAGAATATGAAGACGTAGTGATACACGGATATTTAAGTATTTTTTTTCTTACCGTAGCGGAGAAAACTCTCTACGGTCGTGATTATTTCTAAAATTCTTTTTTAAATATTTATAAGTTATAGCTCCTATATCGGCAATAAATAGGTAGATGTGTGAATAACAAATATTTTTAACTAATGTAATCAACTTAAATTATAATTTAAATTAAAGCAAACAAGTACTAAACTCCTCAGTAGCTTATTTGTACATGTTAGAGAATTGCTTCTGTGTTTTAATGGAGTTTTTTTTCAATAAAAATTGAAATAAAGTCTAACTTTCTAATTTTTCGTTTATTAGTATATACTGTTTTCTAGCGGTGAAAATTGATCGTAGAGTTATGATTCAAATTCAATGGCAAGTCAATTCACATGTACCAAATTTTTGTAGTCTTCCGTAAGTAATTATTGGATTAAATGTTAGATCTTGCAATATTTTCGTTCGTGATAGTGCAACAAAAGTTAGCCTAAGATTTTCTTTCTCACCAATATCTACCACCATTTTATCAAGAGTTAGTTTTTTGCTTTTGTGTATTGTAATTGTCCAACACAAAACAATTGATATTTGTGTTCACTAACAAAATGTACCATTTGACGCCTTTCAGTTTGATGTTATTGGCAGAATAGATATTATGTTGTTACCCCTATAAAAACTAATGACACGTTAATTATCGAAGTCTACCATAATAGCAAGATGTAAACTAGACGACGACTTACAATTAACTGCATAAACAATATCTACAGCAGTACTCATTACTCCATTAACAAGTCTATTATGTGTGGCAAGATTAGCACGAAACATGACACGGGATCAAACAGATATATAAAGTACTTTTTCCAAACCTTTTGCTTGATTCGGCTCAGCTTTCGTGACAATTTCACAATTGTTTTTTGAAAATATTTGTGTAATTGATCTTCCAAGTACTATCAACATTTTTTGGTTATATTGATTAGTAGACTGTTTTGTAGGAAACAGACGGAGAGAGCACCTAAAATTATTCATCTCTTCAGCAATTAGTGTTGAAAAATCTCGGGACTTGAGCATATACCAATCCTCAATGGTAAAGATCTCATCACTAAGTTTGTGTAAAGCTTCTCTCAATGATGCCTAATCTTTTTCTGCTTGTAGAAATATGTGTGATAGTTGAATACATTTATTAAAGACGGAATATGGAAGTGTACTACATTGTTGTATATAACTTCCTTTGACTGAATACAATGGACTATCAAATACTGGAGGCAACTGACGCATATCACCAGCAAGTACAACGAAAGCACCTCCAAATGATTCATTTTTTTGCAAATATATCCCGACAATGAAAGTCAATATTGGTAAGCATTGATGTCCTTAACATTCTGTATTTATCAATGGTAATCAATTTAGTATCTTTGAAGTCTTCTCGCATCTGTCTACATTGATCACCATTGATATGGATACATGGTTGGGAAGGCTTTCTCTCTGCATTTTTGACAAGTTTATGGTGGATGGAGGCTCTACCAATATTAAATGCAATAACTCTAATTAGAGCCATGATCGAGTAACAAGTTGTTCGTCACCAGAAGCAACCATATATAAATATCTTACATAGAAAACTCAGCTTTTGTAGGATTTTTCTTCACATACACATAACCTAAAGCAAGAGCACGTCATCATGAAATAGAATTTCAAGCAAAATATCGAAATCGTGAATATTTAGCAAAACGTCCACCAAAATATTTCATCAAATACTGAAAGTATTCTGAAGAATTCAATTTTCTTGGATGAGCTTGTCTATAATCTGCATTTTCATATGGAAATAATGTTGGAAAAACCATTGAAATATAATCCAGTGTGAAAATTTTCATCAAGAACTTCATTTGTCAAATGCGTGTGAGCAATAATATGATCAACATCAGCTACAAGTAATTTTCTAATGTATACACGCATGTGCATGAAACTCATCAATGTGAACATTTTGGTTAACAATCTTAGGAGGCCATTCTATGTCATTTTCCACAACATCTGCGGTTGATTTCATTTGAATTATGTGCATTATCTTCATGATCACATGAAATATCTTCAGGTATGCCATCGTATGGTAATGTTTTCAAGGAGCCATCGTCAATAGTTATGTGTCGATAATAAAGAGGATTTTGTTTTCGCCAAACCAATACTTGTCAAACATACTCACGACGTACACGATATTCTTCAATAGCATGTGCCCCAGTTCTATTCACAATCAATGTCGAGGATAAATCTCTCGATTTGAATGGAAACAATAGCTATTAAAATCACATCTTGAGTAAAGTTTATCACATTACCAATGAATTTGTATTGTTAGCCTCTAACATGACATATAGACATCATCGGCTACTCAAGCAATAAGAATTTGTTTTAAATTGATTAGTTGTGATAACTC
This sequence comes from Forsythia viridissima, assembly GCA_030279155.1. Taxonomy (NCBI): domain Eukaryota; kingdom Viridiplantae; phylum Streptophyta; class Magnoliopsida; order Lamiales; family Oleaceae; genus Forsythia; species Forsythia viridissima. Next base: position 5,461,951 of record CM059038.1, read on the forward strand.
ATATGGGATGACGTCAGTATCCATTAAATTTTCTACACTAAACTTAAGTGGATTCGATCCAGCTGGTTCTCTCGCAGACAATGTGTACATATTTCAGAACTTTTAATTCCAGAAAATGATATACAACATGTTGAGCAACTAAAACACATAAGTTCTCTACAAGATTTTTCTGAAAACATTGTGTAGTAGAGAGGGTTAATGGATGATTCAACGTGTTTTCATCGATGGTAATAGTATATAAATCGCGTTTCCTTGATAGTTGCTCACTCATTTGTCCTTCACGTAATCGTTTTCGACTTCCATTATTTATAGCAAAAGCATTTGCTTGTTGCTGACTGGTTTGTGCAGCACGTGCTTATTTTCATCGAGCACAATTTAAAGCTCTTACAACTGCCTTTTACGTACTTGTTTGCTATGCACGTGCTTTTCTGCGTTGTGCAGTAGGAATAGCCTATTTAGCACGTCTTTCATTATGATTGCTTGGAGAATGTACACGTATTTGTCTTATAATAGGCATGATAAAAAAGATAGAGCGATACGACGTAAACAGAGTGCACACAACATAAATGGAGTGCTCGTATTCTTCTATTTATATGTGCTTGATATATTGATCCAAATAGATTTTCTCTAATTACATATTTAACACTTGTATTTTTGAGAAAGAAAATAAAAACAAGAAACAGGAAACAAAATGTTAGAGACAGACTCATTCAAAGAAATTTGGTAAATACAAGAGCCTTTTGATAAGACTACAACGGCCTTGCTAGAGATTAGAAATGCCTTTATGTCATTGTCATCCAAATACCATTAAATTGTAAAAAATTCTACAATGCTATTCAGGAGTAAAATATCCCATTGTCTTGAATCAACTAATTAATTTTGCTTGGTTAATAAAGTTATATGTTAAACGCATATCACCATTGTGTGTCAGGACAATTGAATCCGATAACATAGAGGGATCTATGTTAAAGGTATTTTACTTGCAATGCAATTTTCAACTTGTTAACGGTAGAAATGTAGATGACTTGCAACTTTAATAGACCTCTATATTAAATTAAGTGGCACGATCATTATTCTTGTTTTTGCTTGGCAAAAGTGAAAATTTTACTTGCACATTCTAAATTTAAATTCAGATATTTGACATTCAAGACAAGATATTATAGAAAACTTTTTATTTGGAGCAAGAAATTGGTGTTGAAAAATGTGCCTTTATTCGCAAAAGTAGGTAAAAGCTGTATGACAGTCGTTATAATTTATTTATGTGCCGTAATGGTTGAGTCGTTTTCTGTTATGACTGAAAATGAAATTTATCGCATGTGGAGTGTTGTACTAAGGCATGAGGAATATGAATTTTGTTGTAATGTATTATTGTGTTAAAATTTAACTTTTTGTGTAAAACTAGGACATAATCGAGCCTTTTATACCTTTTTTAGTTGTATTTATTTGTTTGAACTTTTGTTATTTCTGATGTGTTTTTGAGTAAGAAATTCGTATTGAAATTGGTGCCTTTATTTGCAAAACTAGGCAAATGCGGCATGACAGTTGTTCTTGTTTTCATGGTGATGGGTGCAATTTGGACAAAATCGAACAGCTTATAAATGATTTAATAATTTGGAAAGATGTGTCAAAACAATAATCCATAATGTGGATTGTTTTATGCCATTATTATTGTTGTTATAGTTGATATTTGTGCCGTTTTAGTTGGTTTTTGTGCTATTTTAGTTTATTCGTGTTCCATTATTGATTATTGTTTCGTGTTTTGTAGCTTATTAGACATGCACTTTATTGTAGCGAAGAAGGACATAAAAGAGAAGATTAGTAATTGAAGTGTAGTTCAGATGATCGACATTGTTTATATAAATTTGGATGATCAACACAATAACTAGTTCTTGTTGTGTAATGTATGTTAAGTGTATAGTTTGATTTATTCTAGTTGAAACAACTTTAGTTTGTCAAGTGTAATTTTAGTTTGATGTAGAACTTTTTTTTAGGTCGCACAAGGATTTTAGTATACATGTTGATAACTGTTGTATTTACGTTACATCTTGGTGTAATTGGTGTAAGTGTTGATAAATCTTGAGTTTTAGTGAAGTGTTTCAAGTGCTGTTTATTGTTATGTGTTACAGGTTTTAACATAAAATATAATAGGTTGATGTCTTACTTGCTCGAGCGACCAACATGACATGGTTAATGTATGTGTTGTTAAATCTTGAATTTCAGTTGCATTTTGAAATTTTACAGGTTGTTTAGTGTTCTTTAAACATTTCGAAGACAACTAAAATCTATGTTTTGTGCATTGTTAATATTAAAAATCTATGTTTTTTGCATTGTTAATATTAATAAACGTTATTCGAACCATTTAAAGTTGTCTTGGAACGCTACTAGTCCAATATGTGCTTAAAATAATCATAATGAAACTCTTGCCGTTTCACTTATAACTATAACGTCAATATTGTCATTCTGGGTCAAAACACTATTAAATCTATGTTAATAGCATTGTAAATGATAGTAAAGACCCCCTTGTCATTTCAGTTACAACTACAAAGTTATGGCAAAACACATGTAAGCGCGCATACAACCAATGCATACACCTAGAAATATAGAAACTGGCCAAAATAAATGAGAAAAGTAGGTTCTTCCTCTTTGATTAGTGAAAGATAAGAAGATAATTTGTCATATAATTCATTGACTATGATGTGTATATCTTGTGTATTTATTCACTTAACATATATAATATGAACTATTCCATTACACTAAATCAATATTCCTCAATTATAATTGTTAGTTAAATCATACTATATTGTTGTAGAACGTTGAAAGTCTAATTTGTACATAAAGTGATCATAACAACAATTATTTGTTTTAGAACAATTATAATGTCAAGCCTACCGTTATAGTTTAAAACACTACTAATACCCCCTTACGTCTTATCCACACACCTACAACTAATGAATGGAAGCAATATGAGTGATAAAAGTGGTACCACCCTCTTTGATGGGAGGAAAATAAGTATATGATTCGTTGACTATAAACTACTATACATCTTATATACTTAGTCTGAACTATTCCAACATGCAAAACCAATGTTTCTCAATTATATTAGTTTGAGGACGTGCGTTGCACATATGGTGTCTCCGATGGTTTATTTATGTAGCATGTGTTGACAAGTAATACTAAAGAAATGTTTGGAAAAATTGATTGATAGTTAAGGAATGCAGAGTTAAATGGAAGGTGTTTGTTAATATAGTGAATATATAAATAACGGGGGCCAATTGAGTTGAAGTCCTATGTATATGAATAAGGAATTAAGTGTGCAAACATTGTATTTGTATAGATGTTTAATATATGTGTATACAAACAGAAAGACATTGAAATAGATGATCAGATTTCATAAGAATTCATCTAGTAGGAGTGCATACATTGCATGGAAGGGCCAATATGTTGTTATATATATTTAAACTAAAACAGAAATTTAAAATCATCAAGAGTCGAGGATGGAACATTGAATAAAATTTGCATCCAAAACACAAACAGCAATGCAAAAACGGGTTTGACTATTTTGCTCATGGACCCTTCTTCTTGTCTTTCAAGTTGGGTGAAGGTTGCAAATTTTTCTACGCAAGTGTTATTCATGTTGTATTGCCATGTTGTTCGTTTTGCCTTTTGTTTGAAGTTAATATATAAGTGGATTCGAAAAGCATCCTGAGCACATGACAATAACCTTGATGGGCAGTACCAAGTCACCATTATTCTTGTTATTTCTACATAAAAAGAAAAATTCATCGTAAGACGATAAGACGAATTTTTGTTGCCAACACAACACACGCACTTGCAACCAAAATGAAACTTAGATTTATTCTGCAATTTTTGGAGTCCGATAATTCAAAATTGAACGTTGCTTTGAATTCAGGACAGTAATATGCACATGATTGGTAATGCTGAAATTATTTTCATGGACCTGTTTTAGAAAAACATTTATATGTATATCTGAATGCAATATATCTTGAGAAAACATAAACCACACAAATGGAAATAGGATAACAAACTTAAGACATAGATGACGATAGCATTTTGAACTCCATATGCATCTAAGAATTTAATGCTTCTCATGGACATATCTTTCAACAACCTCAAAACATTTCAAAGATGAAAATACTGAAAGTAAGGAAGAAATAATTACATAGAACAAGCTCATGTAGTTAAAAAAAATATCCTACATCTTTGCAATGTCTGAAGTTGACTTCTTATAGAGTTTATAGTTATCCTAATGTTGGAGATGGAAAGATATTGAAAATAAATAATTGGTCTCATGATGCATATTGGAAGAGGAGAAAACTAATGGTGTATATACATATATTCATATTCATCAGAAAACAAGAAATACCGAACAACAAAAACGTAAATAAAATGAAAATTGGAATACTTAAGATTAATAGGCGTTTGGTAAGTTATAGCTTTTCCTAGACAGAGCTCACAATAATTATCGTCACTCAATAAACCACAACAAACAGCTGTTTCACATAATGATGGCATAGGAACACCATTTACAACTTTCAAATTTTCGAACGAGGTTGCTTCTCTAATATAATTTAATAAGACTCGTAAATAATATCTCTCACCCTCATCTATAGTAGACACAACTATTCTATTGAGAACGTTTCTTTGCTTTTTTTTTTCGTCCATATTTTACCTTGCACATCCCATACAAAATGTTTGCACAATAGGGATTATTTAGGTGTATCTTCATACATAATCTTCTACCAGCATAGTCATCATTCCCAATTAGAATTCTATCAGCTCATTAATATTCAATTCAACACAAATGTGAGCTAGATTAGTTATTGACCTAGCAGCAGTGAGTTCATCAAGCTTCATTAGAGTCATCCAGTACCGAAGTTATAGAGAATAAAATAGCCTTGTCATAATACATGAAGAGTTTTACCACAAATCTATCACCATCTATGGTGATGAGTTCCGCCATATGCATTTTGAACAAGAAGAAATTGAAAAAACAAGAAACCTAGGATTTCCAAATTTTTTGAACACCCCACTTTTATCTTCATTCCCCACATGTAGCAATATTGTTTCTCTTCTTTGTATCTATGTGTGTGTGCGCCCTTAAGCAGAAATATATTCTGCAATTGAATTACATGGCAAGTGAAAATTTACTGGCTCTATAACTAATTTGTCCATTAATTTCAATTCCATTTTCGACATTTGTTGGGTTGTCACCTTCAATATTGCACAGTAAAGATTGTTAGAAAATGAGCAAATCGTACAAAAAATAACATTGGAAGTAGAATTTATTTTGAAAAAACATACTCGGTATTAAAAACAAGTATTAAGTAGCAACAAAATAGACAATATGAAACTAAAATCATCTCATGATCAAGAATCTTACTTAATCTGTTGACAATCGTACATTTGAAAGAAAAATCATAAACTTTAAAAACATATATTTCCTGTTTTTGAAATAAAGTGACAAGATTCAATTTCTACCACTAGTTCTTCTCTGTGTTTGCCTTTCACCTTGGACACCTGCACGAATATCAACACATAACAGTGATCTAGGATAGGTTCTCTATCGTGAATGTGGTCTTGGATATTGTAGTCTTAGAAAATAGGATTAACTAGTAGGCTCATGTAATTGAGGCACATTTTAGTCTCCCCCCATTCTCTTTGTTTTCCTATATAAGAGACGAAAGGTGGGAGACTATTTTTAGTCTTCCCATATTTTATTACTTGGTTGGATTTCTCTTCAGACTAGTCTCTTTTTCATTGTCTGAGTCATAAATGTTTTTTTTTTCTTTCGTCACCTAAGGTAATCATTTAGCACCTACTATTCTTTAAGCTTTTCGGCTTTCTCCTTTTTCATTTTTTCTTCTATTTTTTTCACATGTATAAGACAGTGATTATGTCTAGTAGTGGTTCTTCAACCAACAAATCTGGTAGTAGTCTTAGGGACCCGTTTTATAGCACCTTATCTGTAGGGAGACATGATGATCATTCACTGGTTGAATAATGGAATTTTGTTAGTACTTTAGGACATGGTGGGCCTCGATTCTTGAATGGATGCATGATCCGACTAGGGAGTAACCTCTAGCCCATGTCCTCACTCGCCCTAGGACAGGGCTGGGGTTGTCGTCGCGGTCGAAGGTGGGCACTACGCTACGGCCTACTCGACCGAGGGAGGGCAAGCATGCCCGTCCTGTGCCAAGGACGGGTTGGCCTGCTCATTGCGTGCCAGTCCGTCTGTGAATTCTGATGCCAGCTCTTCCATGGGGGCCCGCTTAACATGCAATCGGGGTGCTCTCCCTATGGAAAATTAATTAATCTAGATCTTCGAATGGATGGTAGTGCTTACAATCCTATGAGTTTTGAAATAATGTTGAAAAACTATGAGTTATCCCCCAGTCATTTATACTGAGTTCCTGGTCTTGGTGAGCGGATTCGAGGATCAGACCTTATGAAGGTGGTAGTCTACCGTGATAGCATGACACCTGGTTTGAGGTTTTCTCTTCATCCCTTGTTCGTTTCTTTTTTCAACGAGTTTCATGTCACTCCGGTCAGTTGACTCCTAACTCTTGGCGTGTATCAACTTATTTTTTGTACTTGTGACTTGCAAATGATATCGAGCCGTGTTTGAGATTCTTTAGAAGTGTGTTTGATATGTTTCTTGTGATTGTGAGTAATTGTTATGCTTATATTTAACTTAAAGTATGATTGTTATTACCCCACTTTTCTAATTCTAATAGCTGTTGGAGGAATCGTTTCTTTTTTGTTCGGCCTGAGATAGGACAATTCTCATTTAGAACTTGTTGAAAAACCCTTTTTTGTAAGATTTTTAACGAGCCCATAGACATTGATCATGGGTTAAAGGCATGTCTAGATAAGCTTTTACACTTGATGCCTCTGGGGACGTATATGAGTGGGATCACCTGAGGGTAGGCTATTTTTATGTCTTTATTCCTCTTTTGACTTTTTATTTTGCATGTACTTGCTTTATCAACATCTAGTTTCTTTTTTAGATATGGATTTTGAACTTGGAGGTGTGATAGATGCAGCTGGATTTTCCAATGATGCTGACGACCCACCTCTATCATCTTTAAATAATAAAAAAAAAAGACGGGCCGATAAAGGAAAGGCCACTACTAAGATAACAATTGTACATTATTCTATGACGTGTAATACCAAAGGTAGTAATGCCCATGCTTTCAAAGAGTTTAGATTTTCTCCTATTGACTCGTCGGTCGAGGTCATGTTGGGCTGCGTGAATGAAAAATTTATTGAGAATTTGAATAGCAAAGAAGCAGATGCTATACGACGAATCATGTATACCAACCACCGTAGGGTAAGCTGTTGTATTTTGATCATGCTGTGTTTCTTTCTTATTAAACATTTATCATCTAGTTAATTTCAACTTCTTCTTGCTTTGTACAGATGGTTGCTATGGACGAGAAAGTACTGCGCGAATTGGAGAAATTTGAGAAACATGCGGCCGAGAAAGACCATGACAAGAAGAAAGCTGTAGCGGCAGTGCAGTCTCTATTAGACAAGGCAACGGCTACGTCCAAGAAGAAATATGGTGAGATCGATCAACTTCATGAAGAGGTTGACCAACTTCGTAAAAGGTTGGAAATTGCAGGTGATGAAGCCATGGTAGGGTACAAGATGTCTACTGAATATCAGAGCATTTTGCACATGTATGGTGTAGAATCCTTGAAGGCCGCTAGCAACATGACTAAGGAGTGGCTAGTTGACGATCATTCAAAAATAACCCCAGATGAATTTGAAAGTATCTTAAGAAGCGTCAAGTTACAGACTTGGCTGCTCAGAAGGTTCGGGTGACTTACCATGGGAGGGCTAGCTCTCTACCCGATGGCTCTCTTGATGATTAGATATTTGTTTATCTTTTGTTTTTTGTTTTTTGTTGTTGAGTCTTATGACGGTCGTCCCGTTTGATCATGAAAACTATAAGATTCGGTTTGTTTTGTATGGAATATTATTGAGTGCTGCTCAAACTTCAGTTTTGTATGTTTGACGTGGAATATCTACCTTTGTTCTAAATAAAAAAATGTTTTTCACTTTTGCAATCGTTGGTTGTTGCAATGTATGATAGTACGTATATCCTCCGGCTAATGTGGTAAAGTGAAAGAGCGATGTAAAATTGGGTAGAGGGTGGGACAGAGGAGGCGATGGACAGGATTTTCCATGCCTTAAGCGGGGCGGGCGGGCGGGCGGGTGGGCGTACGTGGGATTTTCCACGCCTAGGTAGGACGGGAGGCGTGGAAGTCCCCGTGCCTCATTGTGGGCACGAGCGCAAGGCTTAGGATTGTCCACACCTAGGCGGGCGTGTGTGAGTGGGTCATTCCCTATTTTTTTTTTGGCTCATCACCTTGTTGTTTTTAAACGAAGACTATTCACCTTGATTTTCAAACGAAGGCTCATCACCTTGCTCTTTTAAACGAAGGCTCAACGCCTTGGTGTTTAGACTAAGGCTCATCGTCTTACTTTTCAAAGAAGGCTCATCGCCTAGATTTTTAGACTAAGGCTCATCGCCTTGATTTTCAAACAAATACTCACCGCCTAGGTTTTTAAATAGAGGATTGTCACCTTGTTTTTCTTTTTTAAACAGAGGCTCATCCCCGTAATTTGATTGTGGTAGCAGTTGATAAGGATATTTGTATCGTTTGGCATACCCTTAATAGAGATTGTAGTAAATAACAAATAGTTGCCGTAGGTCGAGTTCAGTAGGTGCACCTGAACTTTCCAACTAGGCTGATTCTTTCGTAGCACCCTTATCATTTATCCGCCTTGGCACCTTATTAAATTTAAAATCAAATGGATAAATGCGATTTAATACAACTACATATACTTTCTTTTATTCTAACAAAAAAATGCTAATAATTTACTGATAATATTTCTTCAAGTGCTCCGCATTCTATAATCTTCCCAATGGTTTGCCACTCATATCCTTGAGATTATATGCTCCATTTACGATCTTTTTGATGACATCAAAGGATCATGCCAATTTGGCTCTAGCTTAGACGGTGGGTGCCCAGCAGCTGCACTGCTCCTTAACACCAGATCATGGAATTGGAAAGCCCTGGGCTTTACTCGACGGTCGAAATATTTGGTGGCCTTGCGTTTGTAAGCCATTGTCTTGATTGCAGCCTTTTCTCTGACCTCCTCAAGTAGGTCAATTTCTGCCTTTGTGGTATTGTCATCTGTCTGTTCGGCTTACATTCTCTAAGTTGGATTTACAATTTTGGCAGGTATCACTGCTTTCATTCCAAAAGATAACTTGAATGGTGTCTCTCCTGTTGGTCACCTAGTGGTAGTGTCATATGCCCACAGTACATTAGGTATTTCATCTGCCCAAGATCTTTTTTCTTTTTCCAACCTCATTTTTAAATCCTAAAGTATAGTACAATTAGAGACTTCAGTTTGGCCATTGCTTTGAAAGTGTGCTACTGAAGTGAGTCGGTGTGAGATTGTATAACTATTGCAAAAACTCTTAAAGCTGTGGTTATCAAAATGCCTTCCGTTGTTTGTGACTATCACTCGCGGTATCTCGAAATGACAAATTATATATTTCCAAACAAAACTCTGTATCTTGGCATTGGTTATAGTAGCTAACAGTTCAGCTTCAACCTATTTCGTGAAATAGACGATGGCCACCACTAAAAATTTTCTTTGACTCTTGGCAAATAGCAAGGGACCCAAGATGTCTATCCACCACTGATAAAATGGGCATACTCCGTAAATTTTTGACTGTGGCTCGACTGGTTGATGGATTACATTGCCAAACCTTTGACAAGCGTAGCATTTTCTTAACTGCTCATTAGCTTCTTGTTTCATTGACGGCCAATATTACCATTGCCTTAAAGCTTTAAAAGCAAGGGCGTCCCCACCTAAGTGATTTCCACACAAGCCACTAGGTATTTCATCTAGGACCTCTACTGTCTTTGTCGGACGGAGACACTTCTGATAAGGCACAGAGAGTCTCTTTCAATATAACTGTCCATCAATCACAGAATACATATTAGCTCGTACCCTCATCCGCTTTTCTTTTGTTGGGTCTGTAGGTAGAATACCTTTCGTGAAATAATCCAAGATTGGGTTTATCCAGCAAGGTTCGTTATTTAATTCAAGAACCGCAATTAATAATACCATGTTGGGATAACTAGGTACCTGAACACTAGCTGTGGCTGGAATATGTTTTTGGTTAGTTGATGCTAGCCAGGCGAGAGCGTCTGCCCGTTCGTTCTCCTTTCTTGGGACCTTTGTAATCTTGAACATTTTGAATTTTCGCTGCAAGTCTTTTACTTTCACTAGATAAGTAGCTATGTGGCCATCTTTGGTCTCGTACTCTCTTATAATTTGTCCCATCACCAGTTGTGAGTTACTACGAATTTCCACAATAGTCACCCCAACTGTATGGCTAATCCTAAGCCTGTGATGACTACCTCGTACTCTGCATTGTTGTTAGTGGCTGAAAATTCAAAACGAAGTGAATATTCAAGTTCTTCGGTAACTAGGAAGAGAATTATGACTCATGCACCTGAGTCGTCATTGCTAGATGATCCGTCCACATAAATTACCCACGCCATGGTGTCGCCTAGTGACATTGCTTCAGAGATAGTGAGCTCTGCAATGAAATTGCTAGGACTTGTGCTTTATAGCTGTGCGTGGTTTGAAATCAATGTCAAACTCACTCAATTCAATAGCCCATTTCAAGAGACACCCAGATGTCTCTGGCCTATGCAATATCTTCTTGATTGGTTGGTCAGTCATCACCTGTATCTGATGGGCCTGGAAGTACGGTCTTAATTTTTTAGATGTTATCATCAAAGCTAGAACCAATTGTTCGATTATGCTATACCGTGTCTCTACTCCCCTCAGCACTTGACTTACATAATAGACAGGTTTATGTCCCTTCAAAAGGTCTTTAACCAAAACTACACTGATGGCGTGAAAAGATACTGCCAAGTAGAGGCTCAACTTCACACCGGGGTTGAACTTCTTTTTTGGTAAATGGGCTGATCATAAACCCCAAGAATTTTCTTTCAGATGTGCCGAACACATATTTTTTAGGATTTAGTTTTAATTTAAGTTTTTGGGCTACATCAAAAACTTTTTGGAGGTCAGTTACGTGATTATTCGCTACTCTGCTTTTGAGCACCATGTCATCTACGTAGGCCTCAACATTACAACTGATGAGTCCATCAAAACTTCAATTTACCATTCTTTGATAAATAGTCCCCGTATTTTTTAACGCAAATGGCATAGCAGTGTAGCAGAGGCATAGCAGTGTAGCAGAAAGTTCCCATGTCAGTGATGAAGGAAGTCTTCTCTTGGTTACCTTCTACCATGGATATTTGATGGTAACCAGAAAAAGCGTCCAAAAAGCTTAGCCTTTTGTGTTCGAAAGTTGTATCCACAAAGTGGTCTATTCGTGGAAAGATATAAGAGTCATTGGGGCAAGATTTATTCAAATCAGTATAATCTACACATATCCGCCATTCTCTGTTTAATTTCTTTACTAATACCACATTTGCCAACCATTCTAGGCAATGCACTTCCCAGATGAAACCAACCTCTAGCAGTTTGGTTATTTAAGTTGAAATAGCATGTTGTTGTTCTAGGGAAAAAATGTCTTTTCCTCTATTTGATTGATTTTGTTCCTAGAGGGATTGCAAGTCTATGCTGGGTCGTCGTAGGGTTAATCCCATCGATGTTATGAGGTCCACAAGCAAACATGTCCATATTGTCAGCTAAACATGCCACTAGTTTATTTCTTTCAGCTGGATCTATTCTGCTTCCGATTTTCAAAATCTGACCTTCTGTTATCACAACTTCTTTGGTAAGTTCTAGTGGTTTAATTCGCCCATTAGGCTGTTCAACATCAAGCATCATCACAGTATTTTTAAGAAGTATGATGTCTACATAACATCTCCTTGATGCCTGTTGGTCTTCTCTAACACATCCTACTCTTTGACTGATAGAGAACTTCATCATCTGGTGGTATGTGGATACCACGGCCCTAGCTGCATTTAGAAGCGGGCGAGCATAAATTTTATTGTAAGCCATATGAGCTTTCACCAGCAGAAAGCTCGTCATTATCACCACACTAGTTGGGTAAGTACCCAAAGTTACTGGTAAGTCAATGGTTCTCTCTGGTATGACAGTGGCTCCTCCAAACCCATGGAATGGGGTGGTGATAGGTTTGATCTTGCTGTGTGATATCTTCAATCATAGGAATATTCCACAGGACATCACAGCGACTGCACTACCATTATCCACTAATACATTCTTCACATCAAAGTTTGTAATGTCAGCCACTATTATCAGAGCACCATCATGTCGTAACGCCTTTCAAGTCCTCATCGATATAGGTGATATTCTAGCTGAACCTTTCATTTTTATCTACCAAAGTAGATCCACTGGATCGGGCATAGCTCTTCCATGCTGAATTAGAGTCACCCTCGCGGCAATGTCACCCACTATGACATTTACAACTCCAGGGCGATGAGGTGGTTGCTGTCAATATCCAACCTATTTTTCCTTATCTTTATCTATTTTCAGAAACTTTGAGAGGTGTCCTCTTTTTATAAGTCATTCTATTTCCTCATTCAGCTGCTAGCAGTCCCCGGTATCATGTCCATGGTCCCGATGGAATTTACAATACCTAGTATCATATCTCTTGTGTGGTAGTGCCCATATCTTTTTGGGACACACAAGCTCATTTATATTTTGTATCTCCATCAGGACATTAGTCCTAGAGGTGTGCAAATGTGTATTATACGCATCCTTCCCAGTACTAGGTCGATTAGGGCATGGATGGCTTATTTTCTACTTGCCTTTGTCTTTTCGGGGTCTTGGCTCATCCAAGGTCTTCCTTTTGTTAGACTCAGGTTCTTTTTAATCTTTCATGTCTTTAGTAATGAAAAAGGCTTCTTCCACATCCACATATTTATCTCCTTTTCCTAGTAACTCGTACATCGTATCAAGTGAGTTCTTGGATAGTGACATTTTGAAATGATCAGTGCGAGTTCAATTTATCATGGCAATGACTACAGCAGACACTGTAGATCCTTGATCCCCTGAGTGGACCTATTGAATCATGCAATGAAGTCTTTCAGTAGCTCATCATTGTTGTAGGTCAACTGCATCAGTCAGATAGTAGTTTTCTTAGCCCATTTTCGGCTGGCAAAGTATGCAGCAAAATGCTTAGAAAAGTCATCAAACGTGTGGATCAATTTTGGGAGAAAGGTCGCTACCTAGTCCCTTGCCTCTTGCCTAAATGTTGGCGGAAAGGCCCTGTACACAAATGCACCAGCGATGGCTCGTAACCTCATCAAGTCAACAAATACCTTGAGGTTATCAACAGGGTCAAAAGAATCTTTGTACTTTTCCATGTTGTTCGAAGTCTCATGGCAGGGGAACAGCCATCCCTTCTTGGGCAAACGGATCTTTTTCCATTACCAAATATTGTTGCCTACTACTTTTCTTAGACATAGCCTCTACTATTTTAGGACCCATCATATCTTCCAATCGTTGCTAAATGCTCAACACTAGTGTCTTACCTAGCGTAGGGAGAGACACCCATGACAGTTGTCTCCAGAATGGATTTGGACCAGACATTAATGGGTGCATGTGGAGTACAAATGATGGGGCCAAAGAATTTGGGACCAGCGGTAGAACCACTGCTGGCGATGTTTTCATTGCTAGAAAGTTGGGAGCCTGGGGTGGAGCTCCTAGCAGTGATGGTTCCACTGGTGAAAGACTGAGAGCCTGGAGAAGATACCCTGGCGGTGATGGTCCCATCGGTGGAAGATTATAAACCTGGGGTTGCTAAGAAAAAATAGTGTTTCGATCCTAGAGCTGAGCTTTTAAAGCCGCCACCTGAGCTGGCAGTGTTACAAGTTGAGAGGTAGAGGCACTCTTGTTGTGGGTGGTTAGTGGCAGCATTGGACTATGTGTCAACATCCCTGATTGGGCCTGGGAGCGGTTACATTCTTCGCTCTTCTAGTTCAAGCCATGACATTTTGTGCGATTTTCCACAAATAGCACCAATTGATGAAAAGCGGTTTTCTCCTTCTCCATACGAGGTTGTGACAGTGGTTGAGATCTACAAAATGTGGCGGGGTTTTTTTTCCCGTCTCCACTCTGGTGTGATAATTAGTAAAAGATAAGGACAAATATATGAAAGATAATTATGCAAAGTAGCAGTGCTTAAAAATATATCTAAGAGTTTGTTTTTACATAGGAGAGACCTCTATTTATAAGGGTGCCTTGGAGTTAAAGCATTTAATGGCTTTTAATGACAAGTGTCTCTTCATCTCCCTCATTACTCAAAGTTAATGAAGAATGTTATAGCTTCACAATGACTAATGGTAACTATCAGTATGTGGGTCGTGGGTCTGACCGATACAATGACAGTTGGGTTATTGGTATCCAAATGTAAGAGGCGAGCTATGAGACCAACTAGACGGGGGCGGGGGCGGGGGCGGGGACCGGGGGGGGCGGGGGGGGGGGGAGGGGGGGGGCGACGGAATAGGCGAACTATAAAGGTGGGTGTTCCAAGAGACACGCCACCATCACCTGTCAAAGTATAATCACGGTTTCCATATCTATCATGAAGGTTCATTACAACGAGAACAAATGGTAGGTAAATGATGAGGCACGAACAAGATATGTAAGTATATTAACAATTTATTCTTCTTCATTGACATTTATTATATTTTTTGTTCTTAATATATTTTTCCCATTTTCTCTTAACATATATATAGGAGAGAATGCTTGAGATTAAATAGCAATGTGTAACATAGGAATGTCAAGCCCAACTGAATTTGAGATCATGCAAGAGGTTTTAAGAAAATGTAGAGGTTACATTAGAGGACTTGGACATGGTCCGAAACCTGCCTCAAGCCACAGTAGTGTTGATTTGACATATACTCATACGAAGTCAATAGCCCTTCGCAACAAAATAGAGAAGAATGAGCAATAATTTGTATATATGCGCCCTAAAATAACTCAATTTGAGACATTAATACAGACGATCATAACTGTTCAAGTTGACACGTCTTCACAACCATCCATGGCACTACCTACTGGCAATATATAGGTGTCACAAATTTGTCTATTTATTTGCTTTAAGTGTTTAGACATCTATTTTCTGTTTTATGGATTGATAGATTCTAGTTAGACATTTACCATTTATTTGTTCTCTTTTATGATTAATGTGAACTTTATATTTGAATTTTTTTTATATTTTTTTATTTCTCTCTTTTATTGGCTAAAATCACGTTGTAGTTGTGCAAAAATTATGGACCAAATCCTCGTTATGTTAATTTTCTTACACAATTTTTATCATTTTTCCTTCCTTTTTTTATTCTAAATATTTTTCTTTGTTCTCTTGTTCCGTTTTAAATTATTTCTCAAACATCTACTTACGGCTGCACCTTTGTTTTGTCAATGTATGAACTACATGAAGACTTTGGATATTTGGTCTTTTTCCTTGCTTCATTCTTAATTATCTTGCATAGGAAATAAAAAATTTCACTTATAGATTTAACAAGCAAGCTAATAAATATTGGTAAAATGAATACACTTAAAACTTAGTAGTGCTGATTGAAAGACTATTTTGGACTAAATTAAGTTCAATTTATGAACTTCATTGTGGATTCTTAACAAATGTTGTGATGTATCATGGTTCTTAACTTTTTCTTTCTACTTTAACGCACCTAAGATAAATGGTTTGGACTCTTTCAAGTGGGGATATACTTTGGTTGTCCAATGAAGATTTATTAGGCCAGTCACCCTTAAAATTAATTTCAACTTTATGTTATTTTTCTAACTTTTGCAGTTCTTCAGCGCCTCTTATTTATGGTACCATTTTGAGATACTACCTTTCCAGACAACAAAACTTTCCTACTTATGTCGATTAATGCATTGGGTATTGTTATAGTTGGGATTGCTGATCATACTATGAACTGTTTATAAACAATTTGACGGCTTTTCTCTCATTTTTGTTGATCGAATTTTAATATTTTGATTTTTTTTTGCGATTCACACTTTATACACAATAAAAATAATAATAAATAAATTCATATTAAAAAAATATACAATTGTATTTTTGTGCATACTTATTAATAATTTACTATGATTTGTTAATTAATTGAAAATATTTATTTATGAATAATAGTGGAATAGACTTGGAACAAATGTTCATTACAAAGACTAATAGGTGACGAATGTGGATGTCACGATTTGTTTTCCACCATCCCTACAAGCTAGAGCAATGACAAATATAGGTGTCGAAATTTTTTTCCTCAATCTTAGAATTTTTGGCAAAAAATATTCATTGTGGCAAAAAGTAGACTTATTGCATCACAAAAGACTTTGTTGTAAGAAATAAAAAATTTTCACCATAAGTTTTCCACCAAATATATTTTGGTGACATGCTTCCATCGTGTTTTTGGCGAAAATCTTTATTACTTATCGTACATTTTGCCATTACACGACAACTTTTCGTGTTGTCTTTTTTTTTTGTACTTATTTTTCACTAAAAGTTTTGTGACAAACTTTAAAAATTTGTCGCACTAAATCACTTATTGCGACAAATTTATATATGTCGCAAAATATTTTATCGCGAAATAGAGATTTTGTTGTAGTGATCACATGCAATAGTAAATAGGTACCATATTTATACCCACAAAGGCACCCACAAGAAAAGACACCCCTTTGCTTTAAAAAATGTCAATTTTAGGCTTTGATAACCTGGTACTTGCCAGGATTTTCTTGTTAGGATATGATCAATAAGGTAGATTAAATAGTCCCTAGATTATTAAAGAGGTAAACTATATTAAAATATACTAAATATTTTTTATGGCATGTTTGATATGTTAAATTAGACATTATTAAATAGAATTAAAAAAAATATGTTAAAGAATCAGATTTAACATTTATTTTGTGGAGTCAACTCTTTCTCTCACTCCACTCCTGAGTTTCTTCATGCACTGTGTATATTTGTACATGCATACATACACAGAAGTCATCATCGACAAGCAGCAATTCTGGCATAAGTTTTTGCAATATGTGAAATTGATTAAAGAAAATTGGCCCACAAAGATCTAAATGGTGAGTCCTACTCATTTTTATTTTTGTGTACATAAGTTCAACTATGTACACTTATTAATTTCAAAAACCATCATATTGTACCTAGACAAACCTTTCTCAACTAACTTGCATCATATTTTGTCTAGCTCCAATGTTAAAGTAAAACTCCAGTATGGCCTTATCAGACTAAAGACTCCCACAAGATTTCGTTTCATTTTCTGAAATCTCCAACCAACAAATCAAATAGCTCGAATTTTCAGACACCAGATTTGTACTTCCGCTACTTTTGTACGGGTACACCATTGCAAAGATCAACTCAATTGACTATCTTGAATAATTTACAGGTAAAAGATGTATATAAACTGTCTTAAAATGGATTAACTTAAATAGCAGGCTCTAATGACTATAAACTATCAAAATTAATGTTTCACAAATTCTTGTCCTCATATTTTGACACATCTGAAAGCAATTCATTTAGATTAAATAAGGAAGTATCATGATCCTTTTGATCTAGACTTCTTTAACCTACACGGTAAATGAGTAGTCCAATTTTCTTTAGAAACTTCAATTATTTGAATGACCTAGAAAATGTAGGACACAAAGATTTTAATTATTCTGAATATGTTCCACTTGTACAAATCAAATATTTCTATTGGTCAACAATATTGAATTAACAACCCAACTTGAGTACATAAATAAATGATAATACCAACTCAAGTTTTCTTTCACCTGACCAACTCCATAAAACAGAAGCTCCAAATAAAACTCCTCAAAGTTTAAACATACACATAATTTCGAATTTTCAAAATATTCCATTTTCTTCTTTTTAAGGTTTATTATATTCTAGAATCCTATCGTTGATATACTATTTGTTATGGTTAAAATTGAAAGTCTTAAAAGAGCCAAGAAATTAAATAACCATAAAGCAGCAATCCAGTAATCAATCACGAAATCAAAAATTTAGGCACAGATTATTATTGACAATGAGATAAGATTGAAAGACTTAAAAGAGCCAAGAAATTAAATAACCATAAAGCAGCAACCCAGTAATCAATCACGAAATAAAAAAATTAGGTACAGATTATTATTGACAATGAGATAAGATTGAAAGTCTTAAAAGAGCCAAGAAATTAAATAACCATAAAGTAGCAACCCAGTAATCAATCACGAAATAAAAAGATTAGGTACAGATTATTATTGACAATGAGAAATTGGAAGTCATAATGAATATTTATTAACAAAAAAATCACAAAAACAATTACCCAATCCATATTTCCACAAATATAAAAATAAATAGCTGAATAAGAACCCAGAGGAACAAAGTATTTTTGAAGAACAAGGTTGCAAGACAATCTTGAAAGTAGATAACCTAAAAAAAATTGCATGTGGGACTTACCTCAGAACTCACACCTACTTCAAATAAAATTCATTCACCAACAGCAGAAAGAAAACACAGAAGGAACACCATTTGTAAGGGAGAAAAAAAGAGAGAGAAATGGAAAATAATAGTAGAAAACGATTGATAAGTGCATTTTGTGCACCTATTTGGGCCTTTAAACTAAGATTTTATCTCGTTATATTATTTATTTTTACTTAGTTTAGTTTATTATTCTTCTTATTTTAGTTTTGGACCTGTTTATAAACAAATGGAGAAGAATGGACGGAAAGAGCAACAACTTGGTGAAATTGACGACTAAATTGAGTTGTTTAAGAGAATATCAAAAGTCAAATATTGGAGGATGATGAAAAAGATAAATTCAATAAGTTTATGGTGTGTTGGAGTGACAATGAAGAGTTGAATCAATGGATCAAACACCAGAAAGTCAAATAACCGAACTGAGAAATTACCTATCGAAGCATGTGGAGAAATTTGGGTATAACTTTTGATATTAAAATCTCCACAAGGAAAATGATATACCATTAGAAATAGAATTGAATTATGAGTCCAACATTTTTTACGGATCTCAATTTGGAGTTTCCTACAAGAAGTTATGGCCATTTGAAAAACATCCACAGAGCAGAAAAAAGTTGAACTGTGCAATCGCCCGAGATATAGTTGCGTGATCGCCCAGAACCTATTTTCGTCAGTATAATGCATTTTGGTTGGCCTGGGCGATTGCCCGGGTTTGCACTGGGCGATCACTCAGTGTAATTTTGGCAGACATGGATTTTTGTTTCCTTTTTTAGTTTGACTCCAATTAGGAAACTTTTTGGAACACAATTTTAATGATTTTTTGGCATCTTTTAGGGCACAACAAGGATACTATAAATATGAGTTATTAAGTCATAACAAGGGAGCCAAATTTGGAGAGAAGAACATGAGACAAATCAAGAATGAAGATCAAGATTCATCATTTCAAGATTAAAACGAAGATCAAGTTCAATATTTTATCTCTCAATTATTTTCTTCTTATCCAGGTGATGAACTCCATATTTTCATCTCTTCTTTATTTTTGTATTATTAGTATGCTAGGCTAGAATTAAATAGTGCTAGGATCATGATGAAGCTTGTATCATGAATCTTTAATTCTTCGAACCTAGTTTTTGATATTTAAGCATGTTTTAATTTTTGAATAATTGATATTGATTTTATCTTCATCTACAATTATATGCGCAATAGTTGTATGATTCTTGTGGCTTGTTTTACCTTTGAGAGATGGAAAACAGGTTATACATATATCAATTGTCGTAGAGTCCGATAGGAGATAGAAATATACCGCTATACTTTACGTGATCTCTAAATATTCACAAATTCTAATGTATTCTTGTATGTTCGCATTCATCATAGAAATATAGTCGGGTCGCATATATGAATAGGTTTAATTCTACTCGAGAGAGATTGTTAAATTAAATTAGGAATATTGATCTTCATAATTAATTCATGTTATCAAATTCAATAGTTTGGGTTAAATATACGCTTTTCTTTTCTTTTCCAATTTTAAAGTAATTCTTATTTAATTAATTTATTATTTGTTTGATTTATAATTAGTTAATTAATTTTATTTCATATTTTAATTAGTTTAAGAAACAAAATTTTCCAAATTTTATTAGATTCGGTTAAGGTTAGTATGATTGAACTGAATTATCTAAATCTCTGTGGGATCGATACTTGGACTCAAAATCTATTTTACTACTTGAGTGATCCGTACACTTGTGGAATTATTTAAGATACAAAATTGCTGACAAGTTTTTGGCGCCGTTGCCGGGGATCTAGTTTTAGTTCTTTTCAGTTATATTAGCACTAATTCGAACTTTATTTAATTAATTTTTTTATTATATTTTTTTAGTTTATTTTAGTGTTCAACTTGTCTTGTTTCAGACCACAACATAAGATGGAAGACCAGGAGATTGATGAGAACAACATACTTGTTGGAGATTTCTTCCCAATGCACAAGGCTGATGTCATGAGATATGACGCAATTTCTGAGATTGATGAAGACAACATGCTCGTTGGCAATTTTATCATAATGCAGCAGGCTAAAGAGATTAATGAGGAAGTAGACAATATCACGGTGCTATCTGCAAAAATAGATTCTTTGGCACACAAAATAGAGGACATGTCACAATTAGTCTATGTGATGCAAATGAAGAAACCAACTTGTGAAGAGTGTGGGGGCAAATCACTACACATCAGAATGTCCTATTCTATTACAGCAACCCGTGCAAGTCAAATATGTTCAAGGTGACCATTATCAGCAAAATTATGTTTTCTCTAATACATATAATCCAGGTTGGCAAGATCATCCATATTTCTCTTAAAATGATAATTAGAATAAAATCATACCACAATTTCAGTAGCCAGAAAAGAGAAATTCACTAAAAGACGTATTTAATAAATTCATGGAGACAGCTGACCGGTACCTAGGATCTAATAATCAATACATGAACAAGACGGATATCTCTTTTCAAAATCAAGGCACTTCAATAAAGAATCTCGAGACACAAGTGGATCAGATAGCAATTGCTTTATCACCCAGAGTACCAGATACATTGCCAATTAATGCAGAGGTGAATCCCAATGAAAGTGTTACAGCTCTAACTATCAGACGTGATGTTCAATTACCAGAAATTCATGTGAAGAGGCCAGTTGCAAATAAAAAAATGAACCATCCACTGATGAGGAGCACGTGGAACAGACTGAACAGACAACAGATATTAAAGAGAGTTCATGTACACCACAGGTTATGACAACCGTTCTTATCAAACCATATGAGCCTCCGATCCCACTTCCTCAGAGATTACATAAGCACGAGTGAGACAAGCAATTCTCCTACTCTTCTATCTCTTCTAAAATTGAATTTGTGATCAAAGTCGATGAAGAAGTTGAAATTTCCGTGGTTGTGTTCGAGCAAGGTGCTACACTAAAATCCTATGTTTGGGGAGCACAAATTCAAAATTTTGAGAATAAATGAAAAATGGTTTAAAGTCAACAGATGCAAGCAAAGCAAGTCCTCAAAAGCATTATACAAAGTGTCGTAAGAAATCAGACAATAAGTCAAACTAATGACTATAAATAAGCGCTTAATAGGAGACAACCCATTTTCTAACCTTTTTATTTACTTGCTTTATATGTAGTAGTTTTAATTAGTTTAAATAATTTATTAGTTTTTATTTCATTTATCTATGCCCTTAAAAAGCTTTACTATGTCAATCGCAGGATGTCCCACTTTGAAAGAGTCCCAACTCCACATCTGATTCCACTTCAACCGGACCTTCAGCCAGCCAGATCCATCTTCTTCATATCTATCTCCGAGGAGTAACTGACATTTTTCCTCATCTATTTGCTTTATTTTGCTGTTACATTGGGGACAATGTAATATTTTAGTTTGGGGGTGGGTTAAGTATCAAGATACTTTATTATTTTGAATTTGCTTATTATTCGGGTCTATATAACCGCCAAAAAAAAAAACTTCGTCTTTCAAAGAAAAAAAAACATATAAAAAAAAATTTAGTTATTGTTGATTATCTTGCTGCCAATGATAATATTTGTTTGAATTTAAGTACATTTTTAGTTAGAATATTAGACAACACTTTAATTCGTGCTTTTACCTGAATATTTATCCATGTTAGATTAGATTTGAAGCATGTAGCCACTGTTGACTTATCACTTATTGGAAACATGACTTGAGTGTATGTGTTGATATTATTGACTTAGATCATTGTGAAAAAAATTCCGTTCCTAAAATCTTATACTAGTAACCAAACTGTTTGAGAACAATTTGGGGGTGTTAAAAGTTAGTACATGTTTTTGTGGAATTTTGATGGTTTGAGTTTTCTGGATCTCATCTTTGGTTAAATAGGTTGTAGTCAAGGAATGTAAATCGAGTACTACTCACTGCTGAAAAAAATAAAATAAAAATAAAAAAATAAAAAATAAAAAATAAAATATCTAACTCGAGCAATTAAGTCTGTTAGGGTATCTTGAAATCTGGTGCCCTAAAGTCATCTGACTTGGGAGTCATCAGCCCAACGCTTGTTACATGAGTCACAAAAAAAAAATAATACATCTTCACTTCTCTTAAGCCTGTGGGACTCGAGCAATTAAGTCTGTTTGGGTATTTCAAAACTTGGTGCCCTATGGTCATCTGACTTGGGAGTCATCGGCCCAGAGCTCGCTAAAAGGGTCACATAGAAAGCTAGTGAAAGAGAAGTATTGCACAGGATGTAAGATCGTTTATATTGGTTAAGTAAAATAAAAAGAGTTACAGTGCTCGGTAAGGATTGCTAGGTTAGAACCTAAGAGACTGAAGATGAGAATTTAGAAATCACTCACCGTCCTAGTTCTAAGATTACAACTTCTAATTTTTATCACTTTATTTGAAAAAAGCATTGTGTTGATCAATAGGAACCAAATTTGCTAGAACACCTCGGGATTGGAGAGAGAAGCATTAGACGTGTGTAATTTACGAGAGGTGTAAGGAATAAATGACTACAAAGGGTTCGGGTTTGTAAAAATATCAACAACACAATATTGGTTGTGGTCTAATATATGTGTATGTTCAATTTTTGGCTAATCACACACTCACTAAAGGTCGAGCATTGGATAAGTGAAATTTTTTTTTTTGTTATTTAATCTCTTTCTAAAAGTGCTGCTTTATTTTCGAACTTGAGGCATATGGTAAGAAATTTAACATAATCTCAATTCCTGTTAATTCTTTTAGCTTAGTTTAAAGTTGTAGTTTATTTTATTTTTGTTCGAGGACGAACAAATGTTTAGTTTGGGGGTGATCTCGCACAAATTGAATAACATCGTATAGAAATTGAAGGAGAAAAATAGGGGAGATCAGCTTAGCCTTCAAAGCACATAGTAAATTCTGGATGGACAATATCCACAACGGAGGCAAATTCTGAACGAGGATGATGCCGACGAATGTGGGGATTTGCAGAGGCAAAGGAAAGTAAACCTATGTTTGGTGTTTTGAGAGAGAAAAACGGGATGAGCAAATGAAAATGGAAGGAGGCTAAAAAAGACAGAAGCCACGGAACATGCCGTTTTGGACTATATGTGTACAGTGAAACAAAAACTCCTTATATTGTAGTGGGGAAATTTTATTCAACCATATATATTACGTTGTTTTGGATCGTGAAAGGTCCTATTTTTGCATAAAATGATCATAACGACATTCTTGTCGTTTCAATGACAAAGATAACGTCAGTCCGGGCGTTATGGTTCAAAACACTACTAAGACCAATCTTTCTGAATTACAAATGTAACTGGAACCAATTTAAGTGCTTCACTAATGTGAATAGGTTATATAGAAGGGTGGGTTGGTTATATACTCATGCACGTTCCTTCTTCGAACTTTTTGGTATGTACTACCCCCTAACTATAGGTTAGACTAGAAATTCAATTCTGCACTGCTGCTGACTCTTCGGACTTATCCACCAAGGTTTGAAACGTTACAAGTTGAATATGTGTATAAAATGATCATAACAACGCCTTGTTGTTTCTAACAACTAAAACGTCAAGCTTATCATTAAGGTTCGAAACACTACTAGAACTACCCACGTTCCATCCACATACCTACGACTAATGAAATGAATCAAAATGAGTGAGAAAAGTGGGATCACCCTCTTTGTTGGTGAAAGACAAGCATTTGATTCGTTATATGACTCGTTAACTATGAACTATGGTGAGGGCAATTTTAGTATACATGTTACCCGCTTATCTTATTTTGTTATTAATTATTTATTGATAAAAGTACTAATTAATGTCTTATTTGAATTAGGACAAATTATGAACAACTATGAAGATTCAAGGACCAAGATAAAAGTTTTTGAAAGTATGAGACCAAACTTAAAGCTTTGGAGCAAAAAAAATTAAACTTGCAATTAAAACTTGAAATAGGGACCAAATAGTATAAATATTGGAACTTGAAGAACTAAGCGTGCAATACTGGCATGGGAATCCAAATTTTGGCAATTTTCTCACTGTTTGCTGCAGTCAACTGCAGTTTGACCACGGCAATTAAAAAAACAGTTGTTTGCACGTTGCAGCCTGTTTGGATATTTTTGGACTTATTTTAAAATCTAAGTTGGGGCCTTTTCCGTCTTTCTACGTAGAATAGTTTCAAAATTGATAAAACATTATATAAAGAACCACAAAAACTTGATGTCAAATTTTAAATAACTTGCAAGTGCATGAATCTATTGAAATATAGAAAAATAGCAACGAGGTCGATCTCACAGAAATTGTAATGAAGAAAGTCTAATTCAATCTGAATTAACTATTATTCTAAGCTAGTTGGATCGAAATGAATTTGGTTGAAAGAATTTAACTTAAAAACTAATTAATTATGCTAAAAAGTTGAGTTGAAGGTTCAAATTGTTTAAAGTACCAAGGTTTTGGAATCCATTATTGTTTAACTTAATAATTATCTAATTATTGATTAATTCTAAAAAACAAATGACAATTCGAAATCAATCTATTATCCTTTTAAAATATTTATCAATTAAATCCAAAAGAAGAAAATCTAATAACGGCTCCCATTTGCTTCAATCTTAAATTACTTAAACGTTCCATGTATCAAATTCAATTAAAAGAAAACAAAGAATCAAAGGTTTCGCATCCTAAGCATTCTATGTATCTTAAATCGATAACAAAATAACAGAAAATCAAAAGAAATTAATAGAACATGTTTAAGTACCAAGCTCGAATTAATTAAATTAATTTCTAACTATAAAAAATACGTGATATTTAAAATAAAAGAGATTTTATTTAATTAATCCAACAAGAACGAACTATGAAAGTTAAAGCTCGAAAACGGAATTAAACAGATAACAAAATAATCACTTCGTTTAAACAAGGTTTCATCTACATTGGCTCAAGAAAATTAGAAGAATATAATTAAATTAAAAATAAAAGATTTGATAGAACCCGGCATAGATTGAAAAAGAAGAAATCTTCCAAAAACTTTTAATCGCCACGTAATTCTTTTCTCTTGTTTCTAGCCGTATTCCTCCATTTTTTTGATCAAATTCGGTCTTTATATAGTGTTTTATCAATTTTGAAACTCATCTACATAAAAAGACGGAGAATACCCTGACTTAGAATTGAAATTAAATCCAAAAATACCCGGACCGCAATGCACAAACAGCCCTTTTTTTTAATTGTGGTTGACTGCGGCAAACAGTAACTAATTTCTCCAAAATTGGTTCCAATGTCAATGTTGCACGCTTAGTCCTCTCAATTCCAATGCCAATATTGCTATTTTTAATTGCAAGTTCAATTTTTTTTGCTCCAAAATTTTAAGTTTGATCCCATACTTTTAAAAACTTCCATCATAATCCCCAAATCTTCATAGTTGTTCATAATTTGTCTTATTTTAAATAAGACATTAATTAGTATTTTTATCAATGATTAATTAATAATATCTGCGATTTTATGTCTTTAATATTCTGCAAGTGTACGGATCGCTTAAGTAATAAAATAGATTTTGAGTCCAAGTATTCCTACAAAGATTTAGATAATTCATTGCTAATTATACTCACCTTAACTGAATCTAATTAACTTTAAAAAATTTGTAATTAAGAACTAATTAGAATAATAAACTAAGAACAATTAAATAATTATAACTCAATTAAGTAAAAGATGGATTTAAGAAAATGACTTTAACTTTGGAAAAGAAAAGTACTAGGATCTCGAATCCACTTATAATTGTTAAATCCTCTATCTTGGTTTTGACAAATTACATCAGTTATGAAGATCAATATCCCTAGATTGTTTAACAATTTCTCTCTAATAAAATTAAACATATTCATATGTATGACTCAATTATATTTCTATGAGAAATGCAAATACAAATGAATGCATTAAGTCTCTATGGATAATTAAAATCACCTAAAGCATAGTGGTATATTTTTATCCCCTATCGGACTTTAAGATAATTAAAATAACGTCTAGCATGCTTTCGATCTTTCGATAGTAAAACAAACTGCATCACTCATACAATTATTTTGCACATAATTGTATATTCAAATAAATCAAAATTAATTTTTCAAAACTATATTGAAATAAATTGTCAAAAACCATGTCTTTGGATAGAAAAATTTAAATTACAAACTTCAACGTAATCCTAGCACAAAATAAACTAGCCTAGCATACTAATAATAAAAATAAAGAGAAGAAGAAAATATATAATTCATCACCCGGAGAAGAAGAAAACTCAAAGAGATGTTGTCTTGATCTTCGATTGAATTCTTGAAAGATCAATTCTTGATCTCCGGTTGGTGTTGTCGTCTCTAATGGTGCCCCCAAAATATCCCAAAATATTACAAAATCCGCGGGCCAAGAGGTTTCCTAAATGTATTAGGATTCAAAAACGAAAGAAAATTTCCCGCAGCCAAAATAACACTGGGTGATCGTCCAGTGCCTTCCCGGGCGATCGCCCAGGTTAGCTGTTTTGCTATCTGTTCTGTTGGACATTACTGGGCGCTCACCCAGCTATAAGTTGGGCGATCACCCAGCTTGGTTATTTTCAATTCTCATAATTTGGTCCTTCAACTTTGGGTCTTGGTCATTTTAGTATTCAAACTTTTCATAACCTTTAATTTGGTCCTCAAGTGAATGCACTTTAATTCTCATACTTCTGAAATATTTTTCAATTTATTGCTCTTTTCATCCATTTTTCTCCAATTGTAATTAAACAGGTCCAAAATTGAAATATGAAGAATAAAACACCAAATTAAGTATAAATTCAATAAAATGACGGAATAAAAGTTTAGTTTAAAGGCCTGAATAAATGCGCAAAATGCACTTGTCAAATTACAAAATAAGATAAACGGGTAACATATATACTAAAATTGCGTTCATCAAACTACTATACATTTTGTACACTCATTCACTTTATTTATAGAATGTGAACTATTCCAACATATCAAATCAATGTTTATCCATTTTAAATGTAGCATCTTCAATACATTCTATAGATTGCTATCTATGTGGCACAAATGTTGAAAAATTTCTATTCTATGTAGTATTAATATCTAATGAATAGGTTTAAATTTGGTCATTCTATCGATTGCTATCTAGGTATAATTAATATAAAAACTAGATTAGATTTAAATAAAATAAAATAAAATAAAAACGTTATATCAAAAAAAAGTTCTACTCATAAATCTTCGCGTGAAACCAGAGAAACTAGGGATGATCTCTATTCATAAATCTTCGCATTCTCTAAAGCCTTTTGGGTTCGATTATCAACTTCCTAGAGTGTCTCATAAACATATTAATGCTCACACAAAAGTTTTGTCTCTATTGGAGAAGGGATGAAGTACAAGAAAATGAATATTAATTTACCGAAAGATAGTTTGAATACGATTATGAATCGTTGTCCTCAAACGATATTTGCCACCACCGGGATAAATGTTTGAAGGCTTTGAATGCAAATAGTTTGTAGGAGTGATCAAACCTTTAATCAAAGTTCAAATTCAAGAAAAAATGAACTTGAATGAAACTCGAAGAACACTATAAAAATCTGAGTTTTGATCTTTGATTTGGATATGGATTATTGTATATTATGTTAATCTCTTATTTTTCAACATGAAAACTATCTATATATATATATGATCATGTCTAATTCACGAAAAGGTGCAAAAACCAATCAAAAAGGTGCCAAGAGACCCTTCAAACGCTGCCAGAAATTTGAATCCAACGTCCAAAAAATTTGGCGTTTCTGAAAGAGGAGGCCGGGAGATCGTTTAGCTTTAAAAATAAAATGAAAATTTGTTTTTCTCTTTTGATTTCCGGGTTTTGATTTCCACCTAATTGATATCCAAATCACTTCTTATCATGTAATTGAACAATATTACAACAATCCTCCACTTGTACAATTATATAATAAGCACAAACTCAAATTGAACGACGTTTATGCATAAAGTATGTATATCTTTCGATTTGAATCCAACCTTAGTGTAAATCTCACAAAGTATCATCAAAATCTCAGGTAACGTGAAAGCTTTGAACCTGTTATTCCTTGTGATGATACCGGTGAAATCACACACATAAACATCATGTGTTCTAATTTCCACACTATCTCATTTAGCGCTCTTAAGGCCTTGCGCGCATCCTATTCATGAACTTTTAAGAGATAAACTCCAACTCTCTATTGAGGCGGCACCACCTCGAAGTTCGTATAGGTAAAGTTCTTGTCGTATCTTTGTTACTTTTAGAGATATTTGATCCAACGATCTGAACTTTATTAAGAGTTAAAAACCCATCCCTCCTTTTCCGTGACAACCAACACTTATAACCTAGGATAGGGTTTAAGAAAGAATAAGTGCTAAATCTACCCACTTATCAAATGACTTGTTGTTACCCTTTGAACCCGAGATATACTTGTTAGTATAATCAGGTAGGGTTCCCATCATTTGGTGGATTTAATTACGGAGTTTCAACCACATCCTACTAGTTGTTGTCCGTACTAACTCCCTTGTGAATGGTTTAGTAAGCGGATCGGCCAAATTCTCATTTGACTTTACATAAGTAAGTGAAATTATTCCATCTTTAATTAATTTCCTCACATAGTCATGTCTTAGACTCATGTGTCTAGACTTACTATTGTACACTTCATTCTACGCTCTAGCTAAAGTGGCTTGACTATCACACAAAATAGATATAGAAGAATTATTCTTCTCTCTCAATGGGATTTCATACATTAAATTCTTAAGCCATTCAGCCTCTTTTCCGGTTTCATCCAATGCTAGGAATTCAGATTCCATAGTTGAGTGTGAAATGCACGTTTGTTTCTTGGATTTCCAAGAAATTGTACCTCCTCCAAGGGTGAATACCCAACCTGAGGTGGATTTATTTTCACCTGCATTAGAGATCTAACTAGCATCGGTAAATCTTTCTAGGATTGCCAGAAATTTAGAATATTGAAGACCTAGATCCTTGGTTTTCTTCAAATAACCAAGAACCCTACAAATAGCCTTCCAATGTTCTTCACTTGGATTGCTGATAACCGGCTAAGTTTACTAATTGCAAATGTTATATCGGGTCTTGTGCATTGCACCGTATACATAAGACTTACAATAACACTTGCATACTCAAGTTGTGCTATTACTCTTCCATCATTCTTTACAAGTTTCAAACTTGAATCTAATGAGGTATTTACCTCTTTGATATTCAAGTGATTGAACTTCTTGATCACATTCTCAATAAAATGTGATTGGTTCAACATAAAACTCCTACTAGTCTTGGTAACCTTGATACCTAATATGGTATCCACTTGACCAAGATCTTTCATTTTGAATGTGGAATATAGAAACCTCTTTTTTTTTTTCTTTTACACCTTGCATTTGATTACTTACAATCAACATATCATCTACGTATAAACAAATAAGCACAACATAATTATCACATATTTTTGAATATAAACATTTATCAACACTATTATGTTTAAATCCAAATGTCATTATTGCTAAGTCAAACTTTTCATGCCATTTCTTTAGTACTTGTTTTTAAAACATATAAAGATTTTACTAATTTGTATACTTTATGTTCATTTCTAAGTAGAACAAAACCTTCTGGTTGTTCCATATAAACCTCCTCATCGAGATCCCCATTTAAGAATGACGTCTTAACATCCATTTGATGTATATGCAAATTATAAATAGAAGCTAGAGCAAATAAAATCATAATCGATGTTATTCTAGCAACTAGTGCATATGTGTCAAAGTAATCTATTCATTCCCTTTGTCGATACCATTTGGCCACTAACCTAGCTTTAAAAGTATTAAGAGTACCGTCTGCATTATACTTCATCCTAAATACCCATTTACAGCCTATGGTTTTTGAGCCGGGTGGTAAATCGACTAATTCCCAAGTATTGTTTGACATAATTGAATCCATTTCATTGTTTATAGCATATTTCCAAAAGATATTATCTCTTGATGACATTGCTTCTCGATAAGTTTTAAGATCGGTTTCAACTTGAAGAACATGTGGAATAGTTCTTGTGACACTCTTCTCATTTTTTTTTCAACCAAAATAGAAGGAAATAAGTTGAGAATCAATTTCATCCGGTCCTAGTACTTATCCTTTCGAGCTCTTTTACTTCTACGAAGTTCATTTGTATCAACATCCTTATAAGGTATTTCTACTTGTGATCTTGTTGAAATAGGAGTCTCCACTTGAGATTTCCTTAATGAATTATTATCCGAAGATAATAAGTTTTCAAAGAATTCTACATCACAAGATTCAATTATAACATTGGTTTCCAAATTTAATAAACGATATACTTTGCTATTTAAGCATATCCTACAAAAGCACATTTGATCCCTCTAGGACCCAACTTAGTCCTTTTAGGATCTACATTCTTGCAATAAGAAAGACAGCCCCACACTTTGAAATAACTAATGTTCAGTTTTCTTCCTTTCCACAATTCGTAGGGAGAAACTTCTAATCTTTTAGAAGGAATTCTATACACTATATGACATGCACTTAATAAAGCTTCACCCCATAAGTTAAATGGCAACTTAGAATTTAGTAACATAGCATTTATCATCTCAACTAATGTCCTATTCTTTCTCTCAGCCAAACCATTTCGTTCGGGTGTTCTAGAAGCACTGCATTGATGTATTATGCCATGTTGTTCACAAAAAAGGTTAAATTCATTAGAGAAGTATTTACCTCCTCTATCACTTCCAAGAATTTTAATCTTTCTATTTAATTGGTTCTCTACTTTGGTTTTGTATATCTTAAACATACTAATAACTTCATCCCTATGCTTCATTAAATAGATATAACAAAAAATCATATGATAATCTATGAATATTATGAAGTATTTATTACCTCCTCTTGTTATCATTCCATTTAATTCACATATATCGGAATGAATTAAGTCTAATAAATTATAAGTTCTTTCAACGCTATGAAAATGTTTCTTAATTAATTTAGACTTAACACATAATTCACATTTATTATGTTCTATGTTTTCACAAGAAATCATGTTATTTTTAATCATTCTTTTTATAGTAGAGAAATCAATATATCATATTCTATCATGCCATAAAGTAATAGACTCAATAACATAATTTAAATTCATAACTTTATTGATATCATTTTCAACAATACAAAGTTTGACCATTTCATCACTAAAATAGCCTTTTCCAACAAATACACCATTACTGGAAAGTACAAATTTGCTCGACTCATATACGGACTTAATTCCTAATTTTCCTAACAAATCCTCACTTACTAAATTTTTATTCATATCTGGTACATGTAAGACATTTATTAATGTAATCTTCTTGCCAGATGTGAAAAGTAAGTATACACTTCCTTTGCCAACAACCTTCAATTGAACTTCATTTCCCATTTGAATGTGTTCACCGTCCATTTCTTGATAGATTTTGAAAAGTAACCTATCATAACAAACATATATGGTAGCACATGTATCATACTACCATCTTTGAACCTTTCCTTTGACAGTATTGACAATGCTCACAGTAGCAACAATATTATCCGTGTCAATGGAGTTCACTTTTCCTGTTTGTTTTGGTTATTTGCGGTTTCTGCACTCATATGCATAATGTCCGGGTTTGCCACATACATAACAAGAAACTTTAGACTTTTTCTTGTCCTTGTTGTCTTTGTTGGAGTTTGAGAATTTCCTCTTCATGGAATTCTTGTTGGATTTGTCAACTTGATTCACGGCATGGGCTTTGGAAGTCCCCTCATGAGAATGTTCATTCCCATCTCGTGCCCTTGATTCTTCCTCAATTCGAAAATGCTTTTGAATCCCTTCTAAAGAGTAATCTTTGGAACTATAAATAATTTTCTTCCTATAACCTTTCCATGATGATGGCAACTTAGCGATAATTGCACCAACTTGGAAAGTCTCGGGAATTTCAATCTTCACGGACTTCATTTTGTTGACATTGACTTGCAATTCATGTACTTGTCCTAACAAAGGTATGTTATCCAAAAATTTGAAATCAAAGTACTTGGAAATCAGAAACTTTTTGGTACCTTCCTCCTCGGCTTTATATTTATTCTCCAATGCGTTCCATATCTCCCTTGCCGAAGTAGTGTTGGTATAGAGATCATAAAGGCAATCAGAGAGAGCATTCGAGATGTGTCATCTACAAATAAACTCGTCTTCTTGTCCCTTCTTTCTCTCTACCTTTATCGCATCAGAATCATTTGGGGTTGGTTCTGACAATTGTGCCAAATTCGGATCCAAGATGTAACATATCTTCAAGGTGGTGAAAAAGAATTTCAACTTATCTTTCCATCTTGTAAAATTGGATCCATCGAACCTATCAAGCCTCACAAGGTCTTAATTCATTATCTTGATAGTTGCCATTGAAGTCTTGTTCTCTATCCAAAATATCGTTTGAGATTGTTGTCTCTATTGGAGAAGGGATGAAGAACAACAAAAGGAATATTAATTTACCGAAAGATGGTTTGAACACGATTATGAATCGTTGTTCTCAAACGATATTTGCCGCCACCGGGATAAGTGTTTAAAGGCTTTGAATGCAAATAGTTTGTATGAGTGATCAAACCTTTAATCCAAGTTCAAATTCAAGCAAAAATGAACTTGAATGAAACTTGAAGAACACTATAAAAATCTGAG
Organism: Forsythia viridissima; assembly: GCA_030279155.1. NCBI lineage: Eukaryota > Viridiplantae > Streptophyta > Magnoliopsida > Lamiales > Oleaceae > Forsythia > Forsythia viridissima. Next base: position 5,495,157 of record CM059038.1, read on the forward strand.
TTTTGATATTTGATTTGGATATGGATTATTGTATATTATGTTAATCTATTGTTTTTCAACATGAAAACCATCTATATATACAGATAATCATGTCTAATTCACGAAAAGGTGCAAAAACCAATCAAAAAGGTGCCAAGAGACCCTTCAAACGCTACCATTAATTTGAATCCAACAGCCAAAATTTTTGGCATGGGCGATCACCCAGGCCATTGCTTTGGATTTATAGAGTTTTGAAGTGTTCAATTTTGATTATTGAGTTAAGATGTGGGTCCCTTGAATTTTAATCCTGAGAAATCTTTGCTTTTATAACAACTAGTATGTAAAACATGTGTTGCACGTGATTTAATAATAGTGTTGTGAGATATATGTTTATTTAAATATTAAAATAATTATAACTTAATTTAATACTACATTAAAATACAAAAATCTAACATTAGAAAATACGGTGAAATATAATGTTTGTTGTTGTTTTCAAACAAAATACTTTCTACAATTGTGTGGCCAATATTAAACATCTATTTTTTACGGTTTGTAATATAGTCAAATAATGTCAATTAAAGAACACAAACAAAAAGAATAAAAAATAGTGTATATAAGTTCTTAAATATATCGAGCACTCATACCCATTGAATTTTCTTACTTTATGAGATGGCAAATGACTTGTAACAAATTTTTGTAATTTAATATAACTCTCCAACTATGAGGAGGTTTTAACTCAAAATATCACATGCAATTTGTGCCCATAACACCTAAAGTTAGGTACATTTATCAATCAGTATATAAAAGAAAATAAAATAACATTTACATTAGAAATTGACAAAATTAAACATTCTCATTTACACAATTCAGTGCCCAGATATCTTCATGTGAACTTATCCAAATTGTAATGGAGAAATAAAGTAATATTACCAAAACTAAATATTCTAACAATTTAAGTGTCTTATTCACGTTGAAGCATAAATAGTTAAGAAAAATTAGTTTAAGCAAAATAGATAACAATTCAATTCAAAAGCATAAAAAGGAATAATAGAAATAAGATACGTATCAATAGTGGATTGAAACAATTATTGAAGTTAGCCCACAAAGTTTTTTTCGTCTAGAAAATCTGAAGCCGCAAGTCAATTAGATAAGTAAACAATATACAAATACGCATGAGCATGCACAATAATTAAAAAATACACAGTAACCTTTATAGTCCAACGCAAATTATTATTATTATTATTATATTTTTTTTTTAAAAAAAAGAAGAGCGTTGAGAGAGGATTATTCACATTAACTAACAAAACCACAATTACAAATACAAATACAAATTTTCAAATAAAGTCTTTATGGACATTACAAACTACATAATTACTTTCAAATAAAAAAACCTTAAAACTTCAAATTAAACCTTAAATAAGCTGAATAAATTGTTGATGGAATGTCAAATTACTATTAATCTTGTTACTGACCAAATCCGTTCTCTCAATTCAAAGAAAATATTTTCAAAATCCAGTAATTAAATATAATAAATGGAGATTTAGCATTTTCAACTTCTAAGAACTATATATAGTTGTAAATGCTACATTAGGAGTTCAATTATAACATTTAATTCAATGACAATTTAGGAAATATAAAATATTAATGAGAACATATTTGTCGAAAAATATTTCTCCTTTTTAAGTCCTTTTTAGATTAGTATAGATATAGATTAATGTAAATGTGGTATCATTTCAATAATTTACTACTTAGAATATATTGTTATCAGAAACATTGAATTGTAATTGTAATGTGGATTAAATTTTTTTTAATTATACTGGTTCTTTTGAATACGTGGTGAGTAATAAAATGAATTTGAAAACCACTGTTGAAACATCGGTGGAGTTCTTGAACAATACTGTGAAATCAGTGATGGGTAATTTGTTGTTGTTATTGTTGATTTTCTTGTTCTTCACCTTTTTCTTTTTCACCTTCTTAGCATTCCAATTGGCAAAATATTTTTATAATTGCAGGAACTGAGACCTTTAAGGAGGCAATGCAGCCCAATCCTTTCTGCCGTGAAGTTCTTTTTCTTGGTGGCGGAGGCAGTGAAGGCGGAGGGAAGGTGGTTTTGGCTTCTCGGATTTCTGTTTTTAGTGTGTTCTGCCGTGGTTGAGGTGTCTGCAACCACCGCAACCATGGTGGTGCAGTCTTGAACAGCTATGTGCTGTACATTTCAACTTTTGTTTTCGTTCCGCCCCCAATCAGTTGAATTGGAAAATATAAATATATATAAATAAATAAATGTTCTCTTTTTGATGTGAGTAGAGTCATATCAGTTTTCATTTTATACTTCTATATATTCTATAAGCAGCTGGAATATTTATTCAAGGGGGCATATAATAAAATTGAAACTTCTTGTATTTAATGTTGAATGGAATTAGGGAAATTACAATTTTGCTCCAGATTAATCAATTTTTTTACCACAAGTACGATTCTATTATTATCCTTTTCTCGACTAAGAATATAGAGTAAGAACTGCATCTTATCTACTTCGAGTTGGCAGTCATAATCTCAAACCTTGAATAATATGATGTATATGTTAAAGTAACATTTCTTATGTTGCAAATTGGTTTAATTTGTCGAAAAATTGATTAAGTGTTTAAAAACGACTAAAATGACTTTGTGTCAACTTGGCTAAAATATACAGACCTGACCCAATCTGTTTAGGCAAATTAATTTACTACTTCGCCCCTTAGGGGCGTCGAAATGGGGCTCGGGGGCAACGCCCCCGAAAGAGAATTCAAATTTCTCTGCATGTGCTGAAGTGTATATTTAGCATCTCAAAACCAATATCGAATGAATGAAAAATTACAGAAAATGACAAAATCAGGTCAAAGTTTGACCATGTGATCGCATGGATATTTCAACCTGCGATCGTAACTTGCCTAAATTTTAAGTAGAATGATTTTTGGTCTTACCTTGCGATCGCAAGGGACAAAGCCATGCGATCGCATAGGTTTACGCGAACAGACGTGTCTTTTTGAAGTGTTGCATGAATTGGCTCCAGACCATTTTGTTTTCAACTGATCATCATCTATATTTAGAATATTTTGGACGTTCTTTTAATAGAGAATTGATATGCAAACACTAAAAACTCATATCTTGAACCAAAATTTATTGCATTTGTTGCATAAAAATTTTGGTTTTCATTTCATTTCATCGTTTGGAGTACAAAACCGTTTTTGATTCGTTGTGCTTGTATTTTGATGTGCTACAAACACAAGTTGAAGTCGTTGTATTTTGGGAGTCGATTTCCAGAAATCGTATGCACCATTGCGGGGCAAATTTGACTTAAGAACAAAGTGTTCAATATTTGTCTCGACTTGCATTTCATCTATTTTCGATTTTCTTGAAGTCATTTTAAACAAAATCCAGCCAACACCTTATGGTGTACTGTGTGCCTTTTTTTTTTTATTTGAACAATTGCTAACAAGAGACGGCAAATGTTCAAAATTAGAATAGAGACGGCAAATCTCAACTCAAAATCGTATATTTATCGAAGGAGACAATTATAGGAAGTCCTTGACGTAAAATGTTCCTACAGAACAACAGAACCAAGCTATACAATTAATAATAAGCGAAAACTAGAATACAATTACCTGATATCAGAACGTGTTCTGGTTCAGCTGGCTTTTAAAGCAATATAGGCCAAATTGTGGCCTTTGTCAATGCATCTCGCAACCTGTTCACCTCTTCCTGGAAAGCTTCTTTCCATAATAATGGCGCCATGCTGCTTGTATAATACATGCCGCCCGATCGTAGTCGTTGATGTAGGTTGTAAGATATGGATTTCCATAAGCAACACTAACAAGTTTACATTCATACAGATCAGAACCAACTTGCATCAAAGTAATGATGATACAATAACCAGAGAAATTGGAATGTGCTTACTTATCTTCAGCTGTGAAATCAAGTTCAGCTGGCTTTTGAAGCATTATCGGCCATATCCTCTCTAGCATTCTCGCCTCCACAGACTTGTTCTTCCCATAATTATATTTATGGCCCCATGCTACTTGTATAACACGTGCCGCCCAATACCTCCACTGCTGTGAGTAATACCTAAAAATGTAACGCGCCTGTTTCCCATGTAGTCGTTGGAATTGAGAGGCTACGAACTTCAAATCATCTGCCACTAGTGCAAACACTTGGACTTTTGAGAGGGCTTGTACAGTTCTGGTCGAGGTTGGGAGGTCGGACGAAGAATGGGGGTCGAGCACCCATATAAAGAGCTCTTCTCCACAAAAGTCACCACCTCTTAGATAAGAGTTAGTCCTTCCTCCATTACTTGTCACTGACAGCAATTTTCCCCGAATTATAAACAGCATCGCATCAACCGGATCACCCTCTCTCACTGTGAACCTATCCTTGGCATAAACCACGGACTTAAGACGGTCACAAACTGCATCCAAAAGTTGCTCGTCCATTTTCTCAAACAGAGGCGCCTACAATATTAGATGCACAAATAATTATCAAAATCGAATCTCTGTCCAAAGGAAGCAGAAATAGTTTAACAAAGGAGGGAGCACTCACTCTCTTAAGATGAGCCAAGCAAATATGACGCATAATATCTTTGCTGAGGTCCTTGGGTAGATTACGAATCATGAGGTATTTGTCGTAACTCCTAATTCGCTCTCTCAGACTCTCTGGGAGTAATCCATGAGACATCCATTGAATTGCATCTCGTCTTTTGACCCTCATCTCTAATACCAGCCCGGAACTCCCCTTCTTAATAGTTTTTTCTTTCTTTTCAGAGTTTTCAACTGCAGGAAAATCAATACACACATCAAGAACTTGAGAATCCAAACTGAAATCAGATGATATGGAGCTCACGCTTGGACTCCGATCGTGAAACATTTGCCATAATTGTTCTCTACGAATCACAGCTTCCACCAATCTCCCCCAATTGTCATAGATGCTTAACGACATGTCTCTTTCACCTTCAGCCTTGGAGACAATCCAAGTCAATGAACACTCACTACAGAAAATATCAAAATACAATGGCCATTTATTTTTCCTTTGAAATATTATAGGGTGAAAATTACACTTTGTCCCAACTTAGAAAGTTAGTCTCAATTTTATCTCTATTTAATTTTATTCGCACTTATCATTTACAACTTTTCATTAATTCGTGCGGACTGTAGTTTCAATCAATTTTGCTGTCCGAATTAAATAAACTAAAACGGCAAAAATGTAAAACAAAAGAAAATTTAGCAACGTCCTAAACTTTTCAAAAATTATTGTAAAGTCCTAAATTTTCTAATCCTAACACTTATGTCTCCAAAAAAATTAATAAATAAATAAATAATAAGAAAAAGATTTCTTTTTTATTTTATTTTTTTAAAAAAATATATTACTCTTTCCCCATTTGCCCCATCTCTGCCCGCCCTGTCTCCTAAAGCAGTGCTACCGCACTGACCAGGGAGATTTCTCTTCCCTGGTTTTCGACCCAAATTGGATCATAAACCAGAGGAGGAGAACAATTCCCCCCTCTTCTAGTTGGTCACGTGAACCAGGGAGAAGATTTATCTGGTTTTTGCGATAATCTAAGAATTCAAAGAAAAAATTGAACTTTCTTAAACAGAATTGTTTAGAATAATTTCTCTGCATATTTCAAAGATGTACTTGCTAATTAATAACTGATGATAAATATTTTTCTCCTCCTCCGAGCACGGCAGCGACAGTGGTGGAGACCTGCAAATGGTGGTAGGGCTTTTTTTTCCTATGTTCACTCAAGTGTGATAATCACTATATGATTAAAATATATGTGCAGAATAGCAATATGGAGTGTATAAGAGTTGTATGTTTTGTTTTTACTTAGGGGTTGACCTCTATTTATAGGGATGGCATGCAATTATTGATGACGGGTGCCCCTTCATCTCCCTCATTTGATGACGGGGTCTCTTCATCTCCTTCATTATTACGAGTTAATGAAGGATGTTTCATCTTCTCAATTGTTGGTGTTTCATCTTCCCAATTATCAATGGTAATTGTCATTTTATGGGTCGTCTGTCTGACTTGCTAAATGGTAGTTGGATCATTGTTGTCTATCTGTCAGAGACGAGTTTATGATACCAACGAGGTGGGCGTGCCACTATTAGCAGACAACATATAGCAGTTGTCATTATTTCTATCAACATAAGCCTCTTTATTTTTCATAGACTGTCGTCAATGAGAAGTAGAAATAATCTACCACACATGCTTTTCTCTAATTTTTCAGACAGAGGCTTATCGCCTTATTTTTTGGACATAGGCTCATTGCCTTAATTTTCGGACAAATGCTCATCGCCTTAATTATAAAACAGAGGCTCAATACCTTATTTTTTAGACAGAGGCTCATCGCCTTGATTTTTAAACAGAGTCTCATCACCTAGTTTTTCAGACAGAGGCACATCACCTTGATTTTTAAACAGAAGCTCATCGTCTAATTTTTCAGACAGAGGCTCATCGCCTAGCCTTGTTTTTTAGCAAAACTCATTGCCTAGCCTTGTTTTCCAGCAGGACTCTTCGCCTAGCCTTGTTTTTTAGTAAGACTCTTCGCCTAACCTTGTTTTTCAGCAAGACTCTTCGCCTAGCCTTATTTTTCAGACAGTAACAGCTATCATTATTTCTGGCCTTGTTTTTCAAACAGTAGTAGCTGACTTTGTTTTTCAGACAGTAGCAGCTGACCTTGTTTTTCAAACAGTAACAGCTGTCATTATTTCTGGCCTCATTTTTTAGACAGTAGTAGCTGTCATTATTTATGACCTCATTTTTCAAACAGTAGTAGCTAACTTGTTTTTCAGACAGTAGCAGCTGTCATTATTTATGGCTTCATAAGCCCCTCTACTTTTCATAGACTATCGTCAATGGAAAGTAGAAATAATCTATCGCACCTGTTCTTGTCTATTTTTATTTTATTTTTTATTTTTTTTGTTTGCCTTGGCTTTGGCTTTGCTCGCATTGTTTGATTGTTGTAGTAGTCAAGAATATTTTTGTCGCAGATCAGGTCTAGTAGGTGTGTCAGAACTTCCTAGCTAGCCTAATCTTTCCTTGGTACCCTCATCATTTATTTGCCTTAGATGGTTTATTTTGTACTTGCTTTTATCATCTCGAGGTTCGGGCTCGTCCTGAGTCTTTCTATTGTTAAACTCATGTTCCTTTCGATCTTTCATGCATTTGGTAATGAGATACAGTTACCACCTGATTTTGATAAGGCTTCCACGTCTGCAAAGGCCCAATGGAAGCCCCATATAGACCTAGCGAGGGCCTCGTAAATTCTAAAAGGGCCTTGGAGGCCCATCAGTCATCTTAGCCTTCTTGAATTAGGATATCGCGAGGCTCCTGGGGGGCCTCGACATTCACGGCCGACCCTTAGGGCCTCGGTGGGCTTCGTATTTACTATAACTAGCAGGCAGTGCGATGTTCCTAAAAGATCGAAGATATAGTTGAAGACAGATTACGTGGGATTGGCGCACAAATCTTCACAAAGAAACCAAATCATAATCTCCTAAAAATTAGGCAGCGTGATAAAATCAAATAAGGAAAATAATCTTGGAGATTGCCTTGACAACGGATGATCCTTATCCCCTAATTAAGGAGGATCTGATTAGGTATCTGATTGATTTGTTTCCTAAATCAATCAGGGCTCTTGCGCTATAAGTACGACGTTTCCAGTCGTTCCAAGGTACGCTCTTTTTGGCACTATAATTTCACCCTTAAACTCTGCTCAAATCTCTGCCTGTTTTTCTCTCCCACACCCATTTACCTTCGCCCCCCGTGTATTACTCCTATACCGGTAATTGACTTGATCGTTAGAGTACCAACGATCTCTGGACCCTTTTTTTTAGAGATCTTGGTGCCTAACGATTGTCCGAGTGTGCAAGTAACATACATGTTGGCAGAGGAGTGACTGGAGATCTGTTGACACGTGGACGGTGCGAGTTCTGACGTCAACAGATTGGCACCGTCTGTGGGAAATGAAAAACCTTACACGACAAAAGTTTGTGGTAAAGATGTGTTTTTTCTACCCGAAAGAGCATGGCAACAGAAAACTCCATAGAAGAAGAAGTAGAATCCCACCCTACTGATTTGCGGCAGGAAAGCATTCAAAACCTTTAGAATGTAACCCGCCGCAAGAGGAGGAGACAACAACAAAAGTGGACGATTGAACATGAGAACCAGGACCTGAAAATGGACAATACCCAGATGAAGGCAGTGCTTGAACTGTTGGAAAATCAATCCCTCCAACATGGACCCAATCGCAGTCGTACCCAGAGGAGACCTTCACGGTCCGATTCTTTGGAAAGCCGACGATCGAAGGATGATTCGCCCATTTTGAATGGTCAGAATCCTCGAAACGCCGCACAAAGACCCTCGCATGATGACCATAAGGAGAAACTCCTTCTGATGCGAGGAGATTGGCCAGTTCCTGCTGCTAGCGTGTTTGACCGGTTGGGGGTGGGATCCTCCATAGCGCTGCCCCTACCGGTACACAGCAGGCGCAGTGAACACAGCAAGGCTACCACAGAAAGAAGGAAGGATTCGAAACAAAGCTATGCGAGGTCCGATGAGGAGAAAGAGAAGTTGGAATGCTACGAGGATGATGACGACGAGAATCTCCCGTTTACCAATTACATGAAAGCCATTGAGATACCCGTCAATTTCTGGATGCCTCTCATAGACAAATATAATAGTAGAGGTGACCCCACAGATCACATCAACATATATAAGACGAAGCTCTAAGGCCAATCCCATGCAGTAAAGTGTCGGAACTTCCACACCATACTCACAGCTGACGCGAAAAGGTGGTACAATAAGCTGAAGCCAATAAGCATCCGGAGTTGGCCTCAGCTCAAGAGAGAGTTCGTCAATGCATTCATCAGAAATCAGACGATGATAGCGGACATTACCCAACTCAACGACATTCGACAGAAGGAATGAGAGACGGTCAAGAGCTATTTCAAAAAGTTCAGTAACGTTATCAACAAAATCAAGATTGTGATCGATAAAAAAACATTAGACGCGCTCGTGACTGGACTTCACATGCGCACTCTCTTCTGGAGAGACGTACGGAATAGTCAACTGAAGACCTACAGTCAGCTGGTGGACTTGATCCAGCACGAAATTCGGTTGGAGGAAACGATTGAGAACAGGGAGAAAGCTGAAAGAGAAAGGAGAGATCACTACAGAAGAGAGGGGCGACGCTCCCCTAAACCCCGCTTTAACCCCTTTCAGAGAAGGCGCTCCCCGAGACCATCGAACAACTATTATAGGAGGTTCAACCAGACGGACGTAGCCCCAACCCCCCATCCTAAAACGCCCGCAGTGGCCACCTTGTCGGTAACAGCACCACCCAAGTTCTGTCACATACACAGGACTAGAGTACATAACATAGATGATTACTCGAACGTGAGGATTGCAGAAATCTCGGGCAGGGAGAGGAGAATCGACCCGCGCGAGGAAGTCGAGGGCTACCCACCCAAGGGCGAGAACCTCTTCCTCGACGCTAGGTCGATAGACCTCGGTGCAATGACAGAATGAATGATAGAAACAGGGACCTGCCGAGGGCGAAAGGGCCCGCGGGAGCCTTCCTAGTCTGAGAAATAAACACAATCATAGGATGGCCCTATGTCGGAGGGCACACCATGAACTCGCGGTGAAACTACACAAGGGAAGCAAGAGAAGAACCCATGGAGAGTTTGTAAGTCCATGGACACCGGTCAAGAGCGCCGTAAATCTCGTTCACTTAGGAGGACGAGGCCGGAATACACTATCCTCACTGCGATGCCCTGGTAGTCCGCGTGGTCGTAGCCAGGAACACGCTAGGGCAGATGTTAGTCGACAATGGAAGTGCTGTGAATATTCTGTTCGACAGCGCCTTCGATCAAATGGACATAGATCAGGAACTAATAGCCATTTCTAAGCCACTATTCGATTTAATCGGGGATAGTCTTGTCCCGTGAGGAAGGATTACCCTCGCGGTGGACTTTGGAGAACCCTCGTGCCACCTAAGGAAGTTCATTAAATTTTTAATAGTAGACACACGCTCTGCCTACCACGGAGTCCTAGGAAGGCCTGCGTTGAAGGATTTGCAGGTGGTTACGTACATACACCACTTGATAAAGAAATTCCCGACTCTAGGAGGGGTCACAAAGATTCACGACATTCAAACAGAGGCAAGGGCATGCTATAAGAACGCATTACGAAAAATGGCGAAACGCAAAGATATCGCCCCGGCAGTGATGACCATACACTCGGAGCCAATGGACGTTGACCACGAAAAAATGGACGAGAAAATGATACTGGATGAGGACCTAGATCCCCGGATCATAGGCTCGAACTCTTTTACCTCCCCGGCCGAAGAGCTGGAAGTATTTCTGGTGAATCCCTCAGAACCGACCCAGGTGTTGCAGGTAGGAAAGAAACTCGAGGAAAAAATAAAGGAGGAGTTGAAGCAGTTCCTGCGAGAGAACACTGATATCTTCGTGTGGAAGTACAGTGATATGGTGGGGATCGACCCATCTGTGGCATGCCACACCCTAAAGGTAGACCCAAAAGTGCGTCCCAAGATACATAAAAGAAGACCCTTGAGCGCCGAGAGGTACAAAGCCTTTATGGAAGAAGTTGACAAGTTGCTCGCCAACGGATTCATTAGGGAAGTGGTCTATCCCCAATGGGTATCCAACCCAGTGCTGGTGAGAAAGAGCCCCAAGAAATAGAGGGTATGCATATACTTTTTGGACTTAAACCAAGCATGTCCAGAAGACAGCTTTCCGTTACCGCACATCGATCAACTGGTTAATGCGACAGCCGGCCACAGGCTACTAGCTTCATGGATCCAAATTCCAATGTTCGCAGAAGACGAGGATCACACCTCATTCATCACGGACAGAGGATTGTATTGTTATAGGATGATACCCTTCGGCTTAAAAAATGCGGGGACAACATACCAACGGCTGGTAAACCGCATGTTTGCAGGACAGATCGAAAACACAATGGAAGTGTAGGTCGACGACATGCTTATAAAAAGCGTGAATGATGAAGACCACGTTGGGCACTTAAGGAGAATGTTCAAAATCTTCTGAAAATATCGCATGAAGCTTAACCCCCTTAAGTGTGCTTTCGGAGTCGCGTCTAGAAAGTTCCTTGGTTACATGGTAAACCAACGCGAGATAGAGGCTAATCCTGAGAAGATTAGGGCGCTCGTCGAGATGCGGTCACCGTCTTCTCCCAAGGAAGTTCAAAGCCTAACGAGAAGGTTAGTAGCCCTAAACTGGTTCATATCAAAGGCAACCGATCGTTGCCAGCCTTTCTTCCAGACCATCAAAGGAGGAAAAAAAGTTTGAATGGACTGATGAGTGCGAGAAAGCTTTCCAAGACCTCAAGGTCCTCTTTGGAAAAGCCTTGCTGCTGTCAAAACCAAAGGACAGAGAGCCATTACTTGTTTACCTAGCCGTGTCCGAAAAGGCAGTAAGTTTGGTCCTAATCCGGGAGGAATGTCCGGTGCAGCTCCCTATTTACTACGTAAGCTCCCTGTTTACTACGTACCCAGACATGGAGAAACTCACCCTATCCCTGATCATCGCTTCCCGAAAACTCCGGCCATACTTCCAGTCACATTGCATCGAGGTCCTGACCAACCTCCTCCTTAGACAAATCCTACTAAAGCCAGACACCTCTGGAAGACTGATGAAATGGTCAATCAAACTCAGTCAATTTGATATCTCCTACAAGCCAAGACCCTCTATAAAGGGACAGGCTTTAGCATATTTTGTGGCTGAATTCGTCCACATCCCTGAAGGTTCGCTTGAAGCCCAGCCCCATGAGGTACCAACATGGAAGTTGTATGTTGATGGATCATTGGGCAAGCCGGAGCGGGAGCTAGGATTTTGCTAGTCAGCCTTGAGGGCCACAATCTCAACTGCGCACTTCGCCTAGAGTTCAAAGCCTCAAACAACGCTGCAGAATACGAGGCGCTCCTAGCAGGCTTGAGGCTGGCGCAAGAGATGAAGGCAAGAAAACTCAAAATTTACAGTGATTCGCAACTGGTCGTTAGTCAAGTTAACGGGACCTTCGTTGTCCGCGAATAGTCCATGGTGGCATACTTGACAAAGACCAAGGACCTGCTATCTCACTTTGAGGTACACGAACTCCTACAGATTCTACGAGTGGAAAACGATTATGCAGATGCCCTCTTGAAGTTGGCAAGCTGTAGAGACTCTGACCTGATAAAGGCCATCCCAGTTGAAAAGCTTAGCCGACCCTCCATCGACGAGTCTTCTGCGCCTACCGCCATGACAATATCTGAATCTCCCAGGTGGATGAAGAAGATCATTGCATACTTGATCGACCAAGTACTGTCGAGCGACCAACAAGAGGCACAAAGACTCTGTATGAGGGCTGCGAAATTCTTATTACAAGACAAGATCCTATATTAGAGAGGCTTCAGCCACCTCCTTCTACGATGTTTGACTCAGGAGAAAGCAGTGTACGTAATGGAAGAAATACACGAATTTCGCAGGTAACCACTCAGGGAGAATGGCCCTAGCACAGAAAGTCTTGAAACAAGGGTACTATTGGCTGACCATGAAGAAAGATTCTCATGACTACGCAAAGAAGTGCGACAGGTGCCTGAAATTCGCAACTATACTGAAGCTCCCAGCTCAAAACCTCACCCTAGTCACCAGTCTCTGGCCTTTCGCCAAGTAGGAGATCGACTTCATAGGTCCCCTCCCAACTGGAAAGGGAGGGGTCAAATTCGCGATGTCGCGGTGGACTATTTCACCAAGTGGTGCGAAGCGAAACCCCTGGCCAAGATCACAGAAGAAAACACATGGAGGTTTGTTTGGAAAAATATTATCTGTCGCTTCAGAATCCCCCACTCTCTTGTATCCGACAATGGCACGCAATTGACCGAGAAGAAGTTCAACTTGGACTGTGAGAATCTGGGTATCCAGAGGAATTTCTCCACTCCCTACTATCCACAATCTAATGGCCAAGTCGAAGTTGTGAATAAGATCATCAAGCATACCCTTAAGCGGAGGCTAGAATCCCCCAAAGGATGGTGGGCTGAAGAATTACCCGAGACCCTATGGTCCTATCGAACCACTTCTTGGACGGCGACAGGCGAGACCCCCTTTGCCATGGCGTACGGAGTGGAGGCAATGATTCCTGTCAAAGTGGGGCTACCCTCGCCCAGACACTTACACTTCGACGAAGTAGCAAATGACGATCTGCGTAGGACGAACCTGGACTTGCAAGATGAAAGACACACAGACTCGCAGTTTCGCCTCGCGGTCTACCAAAGAAAAATGGCTAGATACTACAACTCCAAGGTTAGAGGCGAGAGTTTTCGCGTCAACGACTTCGTCCTAAAGAAAATATTCCAGGCTAATAGAGAGGCGAGAGTAGAAACCCTAGGACCCACCTGGGAGGGTCCCTACAAGATAATTGAAGAAATTCGGCCAGAAACCTACAGACTAGAAGACTCAGAAGAAAGGGAGGCGAGACATCCATGGAACGTCGCCCACCTGCGACCGTATCATCAGTAGTTTTGTTTCACGCTTCTCAATTTCTCGGCATTGTGTCCGGCATCTTTAAGACAAAGCTCTTCTTAATAAAATTTATCATTTTGGAAAACAAGAGTGTTTTCCGTCCCTCTACAACAAATAAACGAGATTTGGCAGCGAGGGAGTGTGGTTCGCGACCAACTCTATCAACTCGCTGGGTAAACATTCAAACGCGTAATCAAGCAAGTAAAAGTAATTCGCAGCGAGGGAGTGTGGTTCGCAGCCAACTCTATCAACTCGCTTGATAAACATTCAACGCGTAATCAAGCAAGTAAAAGTAATTCGCAGAGAGGGAGTGTAGTTCGCGGCCAACTCTGTCAACTCGCTTGATAAACATTCAAACGCATAATCAAGCAAGTAAAAGCAATTCGCAGCGAGGGAGTGTGGTTTACGGCCAACTCTATCAACTCGCTGGATAAACATTCAACACATAATCAAGCAAGTAAAAGCAATTTGCAACGAGAGAGTATGGTTCGCGACCGACTCTGTCAACTCGCTGGATAAATATTCAACGCGCATTTAAAACAAACAAAGATAATGGATTTTTGTTGGCTTACATGGCCGGATAAAACAATTTACATAATAATGTGTATCGCGAGGAGCTTTACAATCTCAAAACCGAAAGACAACATTAATGAGAAAATGCAAGACTCTTACGTCCCAGTTGGGCCCTGGGGATTCGCATAACCCGGGACCCCAAATTTAGCCAGTAGGTCCTGGGCCTTCGACAACTCACTCAGTGCATCTGTCAATTCTTTATCTTTGCCATGGATCATGTTTTGACAAGCTCTCAGCTGCGATTCGACCTTCTTCTGAGCCTGGACATAGACACTCTGGATCCTCTTAACTTTGGTGAGATCATATATGGCACGAGTCCTGGCATCTTCAGAAATGGCGAGTCGCTCTCGGAGGTCTTTGTTTTCTGAACGCAACGCGTTAACATCCTCATCTCCTCCAACAATAGAGCACAATTCGTCAACCTTCATCGCTAGTACTTTATACAACTCGCAGTTAAGCGCATGACTCCGAGATGTATACATTTCGGCCAACTTCAACAACTCCATCAACTCCGCGTTATCTGTGGCTTTCTCGAAGGCAGAAGTACAATACTTATGAACTGAAGCCGCTGCTATGGCAGCCGGAGCTGGTAGTTTTCCCAAAACTGTTGGGTCCAGCTCATCCTGACGGAAACTGATGTTATGCGTTTTACAGGAGGAGGCATATGGGTGCGGAATGCTCACTCCCTACCACCGGTTTCTGGCTTCCTCTTGCCTAACTGTCTAGAGTTCTTAGATGAAGGCGCAGCTTCCATAGGTGATGAATAGAAGGCACCTCCGATATCGCTACCGGCGCGACAGGGATAAATGAAGAACTACCCACTATTGTCTCCGGTGTCTGCAAAATAGTAACCCCCGGAATGGACGCCGCAGAAGGTACCGGAGGCAGAAGAGATATGTTATCCACAACTCTTCTATGCCTTATCTTGAGCTTTGGAATGTTGGAAAAAAAAACACGACATAACTGACGACACTCAAGATCTAAATAGGACGGTGAGAGAGAAAAGTCAGGGAGAATGAAATAAAATCCCACAATCGTATATATAAGAGCGGAAGAACACGAGCAGTCGGATAAACCAGCACATGGGAAAGGGATAAATGCACCTCTAATAAACCTTAGGAAGATGTAAAGGGGTGCGTGAAGGTACGCGTCCCAGAACTTATACAATCATTATTGAATGGTGATACATCCGACACCTATCCTACAGGGAAACGTAAAATAGGAGAGCCTTGCAAGGTTCGGAAGAACCCCTTGACGTATGAGCTTCGCAATTGCAAGGAAGCGAATGCTGGGCTGGATGCCAGAATTTTGAAAGGGCGCGCCAGCGTTGGTTGTCCTTCACCAATTGCCGAAGTTGCCATATCCGAATGTCAAGAGCTATTCACATAAGCAAAACGACCAATTAAATTCTAATGCAATATTATTTTATTCATCATAACTCAAAATACAAGGCAAAAACGTGCCTGATCATTATCTTACTCCCTGTCGCCTCTTTGGGTCGGTACATATTGGAGTATTAGATCTACTGGGTCTATACACTGGTCCTCGGCACCACAAACCTTGTCAAAGAATGTGGAAATCTGGTTCCACCATGATAGGAAGCCTCCCAAGATCAAGACGAGTTGATTTGGTGATTAATTAGGCCACACTGCTCAAAAAATACCGTTGACACCTTTTGGTAGATGGCTCCCAGCCCCTTCACCTGGATCAGGGACGCACCGTTCGGGGCATGGTCATGCTAAGGCTACAAGGCCCAACCTCTCCGGTACGTTTAGTCATCTGAACGTTGATTAGATGGGCATTTGGTCCTCTGAATGTTGATTCTCCATCCGGTAAGCATTCTGAACGCCGTTTCTTTATTCATAATTCCATAGCACTGTTGTTACGAAAAGTGTGATCACTCAACTTGGGAAAGGTATGACGGTGGAAGCCAATTCATGTAATTTATTGGAGTTACGCTTGCGTAAGGAATACAATTAAAGGGCCTCAGTGTTTTTATAGAGGCTGCATTGGAATCTGACATGAGGCAATAAATACAACCGTCCCGTTGGGTATTGGAAATGCCACATGATGGTGTTGCCTTTCCACTTACCAGGACATTAACAACGCTAACTCTTCGAATTCTACAAAAGAGTCAGCGCCGTCAATGCCCAAGGGTATGATTCCTAAATTTCAGGAGCTACCCCCACGTCTAGTGAGCACAATCATTCACAAAATTAAATGCTGGAACAAAGATACATTAGGAAAAAAAACTTGATAGTTAAATCTGGAACATCCACAAAAGAGAGAAACAAAATTCCAAGTGTAGATGCCTCGCTGCCTCTCTAAGGGTCGGCACATTGCTGGTCTTTCTCCAAAACAGGTGGGGAAATTTGATCATCGGCCTAGCTAGAAACATTGTTGGGCGCTGGAGCCTCAGCAGGAGCCTACAGAAGGAACGAAATATCTCATTCTGGATGGATTTCCGCAATCCGCTCTACCAACTGCTCACCTCCAATGGTCATCAAGCGATGGGCGAGGTCTTGATACTCAGGCGTATCCACGAACACATCCTGATACGCCACCATCGTCCTTGCTTTGGCATCCACTCGTTCGGCCCTGGCCCTTTCCAGCTCCTGTTTTACCTCAGCCAACAGCCTCTCCTTTTCTGCAACAAAAACCTCTAGACTGTTGTTTGCGGTGGCTAACACGGTCTCAGTGGCAAGGGTCCGATCTTCGGCCAACTTTTGGGCCTCCTCGGCATGTTTCTGATGTGCCTCGGCAGTCCTCTTTTGATCTCGAGCTTGTTTCAAACTCTCTTTTGCAGCTTTTAACTCGATCTCATACTTGCCCCTCGCATCAGCCTTCTTCGTCACAACCAAGTCCAACTTGAACTGAAGGGCTCTCTTGTTCGATTCCAATTGTGCTTTCTCGAGGCTCACATCCTTCAAATCCTCGGACAGCTTCCTGGCCTTAGCAGATTCCTCGCTGCACTGACCATCAAAACTTTCCAAGGTGCTAAATAACTCTTGAGTTATAACCATCCCCCGTATCAAGTTCATCTCAACCATTTGCAGCCGTTCGCATACTGGGCTTCCTTGGCCGCCTTTTCTCACTCTTGGGTCCAGTATTTGTAGACGCTCATCGCCATCATTGTGGGATGGGCAAGGAACAGCTCCATAATAGAAGTCTCTAACTCTTCTGTACACTTGGAAATGTAGACGTGACTCATTTGGCTAGTTGAGGAGCTAGAATTTCCACAGACGACGCCCCCAGTCCCCCATCAGGGCGCGGTGAAGATCAGGGCATTTCTCCAGCCCGCCTCGTCTTGTGGGCGTCCCTCATAAACCCTCCCGCGGCTGCTAGAGCCTTTTTCTTTTGGGCGTTTGCCTCACTCGTATCCTTGGCTATCCCATTTCTCTTGTCCTTCAGAGGAGCAGAGGCAGGTAGAGGATGGAAAAATGCAGGCGAAGGCGGAGGAGGGACAGTCTGGCCGAGAACTGGAACATCATAGACCGGAACCTCTTGTGACAAACAAGGCACATCCCACGGAGGCGTTTGTCCTGAAGAACCCTCTCCACTGGCGGGACGGGCGAGGCGTAGCGTAGGGATACCCTTAAACCTGAAAGCTGCTAACATGAACACCAAGATGCAACTCAGTAGGGAAACTTATCATAACAAAATCAGTATACTGCAAGTTACAAGACTCACCTATCAGTCCGTAGCACACCAGCAAGTTATCGTCTTTCAATAGATTGCTGAGACTCCTGAATTCGCTCGTGAGCGCTCGCACCTTATCCCACTTCGACCTCAACTCCCCTTGGTCTCTCTTCGGGATAGTCGGCTTCCTGCAATCTGCAAAAATAAGCAAGACATTAAGTAAGAAACTATGACCATAATCCACACAAAGACAGCAGTTTATACCAAATTCTCCAAATCTGCGGAGGATAGACACGTGAGGAAACGAATCCTCCGGCATAAACTCCCAATCCTCGCCTACGAAGATGAACTTCTCCTTCTAGTTATGCACTTTGTTGGGGCTATCAGTGGCCGTTCTCCACTTCTGGCCTAGTCGAGGAGAAATATTGTACCAGTCCATAGATCAGCAGGGCCGATATATAAATTCAAACTCTCTAGGCGTCAGGTTTCCTCCCACCTCAACAATATCCCACAATAAGTACGAGGCTACCATTTGTCCCCAGCCATTCGGTGTTATCTGGCAAGGGGCCAGATTCCAGTTTTTCAGAACTTCGTGGAATGAAATGGTGTATGGGTAGGCGAAAACCCTGCTGCATCACGGGTTCGTAAATCACGACGAATCCTTCAAGAGGGTCGTCGGCGCGTTCTTCTGGACCCGGAGCCCAGAGTATTATGGATGCGGGGATATCATAGGATAACCGCATGTCCTCTAACTCCCCCTCAGCGATCCTTGAACGGGCTATGGACGCTTCGGTAGCCGACTGCTTGAGCTCATCGTCAAGCGCCTTGGCTGCCGGGGCATCCTTCTTATCGAGCGATTCCCTCATCTCAGGTACCCAGACATCCAAGCTCCCTTTCTCCGCGGTCTCTTTCTACGGGACAGTTGGGCAAACCCCCATCCTACTTGTGGATGGAGTCGATGGGCGTGCGGCTGCAGGTGCTTGATTCACTTCTCCTACAACCTCAGATGATGAAGATGATGAGGCGGGTGAGGTGACTCACCCTGAATACTAGGGTTTGTCCGAGAGTCCGATTGATTCTGCGAGTCGTCGTTTCTGGACAACATTACAACCCCTCTCAACCCTAGAAGTTGATGCTTCTATTGTCGTCAGAACGCACGATAGGGTATAATCCCCATACTACGGGATCAAGAAATAATCGCGAAAGCAAACAACGAAACAAATCATAGCAACTCTCGGCGCGTTTACCTTAGCAATGCGGGTAGAACAATGGACGCGATTATAAACCCTTGATTTTCGACAGAACATTCACAATACTCACAACAAGCACAGAAACAAGAAGAAGTTGTAAAGAAGGGAGGCGCCAAGCTTTATAGGCTGAGGATTTCCAATCTCCACCGTCCAATTCCCACTCGTTGCATTTGAACCGTTGGATGGCGGACGCGTGTTTAAGTTAGAGCAACGGGCGGGAAACGAAACCCTAAGCATTTATCATAACAAGAACGCACGCGTCCCACGCGCCCTTAGCATTAAATGCACACACCCTCTCACTTATGATTACCTGGCCGCAGATTGACAACATTGATTGACAGAATCACACCAACCGCGGACACATCACCTAATGTCTAATCACTCGAAGCCTCACCCATCATAAATGTTCGGCTTCAGACTTGGAGGATTATACTGGATAAGTTCAATTCATAATTCAAGATGCGAATACCATCCCACAGAGAATTCATAATTCAAGGTGCAAAGACCATATCCCGCAGAATCCGCCGAATTCGAAGTTTGCTTTTTGTCCAACAATTCCTTCTCTCACTCTCAAAGTCCCACGCCTATTATAAATAATATGCTTGGACTTGGAGGACTATTGTTACCACCTAATTTGATAAGGCTTCCACGTTAGTAAAGGTCCAACGGAAGCCCCCATATAGACCCAGCGAGGGCCTCGTAAATTCTAAAAGGGCCTCGGAGGCCCCATCAGTCATCTTAGCCTTCTTGAACTAGGATATCGCGAGGCCCCTAGGAGGGCCTCGATATTCACGACCGACCCTTAGGTCCTCGGCGGGCTTCGTATTTACTATAACTAGCAAGCATCGCGATGTTCCTGAAAGATCGAAGATATAGTTGAAGGCAGATTACGTGGGATTGGCGCACGGATATTCACAAGGAAACCAAATCATAATCTCTTAAAAATTAGACAACGTGATAAAATCAAATTAGGAAAATAATTTTGGAGATTGCCTTGACAGGGGATGATCCTTATCCCTTAAGGAAGGAGGATCCGATTAGGTATCTGATTGATTTGCTTCCAAAATCAATCAGGGCTCTTGCGCTATAAGTACAACGTTTCCGATCGTTCCAAGGTACGCTCTTTTTGGCACTATAATTTCACCTCTAAACTCTGCTCAAATCTCTGCCTGTTTGTCTCTCCTACATCCATTTACCTTCTCCCCCCGTGTATTACTCATATACCGACAGTTGACTTGATCGTCGGAGTACCAATGATCGCCGGACTTTTTTTTCCCAGAGATCTTAGTGCATAATGATTATTCGAGTGTACAGGTAACATACAGGTTGGCAGAGGAGTGACTGGAGATATGTTGACACGTGGACGGTGCGAGTTCTGACGTCCACAGATACGCTTCTTCAGTGTCCACATACTTATCCCCTATCCTTAGTAACTCGTGCATCGTATCCGGTGGGTTTTTGGTGAGTGACATCTTGAAAGGGCGACTTCAAGTTCCACTCATCATGGTAATGACTACAGCAGACATCTGCAGATCTTTGATACCCAGAGTGGCCCTATTGAACCAGGTAATGAAATCTTTCAGCATTTCGTCTTTGTCTTAAGTCAATTGTATCAAGCCGATGGCAGTTCTCTTAGCACGTTTGTTGCTGGCAATGTATGCAACAAAACTCTTGGAAAAATCATCAAATGTGCAGATCGATTTTAGAGAAAGGGTGGCTACCCAGTCCCTGGCCTCCCGCCTAAGTGTTGGCAGGAAAGTCTTGCACATAATCACATCAGGAGTGGTTTGCAACCTCATCAAGTCGACAAAAGCCCTGAGGTGATCGACAGGATCAGAGGATCCATCGTATTTCTCCATCTTTGGCTGTTTGAAGTCTTGTGGCAAAGGGACCGCCATCACTTTTAGGGAAAAATAATCTTCTTCCAACACCATATATTGTTGCCTACTACCTTTCTTAGACATAGCCTCAACTATTTTGTGACTCATCATGTCTTTTAATCGCTGCTCCAGGTTTAACACTGGTGTCTCAAACAACGTAGGCGTGGGCACCTATGACAGTTGCTCCTAATGTAGATTTGGACCAGATGTCAATGAATGAAAGTAGGGTGTGGAAGGCGGAACCAAAGAAACTGGGGCCAACGGTAGAGCTACCGTTGGTGGTATTTCCATTGTTAGAAAGTTAAGAGCTTGGAGAGGAGCCCCTGGCGGTGAGGGCCCTACACTTAGTCCAAACTTTGAAAGTTGTCTCAATTTTATCTCTATTTAATTTTATTCGCACTTATCATTTACAACTTTTCATTAATTCGTGCTAATTGTTATTTCAATCAATTTTTCCATCCAAATTAAATAAACTAAAACAACAAAAAAGTATAACAAAAGAGAAAATTGTAGCAAAGACCCTAAACTTTTCAAAAATGTATCATAAAGTTCTAAATTTTCTAATCCTAATACATATGTCTCCAAAAAAATTAATAAAAAAATAAATAATAAGAAAAAGATTTCTTTTTTTTTTAAATATCCTACACTTTTTTATTCGCCATTCCCCTCCCCTAAAGCAATGCCACTGCACTGACCAGGGAGATTTATCTTCCATGGTTTTTGACCCAAATTGGATCATAAACCAGAGAAAGAGAACCCTTCTTCCCCTCATAGTTGGTCTCGTGAACTAGGGAAAAGATCTATCTGGTTTTCACGATAATCTGAGAATTCAAAGAAAAAATTGAACTTTCTTAAACAGAATTGTTTAGAATAATTTCTCCGCATATTTCAAAGATGTGCTTTCTGATTAATAACTGATGATAAATATTTTTCTTCTCTTCCGAGCACGGCAGTGACAGTGGTGGAGACTTGCAAATGGTGACAGAACTTTTTTTTTCGTGTCCACTCTGGTGTGATAATCAGTATATGATTAAAAACATATGTGCAGAATAACAATATGAATTGTATAAGAGTTGTGTGTTCTATTTTTACCTAGGAGTTGTCCTCTATTTATAGGGATGGCCTGCAGTTATTGATGACGGGTATCCCTTCATCTCCCTCATTTGATGACGGGTGCCCCTTCATCTCTCTCATTATTAGGAGTTAATGAGGGATGTTTCATCTTCTCAATTGTCGATAGAACTGTCATTTTATAAGTCGTCTGTCTAGCTTGTCTAATGGCAGTTAGATCATTGTTGTCTATCCGTCAGATACGAGCTTATGATACCAACGAAGTGGGCATGCCACTATTAGCAGACAATAAATAGCAGTTGTCATTATTTATATCATTAATAACAAATAACAACGATTCCTTGAGCTTGAGTTTTTTCAAATTTTGAAATTTGAAATATACAAAGAATTATCTAGAAGTTGTAAACTTTTAGGGTTGATGAGCAGGAAACCAAAGAAATATGAACTATAAAAGTTGAAAAAAAAATCCCATTGAGTGAAAATTTTAATATCTAGAGAGAGCATGCCATTGGTGAATATATTGGAGAAATCTGTGGAATGGTCACAAAAGAAAGAGAAGAGTTCTCACAACATGAAATTTTGGAACATAGCGGATGGAAATTGAAACCAATTTCAAATTTTCATATGTTTTGCATCCCATGCCCAATCATCGGCGATTTCTTCAAACTTTTCTTCTTGTTGGTGGTGGCCAATTTTTTCTCTTCCCTTTTTGGGGTGGGGTGGGGTGGGGTGGGGTGGGGTGGGGTGGGGTGGGGTGTTTGGAGAAGATGATGAAGTGGATTTTTTTATCCCTTTTTCTTTTTCTTTTTCTTTTTCTTTTGATTATGCTTTCCTTTTTTTCCTTTTTTCTTTTTTGGGAGAAGTAGGTAATAGAATTAGAAATTTTATGATTTTATAGTACATTTTTGAAAAGTTTAGAACTTCTATTGTAAATTTACTTTTTATTTTATTTTTTGTTATTTTAGTTTATTTAAGTTGGAGTACAAAAATTTGTGAGAAAAGTGGGATCTTGTTGTAGAATGTGAACTATTCCAACATATCAAATCAATATTTCTCCATTGTAAATGTTGCTTATACCCATTAAGAGTATCTCCAATACATTCTATGGATTGCTATCTATGTGGCACAAATGTTGAAAGACTTCTAATCTATGTGGTATCTCTCCAATAATCTCTCCATCATGAGGATTTTAGTGGCCCAAGCACTTATTTGTTGAGGAGAAACTAATCTAATTCGTAGATGTTGATGTTTATACCGATCGATCATAGAAAACTCTATTTATTCTAGTGTGGATGGCTGGCAGGCCTATATTCTTTGGATTTAATAGGACTCCTTACAAGCGTTGTTTCTATCTACTATTATCTAAAAATAATCAAGGTATTAATGATTGGACGTCCTATTATCAATTAATAGGATAGAACTTGAAAAAAAAAATCCATTTTATTAATGAATCCATAATTTCATTTTTTTTATCATACAAAACCATAATCGACAACAAGAATTTGGTTCTTTTTACGAACTTGATGTCGATAAATCTGCGAGTCTATAAATTCATTTCGGCCAATTGAACCTTCTCAAACTATTTCTTTTTAAGAACCAAAAAGATTTGTGCCAAAATAAAAGATCCCAATACTTTAATTCATTTTCAAAAATAGATAATTTTGAATCTAACTGTATAAAGGCAGGCGCAGATCTATGAATAAGAGATGTTGTACAAGTTTCTACAGGACCTAAATTATCAACAAAACATTTAAATTCAAATTTGGTTTCCAATGCATTCTATAGATTGCTATCTAGGTAAATTTTATTTTATTAAAATAAAAACTAGATTACATTTAAATATGTATAGAAAATTTAAATATATATAAAAAATTTATTTTTTGTTGAATCAGCATGTTTAACAAAGTTTTTGAGTTTAGACAAAGCTTTAGACATTGTCTATTTTTTTCCTCTGCCACATCATCTTGACAGACTCATTTACAGCTTGCATTTGAAAAGAATTTTTTTAGACATTGTTTATTTTGCTTATGTGGCATAACATTTTAGCAACCCACGTTTGCATTAGAAATCCTCTAAGTTGTTTTTAGTAAGTTCTCATTATGCATAAAATGATTGTAACAACACCATTGTCAATTAGGGATGGCAAAAAAAACTCCCGCCCCGCCCCGCCCCGCCCCGCCGCGCCTCGCTGGATAATAGGGGCAGGTTCGGGGCAGATTTTCTACCCCGCCACAGGTTCGGGGCACCCCCGCCCCGCACTGCGGCCCCGCGACCCGCCCCTACAAAAAATTTTTTTTTTTTTTAAATCATAAAATATAATAGAAATTATAATTTTCATTACAAATAAACTAAAGAAGAATCGAACCCGAGTTGAAACTTTAAACTACCAATCATAACCACTACACCATAACCTCAATCTTACAATTTTTTTTGTTTTGTTTGGTACAAACATATAAAAAAAAAATTATTTCTTTTTTTTTTTAATTATTTTTTCAGTTTAAAAAAAAAGATTTTTTTTTTCGCGGGGCAGTTGGCGGGTCGAAGGGCCGCCCCGCCCCACGAATTCGCGAGTCGCGGGGCGGGGCGGGCTAAAATTTTTGTGGGGCGGGGCCGACCCGCCCCATTGCCATCCCTATTGTCAATTGAATAACAACGAACGTCAATCCCACTGTTATGGGTCAAAAGAATATGAAAACAAATACTGCATTACAAATGATTGTTCAACCAATTTAAGTTATTTTTAAAGTTGCAAATTGAATCAATGTATAAAATGACAATAACGACTGACTTGCTTTTAGTAACAAACGACAATGTCAACACAATTTTTATGTATCAAAACACTCATAAAACCAATGTTTCTGCATTATAAATGATCACTGAACCATCTAAAGTTGTTTTAGAACTTTACAAGTTGAATCTATGTAGTAGAAAACGATCATAACAATGAACTTGTCGTTTCAGCAACAACAATAATGTCAACACAATCGTCATGAGTCAAAAAAAAAAAACTTATAAAACCATTGTTGCTGCATTTTAAAACTTAATTGGACCTTGTAAAGTTGTTTTTGAACACTATAAATCAAATCTGTTCATAAAATGATCACAAACCTATGTTTACATTCAAAATGAGAAAATCATAAATTCAAAACATCACAACTAGCTTACATTCAAAAAATAAAAAATAAAAAAATATCAAAACATGATTGTGTAATAATAACAATATGTTTGAAAGAGTTTTTGTAACTTTTTTTTTTTCAAATTCATTTTCAACCACATATTTCATGGAATCCACAACTTTTATCAATTTTTCAACCACACATTTCACCAACTTTTTTCAAAATCTCTTAAAACCCTACTTTTAAACTACACCAAGAAAACACTAAGTGAATGATTTGGTTACCCGTCTAACGTATAACTGCACTAAAGAAGATGGAAATCGCTATGAACAATAGGATTTTAGGGTTTTACTGGACAAATAAAATGATTTGGTACTATGGGTGTCAGCGATTTTATATCTTCAATATTGCGCAAGTGTATGGATCGCTCAAGTAATAAAATAGATTATGAGTCCAAGTATCGATCCCACAGAGACACAGAGATTTAGATAGTTTAATTTCAATTACACTAACCTTAACCGAATTTAATGAACTTTGAAAATTTGTTGATTAAGAAATAATTAAACTATAAACTAAGAACAATTAACTAATTATAATTCAAACAAACAAGAGATTAAATTAAACAAGTCACAAGAATCGTACAACTATTGCGCATATAATTGTAGATGAAGAGAAAATCAATATCAATTATTCAAAAATTAAAACATGTTTAAATATCAAAAACTAGGTTTGAAGAATTAAATATTCATGATACAAGCTTCATCACGATCTTAGCACTATTTAATTCTAGCATAGCATACTAATAATACGAAAATAAAGAAAAGAAGAAAATATGGAATTCATAACTCGGGTAGAAAGAGAAGAAATAATGATCTTGATTTAATTCTTGAAATGAGCAATCTTGATCTTCGTTTCTTGATTTGTCTCTTGTTTTTCTCCCAAAAATTGGCTCCCAAATCCGCTCTAATCCGGTTAAAAATGACTCTAATCTGGCTCCATGTCGACTCCAAAACGGCTCTCTTGTTCTGAGTTAATAACTCATATTTATATATCCTTCATTGTGTTCCAAAAGAGCCCAAAAATTCATTAAAATCATGTCACAAAAGGTTTCCTAATTGAAGTTGAACTCAAAAAGGAAACAAAAATTCGCGTCTAGATATTTTACACTGGGTGATCGCCCAGACATGTTGTTTTGCAATCTGCAGTTAAAAATAGCTCAAGCTTTTTTCTCTGCGGCGGTTATTTTTCAAATGGCCATAACGTCTTGTAGGAAACTCCAAATTGAGATCCGTAAAAAGTGTTAGACTCATAATTCAATTATATTTTCAATGGTATATCATTTGCCTTTTTGAAATTTTTATATTAAAAGTTTTACTCGAATTTCCCCACATGCTTCGGTAGGTAGTTTCTCAATTCGGTTCTTTGGCTTTCCGGTGTTTGATCAATTGATTCAACTCTTCATTGTCACTCCAAAATACCATAAACTTATTGATTTTATCTTATTCCTCATCCTCCAATATTTGGCTCTTGATATTCACTTCAAAAACTCAACTTACTCGTCGATTTTACCAAATTGCTGCTCTTTCCGTCCATTCTTCTCAATTTGCTTATAAACGTATTCAACACTGAAATAGAAGAGTAATACACTAAATTAAGTATAAAATTAATAAAATAACGGAATAAAAGCTTAGTTTAAAGGCCCGAATAAGTGCACAAAATGCACTTATCAAACACCTACAAACTAAACATTTGTTCGTCCTCGAACAAAATAAAATTAAACTACAAATTTAAACTAAGCAAAAAGAATTAACGGGAATTGAGTTAATGTTAAATTTTTTACCATATGCCTCAAGTTATAAAGCAACACTTTTAGAAATATATTAAATAACACAACAAATAAATTTTTACTTATCCGATGCTTATCCTTTTGTGAGTGTGTAAATAGCCAGATATTGAACTTACACTTGTATTAGACCACGATAAATATTGTGTTGTTGATATTTTTAGAATCTCGAGCCCCTTGCATTTATTCTTTACACTTCTCGTAAATTATCACACTTCTAATGCATTTCTCTCCAATCTTGAGGTGTTCTAACAAATTTGATTCCTACGATCAACACAATGCTTTTTCAAATAAAATGGTAAACTTTAGAAACTTGTATTCCTAGAACTACGATGGTGAGTGATTTCTAAATTCTTATCTTCAGTTTCTTAGGTTCTAACCAAGCAATCCTTACCCAGCACCTCTAACACTTTTTATTTATTTTACGCATATAAATAGTTTTACATCCTATGCAATACTTCTCTTTTACGAGCTTTTTATGTGACCCTTGTAATAAGCTTTAGGCCGATGACTCCCAAATCAGATGACTATAGGGCACCAGATTTTTAAATACCTTAACAGACTTAATTACTCGAGTCCCACAAGCTATAAGAGAAGTAAAGATGTAAACTTTTATTTATTTATTTATTTACTCATGTAACGAGCTTTGAGCTGATAACTCCCAAGTCAGATGACTTTAGGGCACCAGGTTTCAAAATACCCTAACAGGCTTAATTGCTCGAGTCAGAGATATAAAGCAAGTAAATAAAAAAATTAGAAAATGGGTTGCCTCTCATTAAGTGCTTATTTATAGTCATTAGCTTGACTTATTGTCTGATTTCTCATGGCACTTTGTATAATGCTTTGGAGGACTTGTTTTGCTTGCATCTATTGACTTTGCACCATTTTTTGTTTATCTTCAAAATTTTGAATTTATGCTCCCCATAAAAATAGGATTTTAGTGTAGCATCTTGCTCGAACACAACTACGAAAACCTCAATTTCTTCATCGGTATTGATCACAAAATCAATTTTAGAAGAAAGATGAGAGTTGGAGAATTGCTTGTCTAACTCGTGCTTTTGTAATGTCTGAGGAAGTGGGATCGGAGGCTCATATAGTTTGTTAGGAACAGTTGCCTTAACCTATGGTGTATTTGAACTCTCTTTAATATATGTTGTCTGCTCAGTCTGTTTCACGTGCTCCTCATCAGTGGAAGATATCTTTTCTTTATTTGCAACTGGCCTCTTTACATGGATTTCTGGTAATTGGAACCCACTTTTAGTAGTATCAGCTATAACACTTTCGTTGGGATTCACCTATGTATTACTTGGCAACGTATTTGGTACTCTGGTTGATAAAACAACTGCTATCTGATCCACTTTTGTCTCGAGATTCTTTATTGAAGCGCCTTGATTTTGAAAAGAGATATTCGTCTTGTTCATGTATTGATTATTAGATCCTATGCACCGTTCAGCTGTCTCCATGAATTTATTAAATATGTCTTCTAGTGAATTTCTCTTTTATGGCTGCTGAAATTGTAGTCTGATATTATTCTGATTATCATTCCAAGAGAAATTTGGATGATTTCGCCAACCTGGATTATATGTGTTAAAGAAAGCATAATTTTGCTGATAATGGCCACCTTGAACATATTCGGCTTGCACGGGTTGCTGTGATAGAATGGGTTCTGATGTGCTATGATTTGCCCCCACACTTATCACAAGTTGATTTTTTCGTTTGCATCGCATAGACTGGTTGTGACATGCTCTCCACTTTGTGTGCCAAAGAATCTATTTTTGCAGATAACACCGTGATAATGTTTACTTATTCATCAATCTCATTAGCCTGCTGCATTGCGATAAAATCTCCAACAACTATGTTGTCTTCATCAATCTCAGAAATTGTGTCATATCTCACAATACTAGCCTAGTGCATTGTGAAGAAATCTCCAACAAGCATGCTGTCCTCATCAATGCTAGATTGTCTTTGGATGATCTGTGAAGTCAAAAAGTCTCTAACTAGTATATTGTCTTCATCAATCTCCTGATCTTCCATCTTGTGTTGTGGTCTGAAAAAAGAAATTGAACACTAAAATAAACTAAATAATAATAATAATAATAATAATAATAATAATAATAATAATAATAATAATAATAATAATAATAATAATAATAATAATAATAAATTAAATAAATAAAGTTCGAATTAGTGCTAATATACCAAAAAAGAACTAAAACTAAATCTCCGACAACGGCGCCAAAAATTTGTCAGCGATTTTATATCTTTAATATTCCGCAAGTGTACGAATCACTCAAGTAATAAAATAGATTATGAGTCCAAGTATCGATCCCACAGAGATTTAGATAGTTTAATTTCAATTATACTAACTTTAACCGAATATAATGAACTTTGAAAATTTGTTGATTAAGAACTAATTAAACTATAAATTAAGAACAATTAACTAATTATAATTCAAACAAATAAAAGATTAAATTAAAGAAGAATTACTTTAAAATTAGAAAAGAAAAGCGTACTAGGATCTCGGTTCCACTTATATCAATTACCTTTAACCCGAACTATTAAATTTGAAAAAATGATTTACTTATGAAGATCAATATTCCTAATTTAATTTAACAATCTCTCTCGAGTAGAATTAAACATATTCTTATATGCGACCCTACTATATTTCTATGATGAATGAGAGCATACAAAAATGTATTAGAATTTGTGAATACTTAGAGATCACGTAAAGCATAGCGATATATTTCTATCCCCTATCGGACTCTACGACAATTGATACTATGTATAACATATTTTCCATCTCTCGAAGGTAAAACAAGTCACAAAAATCATACAACTATTGCGCATATAATTGTAGATGAAGAGAAAATCAATATCAATTATTCAAAAATTAAAACATGCTTAAATATCAAAAATTAGGTTCGAAAAATTAAATATTCATGATACAAGCTCCATCACGATCCTAACACTATTTAATTCTAGCCTAGCATACTAATAATACGAAAATAAAGAAAAGAAGAAAATATGGAATTCATAACCAGGGTAGAAAGAGAAGAAATATTGATCTTGATTTAATTCTTGAAATGAGCAATCTTGATCTTTGTTTCTTGATTTGTCTCTTGTTTTTCTCCCCAAAATTGGCTCCCAAATCCGCTCTAATCCGGCTAAAAATGACTCTAATCTGGCTACAAGTTGACTCCAAAACGGCTATCTTGTTATGAGTTAATAACTCATATGTATATGTCCTTCATTGTGTCCCAAAAGAGCCCAAAAATTCATTAAAAAAGTTTCTTAATTGAAGTTGAACTCAAAAAAGAAACAAAAATCCGCATCTAGACATTTTACACTGGACAATCGCCCAGGTATGTTGTTTTGCAATCTGCTGTTGAAAAATATGATTGGGCGATCGCCCAGTTTTAATCTTGGGCGATCGCCTTGATCAAGCTTTTTCTTCTGCAATGGCTGATTTTCAAATGGGCATAACTTATTGTAGGAAACTCCAAATTAAAATTCGTAAAAAGTGTTAGACTCGTAATTCAATTATATTTTCAATAGTATATTATTTGCCTTTTGGAGATTTTGATATCAAAAGTTGTGCTCGAATTTCCTCACATGCTTCGGTAGGTAGTTTCTCAATTCGGTTCTTTGGCTTTCCGGTGTTTGATCCATTGATTCAACTCTTCATTGTCACTCCAAAATACCATAAACTTATTGATTTTATCTCATTCCTCATCCTTCAATATTTGGCATTTGATATTCACTTCAAAAACTCAACTTACTCATCAATTTTACCAAATTGCTGCTCTTTCCATCTATTCTTCTCAATTTGCTTATAAACGGATCCAAGACTAAAATATGGAGAGTAATACACTAAATTAAGTATAAAATTAATAAAATGACGGGATAAAAGTTTAGTTTAAAGGCCTGAATAAGTGCACAAAATACACTTATCAATGGGCAGAGCTTAGGGGGATCTTGGAAGAGAACTGGACCCCCCAACTTTATGGGACAAAATTATTTGTTTTTATTTGCTTATTTTTTTAATTTATTAATATGCAATTTAATAGCAGAAAATTTTGGCGCAATATGAATTGTAATAATTTTGCCATATACTTGATTTCATATTAAATTCTATAATTATTTTTCAACATTTTAAATTACAAATGTAATATACGTTTTTTATAATAAATGTAACAAACGTAACAAATATGAGAAGTGTTATAAAAGTAAAAACAATATTTTTAGAATAAAAAAATTTAAATAGTATTTTCTAAGTTATTTTACATTTTATGGTGTATGGTAAAACTATTCCATATGAATTTAATGTGTTACTCCTCATTTTGAGCGGACGAAGGGACGTCCAGCTTAGACACACCATATGAACGAAGCTTATACGATTTATTTAAGGATACCCTTCGACCTTGAGGAGACAAAAGAAAAGTATAGTTTGTTCTAACTTACGCCAATTTAGGCGAAGGGTTCGAACCTCTGCCTTAATTGTTATTTATCAATTTCAAATGGAAAGAATATTTCTAGGACCACTAAATAAATCTCCACATGGCAAAATCAGTTACAACAAAAGCACACGATGGAATAACAACCAAATCTAAAAAAAATGATAACTGAGCCAATGGCCTCTTGCCACGCGCATCAACATCCTCTAGAATTAAGGGCCTCCCAATTAAAGGACGACACGTGGTAGAGAAATGAGAAAAGACAAAAGAACCTCAAGCCTTGTAACATCTATAAATAGCCTGAATTAAATAGAAAGGGGGAGAACAATTGAAAAACCTTAGCCAAATTCTTGCTCTTTTAAATCTTAACTTTCGGATGGCTTTCCATATGAAGGTTAAGTTGATTATTTCAGCGAGGAGGTGGCCGAAGATTTGTTGCCTACAATTTTAGTGGTCAATATAATGAAAGGCAATTGGACTCATAGGCCCAATATCAATTTAATGGAAGAAAATTGGACTCATTGATATAATAAAATTAATAATACAAAATTACAAATAATTAGCGACTCCATCGGACCACTACGCCCCACCATCGGACCGGACTACTAGCAGTGAGTGAGTTTATTTATCTATTTGTGTATAGTTTATAAATAAAATAATTTATATTTTCAGTTTTTGTATTGACTATACAATTATACTTTTTTATTGAGTACTGTCTGGTTTCTTAACATATCAATATTGTGAATTCAATCATTTGTGACTGACAGTGGTCTTCCAATTGCTACTGCTATGGTAGAGATGATGTTTTCTACAAAGAGTAATATCAAGAATCGATTATGTAATCGAATACATAGATGATAAATGATTGAATGATAGTTTGATTGTGTATACTTGAAGGATATATTTGACAAGATTGATGATAAAGTAATTATATAACATTATCAAAGTATGAGAAATAGAACACTTGCAATAAGGTATTAAAAAATTCTATCATTATTATGTTGTTTCAAATTTTTTTATATGTTAATTTGAGGACCCCTAACTTAAAATGTCTGGCTCCGCCTCCATTTGGTACAATGAAGTTGAAGAAATCACACAATGACAAGAAAGGAAATCACACAGTTAAATGGAAGAAATTGTACTGATAAATATGTTAATTAAATTAAGGGTAATCTGGTCTTTTTAAATATAGGGTATTTAAGATTGGGTAATTATATTCACGCTATATTTTTTGTTAACTAAATCACATTTTAATTGCAATGAAAATCTCCAACTATTACTCATTTTTATATTTATGTCATCAACTGTTTTTTTAATCACATTCTTATCATCTACATATTAATTTTCACGAGCCTAGCATAGCGAGATTATTACAATATACTCGACCGCATGGAGTGGTGGAGATAGATTTAAATATTTTAATAGTTGGGCTAGGTTAAGTATCATCAATTGCACTTGCTACGAGTCAGTCCTATTTAATAAAAGGAAATACTTATATCTTTGTGTTTGATGATGGTTTCTATTCAAAAAATTAATTAGAATGACGTAAAAAAATTTGTTTATTTCTCGTATTTTTAAATAAGTAAAATAAATAACAAATACAAAAATTTGACAAAATATTTACCTCTCATTTTAATGCACATTAACTGAATATTTTGATAAAAATTGTTATCAGAGACAAGAAAGATGTAAAAATTAATTGAAAGTTAATGATAAAAATGCAATAAAAAATTTTGGAAATTTAAGTGCCAAAATATTAAAATTTGAAAAAATCTACATTGCAATTAAAATATTGTGTAGATAATAAAATCAATAGTTACCTTTAAGATTTTGATGTTTCTTACAAGTGAAGGCTTTTTGCCCAAAAACACGTTGTGGATAAATCTTTTAATCAAGAACATGGTTTGACTAGGCTTTTGATTTTAATTAAGTAGTCCTAAAAAGTTGATAACAAGTAAATCGTGAGCAAGAAAATCTTAAATTGAATTAAAAATAAGAAACAATGAAAATTTCGAGTCAGTTCACATTATATATTTAGTTTAAATAATCATTAAGCAAAATTTATTAAGTAGATTTCACGAAAATTTTGTAAGACCCCATTTAAGATTGATTTTGGAACTTAATTTCTGATTTTTGAACAATTAGAAGTTGATTTAGATATTTGACAATTTTTTTAAAAGTGGTTATAAAATAATCTGTCTCACCTTGCAGCAGATTTTAAAAAGCAGTAAAATGGGAGTTTTTCAGATTCTGCTTTTAGCTTTTTTATTTATATATTATTAAAATACCCATTTTAGTATTTTCTAAACATTTCAGTAATTTCAGTGATTTGATTTTTTTTATTATATGTAAATAGAGAATTTGAGTCCCTGGATTTCGATAAGTCATTAATTAATGATAATTTAAAATTATTTGACGTTTTTTCTATTATATGAAAATGGAAAAATAGAGAAACCAAATTGATGTAAGTTTAATGCATAAAAAATAATTTAAATTTAATTAATTTTTGCACTACATATGACTGCTTTTATTTTGTAGTTTTTATAAAATTTGAAATTTATTAGTTATTTATTATTTTTATTTTAAAATAATAATAGTGAATGCTTTGTCTTGTTAAAAAATATTTGACAATATTATATATTACTGTAAAAGGAAAAATAAATAAATAAATTTTATCACTTGTGATAATAATAACGATACAAAACAACATTATTATAATCAATGTCTTTTTTTATAATTTAATACCATTACATCAATAAATCCCTTTTATTTACCAAACGCTCAAATACTGTTTTTGAAACATACATCAATTTTGAAATAAGAATTTACCAAACAATTATCTGATTCTTCCCACAGCAAATTCTTTCTACAGTACAGGCCCACTGTTCTAAAAAGCTCAAATAAGCTTCGCCTAGGTTCCGCCTATGCTTGAAACTTAGTCTCCACACCTAGTCACACCTCACGTATCACCCTTGTCTCGCTCTCGCCTAAGCCCGAAAAGCTTAAAACTCGACCTACACGCCTAGGCCTAGCCACGCTTTATGCTTTTCAGAGCATAAACTGATTCTCTTAAAAATACAACAATACCAAACCAAGCCTAAATACCCTTAGAATTTCTTTAAAATCTTATTGATTGTACAGTTTGGTAATTTAGTATTTCGCACCAAATATGCCTGCAATAGTATTGAATATAATTGAATGGGCGATGCCAGCAATAGATCCTGAACATTGCCTTCTTAGCACCATCTGTTGGACAATTACAAACCACAAGACACTATTTTTCTTGTTATTCAACATTCATGCCCTTTTTAATACATTGATCTGAATCCAAAAGAATTAGACAATATTAAGGAAAATAAACTATATATTTATCCTTCATCCTGTGTAGTCTTATTTGGCTAAGATACCAAACATGTTCTTATTAATCTTAGCATCTCATCCTACACACTGTGGAGCTTTCAGTAGATGTAAAACCATGCTACAATGCTCTAAAAGTTCAAACTACATAGCGGTAAGTGACATATCGCCCTGCAGTCTCACTTGGTCGAATAATTTTCACGACTTCCCCACGCTTCATCCCATAATATCTAGCAATTGGGTCCGTCACTTGAATCCTAGGTAGCTGAACCAATAAAAGCAAAACAACTGTATGTCAGAATTCGTCAATCCAAAGATAATAGCAACACAAAAACTAAGTTCTGATGAGCATTATGTGTTGCATTAGATTGCACTTGACACGATTAAAAAAAAAATTTACTTATAATTTTTTTAGTAGTACTGAAGAGTATTATCTAATGTCGTGTACCAACATGTCCTCAGAGCACAATCTCCAAATCCGTCGTTCAAGAATTCGTGTCTATTAGACATGGACGCGATGAACAAGGGGTTACTGATAGAAGCCCTCAATGTGTTCAATGCAAGATCGTTGATGAGGTAACTATACTATTTTTCTTCCCAAGCCCTTAAAATACTAATTTTATGAATCTCCTGACAGAAATCAATGGAAGTACAATCATATAAAGAGAAAAAAATATGCTAATGGTTCTCGACCCAAAGTTTCCAGCTGATCTCCTTTTGAACTCCCATATCTCCCTTCCCCCAACAAAAAGAAGAAGAAAAACAATAATATTAATAAATACAAGAAAAAAACGAGTATGCAAAAAGAGAAGTGTCATAAGAAAGAAGTAAATAATTACCATAAAACTAACCTGTGTTTCTTTCACAGTGTATCTTTCCAGCAGAGTTTTCTTTTCTGCAAGAGTAAGCATCTGGTGCTCGGGAACAAGAACATGCTCTTTTATGTTGATCAACAACTCCGCCTCCTGTGTCATTGCAGTAAGATATCACTGTTATTAACATTCCTGTTAAAATCACTAAAGAAATGTAGGCAGTTTTTCCATAAAAATGTAAAATGAAACTTTAGAGTCCATACAAGAATCCTGAACCAAGAAAACACAACATCAAATCCTAACCAGAAACACGTAATTAGATGATTTCAGCAAATCTAGAATCTTGCAGTACCTTTAAATCAACACAATGGAGGCTGAGGCAGTATTGCAGCTTATTTAAATAGAGATTTCAAAACTAAAAGTAGACTACGTAAGTTAATAATTGAAGGGAAAACCAAATGTTTGCTCAAAAACAATTAAAAAGCTATTTCAAATGGCGAAAGGCAACATTTTACACACTAATTTGACAATATATAAAATGGAAACAACAAGACACAGGAAAGATTTCTTAGTCATCAACGTCTCCCGACTAATTAACTTAATTTAGAAAAAGAAACAATGCAGGATCTCTCAGACTCCTCAAAGAAGAAAGGAGTTCAACCAAAATGACAACATAAAAAGGATATCTTAATTAACTATAAGGAAATCAAGCAGTGATCTTTTCATTAAACAAACAAAATTGAAAGGAGAAAATTGTTAACCATCTCATCTAAAAGCATAAACTGTTATTTATGAGTTACAATTATTCATTTAAATTTTGTCTTCAACACGACCACTACGTGTAGATTGGCTTTATTTTTCCAATCATAAGCCTCACACGTGCACAAATTTTTAATAAATGGGCGGCGGCAAGACTTGAATCGAGGTCTTTTGCCCAACTCTTATACCACGTTAACCTTCTCATCTAAAAGCTTAAATTGTTAAAGAGGGGTTACAAGTATTCATTAAATTTTGTTTTTAACAAAAATATGAAAGATAGAACACAGTGGAAGTATCACCTGAAAAACCTCCAAGTGAAATTTTGTAGATATTTCACTGATGCAGGTCCGAGCAAATGGAGTCAAATTCTGCTGGACAACTAAGATTGCTCGAAAAACACTCTCGTCTTTCATGCGATTGGTGTAAGTCTTCATTGTCTTAACACCAACCTTCGGTTCCTCAGGAAAGAACACGTATATCTGGTCACAAGAAGAAAAATAATAAAAATTAAGAAAAGGTTCCATATAGCATTCATAAGCTCCAAATCTGAATGCAAAACATAAGAAATTAGGTAAATTGAGCGATACTTCCTTGTGGTTCAAGGAAATATTAGTCCTAAAAAACAACAATCACATTCTTGTAAAAAAAAAATGCAGTTCTCAGCACTAGTAGTTTAATAAGAATACAGTATCAATGTGCGTACAGAGGCATTTGCAGTGGAGAAATGCATACATGATACAGACTTGATCTTAATAATATTCTCAGTTAGTGGAAAACAAAGAAGATGATTTCATTCAGATGCAAGGCATTGTATGCAACAATGTCAGAATCACATGATGGCAATCTTTAAGTGGAGCGCCGTAGATCGGCATTTCCGTCAAGATGATGAATTCTGTTGGTACTTTTAGTCTTTTACTCTGCTATTTCCCTTGAACTTAGCTTTTCATTAATTACAATTAGGTTCCTTGACTTTCTTGTCTAATGTTACATATTTTCGCAAATATTGTTTTCTATTCATATGTTCTGTGTAATTTTTTGCAATTTAAATTCAATAAATATTTGGTTCCCAACTTTCAGGAATGCTGTGCTACATATTTACATCCTTTTTTTTTAATCAATTCAACTGCACATTCTTTTCAAATATTTTGGGAATTTCCATCAAAATTCTTTGTCCTCACCCCCATTACTAAGATTGTATATGACCTCGTGATAATCTGTAATCGGAATTTAAACAAATAACATCTACATTCACTCATTTTATCAACTGAAATATGTTTGATCTGTGTGCTTAACCAGTTATAAACTACAACCAGAAAATGAATCAAAAACCAATTATAAACTTCTTTTAATTAACCAAAAAAACATATAAGAGCAAATCCTCAAGAAACAGCAAAAGATAAAACCTGATCGGAGCTATTGTTGCGCAAAGCCTTGATAAGTACAAGATCTTCCCTCTTCATGTTTTCACCATACTTCAGAAGAAACTGCTGTTTTGACATGTTAATATCATAATCTCCCACCAAATAACCCCTGTCTAACAGCATCTGCATCAACGTCTTTCGTACCCTGTACAGTCTCCCAATTTCCTCTTCCGGCATAACCATCTTCTCACTGCCTCTCAAATGATATCCAAAACTAATACAAAAATATATTTCACAATAACTAGTCAGGAATATGCATTTCGTCTGTTAAGAAATCGTTGGCATTAAATAAATGGAATTAGAAAAAGCATTTCATCATGTAATTCTCAATTTTTCAGCTCTATCTAAACCTATGACCAACAAATAAACTTTCTAAACCAATAAGCGCAACAAAAAACATGTTAAAAATCTTGAAAAGTAATTCATAAATAACAGTATTCGTGATTAGCCTGAAATACCTATATGGTCTTAATTTTGTTATAATTAGGAAAAATTACAATGGGAGAGACGTTTTACCGCTGTTGCACTGCTCACTCCCTATTTTTGCTATACTTCCATATTTTTTCAATTTTTTTATCTGTATTTGTTTCCTTTTCCGACTTAACCACCTTTGCACTGTCTATTCTCAAATATTATCCAGAACTAATACAAAAACCGATTTCACAATAACTAGCCACTAACATTCAGATAATCTGTTATGAAATCATCAGTGTTAATAAACGGAATTAGAAATGCATTTATAGAAACAAGAGATCTTTCTTGGATCAATCTCTTGGCCCCTCATTCCTTGAGAATCACAAAGATCCTTTTCAAGTTTGAATTTGTTAATTTGGAGGCTGGGTTCTTCTACTTCACATCATTCAATATTAATATCTTCCCCTATATTTTCTTTTACTATCATTCTGTAAGTCCCGTATGTGCAATCGTGTAGAATTTGACCCATTTTCTCATTGCACGAACTACACCAAATCAATCAGATTGATTTTTCTATTAAAAGAACTATCTGAAATCTTTGGTTTTTCCATCTTCCTCTATCCCTATCCCCAAGTAATATCCATTTTTCAAGCTCCGTCTAAAACTATGGGAAATAAATAAACCTGTCAATCAAATACATAATGCAACAATACAAATTTGAAAACTCTAAAAAAAAAATTATTGAAATTTACCACTCACTGTGATCAGCTGATATTATTTCAATTTTCTTATAGATCGGACTGTAGGTTACTATTCAAATTCAAATTTTGCAAAAGAGAAGAGAATACAGAGTTAAGGAGAGGAGATTTGAGAGGATTACTATATTATTTTTTATGAGTAGCTGTGAAAACCGATTAGGAAAAATTAAAATCAGAGAGAGAGAGATTACCACTTCTTGTGGGGGTAGAGAGAGAAACGACAGCCGCAATTGAACGGGTGAAGGGTAGCCGAGAATTGAGAAGGGTTTTTGTTTTTGAACGAGGGAAGAATCTTTGGTTTAAAAGCTTTTTGCAGGCGTGTTTAGTTCCTCATTAATAAATAATGGGGATTACCAATAAATAACCTTTGCACATAAAACATTTTGTCAAATGGCCTTTCACCAGAAAATAAATAAATAAAATTAATTTCAAAAATAAATAATAAATAAATGACCTAAATGTCCTCACAATCCCTTAACACACCTTCTCCGTCATTTCATCCCCACAATCTCCATTTCCAAAGTTCATTTCATCTCCACAATCTCCATTTCCAAAAGCAATTGCTATCAATTGTAAAATTCTACAAAATTCCAACAATAGTAATTTT
This sequence comes from Forsythia viridissima, assembly GCA_030279155.1. Taxonomy (NCBI): domain Eukaryota; kingdom Viridiplantae; phylum Streptophyta; class Magnoliopsida; order Lamiales; family Oleaceae; genus Forsythia; species Forsythia viridissima. Next base: position 5,534,664 of record CM059038.1, read on the forward strand.
GTGAATTCAAATTCAGTTTTTGAGTCCAACAACATTATATCCATAACAATTGTCTTCGCCCTCACCACTCCATTGCCCACTTTAGCCATCCCATCTCTTAATTCTCAACCTTTTTCACTTCCTTCCACTCTATTTTCACAAGTCAAGAATTTGCCTACTGGGTTGGAATATGGGTATTTCTTTTTATTATTATTATCTGTTATTTTTTTTTTTTTTTTTTTGAGATTTGGTTCAATAATCTTGTGTAATTCTTAATTATTTAGCTTATAACTTGATATTTTGAATAACGGGTATTTAATTAATTTTATTGGTAAACAGGTTGCAATATTAAAGCTTTGATTTTGATTACTACAAGATTTTAGCAGCAGGGTATTGTTTGATCTGAATTTTAGAGATCTGGGCTGCTTTTTCATGTTATATTTGATCAAAAGTTTTGATTTTTATGTTGTTTTTGAAAATGGTTTTCTCTGCCGACTGATGAATTTTGTTGTTGGAGAAGTCTTTTTTACTAATTTAGTTTTAGAATCGATTCGAAGATAAGTTTTTTTATTGTTAACGACTTGATCTGGATTAATGCCCTTATTGAATTGGGATCAGAAACCGTAATTGATATTCTTTTTCTTTTTCATTTTTGAATAATTAACTCCAGCAGAAGCTTGTTTTTGCTGAATGAAAATTTCATTTGTAAACTGGAAGCAATGAACAACCCCACATAGACGAATAATTTTCCTAAGTTTTTGGTTTTATCGGTAGATAAGTTGTTTGTTGTGTTTGTGTTGTTCTTTTCTTCATCTTGACAATTTCTTTTATTGCATATGGGATTTTGGATATATTGTTATCCATTGTTATCAGTGGATTGCAGTTGTTGAAGAAAGAAGGATTTGGAGTGGTTTCGATAAAAAAAAAGAGGTGTTTTTTTTGCAGTCAAATCGGGAAGGCGTGGTAGAAGACCGGGTTTGTTTGGTCTCAAGGGACTCTTCCAGATCTGATTGTGGACTTTTTACGGTCAAGTTCATCGAATTTTCTTTAGCCGGACTTGACCTGAATCTTGTTCAACCCAGCATATGCTAATGTGGAGGCAGAAAATGGCAGCTGAGATTTTTGGAGGCGAATTTGATCCTTATAATGAGTTTATGTGACTGATTTTTCATTTGATTGTTATGTATTGGATTTTTGACATGTAAAGTTGCAGTAAATGTATTATATTTTACTAGGTAAATGTGAATGGTTAATGTGTGAAGTGTATGGTTTGTTATTGTTCAGTTGTTATGTTTAGTAAAGAAGTTTCCATAATGGCAAGCATGCCATTTTAGTGATACCGTCATGGCATGCATAGCGTTATACCTATAAATGAACCCGAACAGGTTCTAACTTCTTAAAGTAGTAAAATTTGCTACATTTGAATAGCAACATGATGTTTGGAAGGCCCGGAATAGAGAAATATATAAGTAGTTTTTATAACGGCACGCATGCCGTTCTAGTGATACCGTAACGGCATGCATGGCGTTATACCTATAAATGAACCCGAACAGGTTTTAACTTCTTAAAGTAGTAAATTTAGATACATTTGAACAGCAATATGATGTTTAAGAGTCCCGGAATAGAGAAATACTTAAGTAGTTTTTATAACGGCACGCATGCCGTTCTAGTGATACCGTAACGGCATGCGTGGCGTTATACTTATAAATGAACCCGAACAGGTTGTAACTTCTTAAAGTAGTAACTTTAGATACATTTGAATAGCAATATGATGTTTGAGAGTCCCGGAATAGAGAATTACTTAAGTAGTTTTCATAACGGCAAACATGTCATTCTAGTGATACCGTAACGGCATGCATGGCGTTATGCCTATAAATGAACCCGAACAGGTTTTAACTTCTTAAAGTAGTAAATTTAGATACATTTGAACATCAATATGATGTTTGAGAGTTCTGAAATAGAGAAATACTTAAGTAGTTTTTATAACAGCACGCATGCCGTTCTAGTGATACCGTAACAGCATGCATGGCGTTATACTTATAAATGAACCCGAATAGGTTGTAACTTCTTAAAGTAGTAACTTTAGATACATTTGAACAGCAATATGATGTTTGAGAGTCCCGGAATAGAGAATTACTTAAGTAGTTTTCATAACAGCAAACATGTCGTTCTAGTGATACCGTAACGGCATGCATGGCGTTATGCCTATAAATGAACCCGAACAGGTTTTAACTTCTTAAAGTAGTAAATTTAGATACATTTGAACAGCAATATGATGTTTGAGAGTTCCGGAATAGAGAAATACTTAAGTAGTTTTTATAACGGCACGCATGCCGTTCTAGTGATACCGTAACGGCATGCATGGCGTTATACTTATAAATGAACCCGAACAGGTTGTAACTTCTTAAAGTAGTAACTTTAGACACATTTGAACAGCAATATGATGTTTGAGAGTCCCGGAATAGAGAATTACTTAAGTAGTTTTCATAACGGCAAACATGCCGTTCTAGTGATACCGTAACGGCATGCATGGCGTTATGCCTATAAATGAACTCGAACAGGTTCTAACTTCTTAAAGTAGTAAATTTAGGTACATTTGAACAACAATATGATGTTTGAGAGTCCCCGAATAGAGAAATACTTAAGTAGTTTTTATAACGGCAGGCGTGCCGTTCTAGTGATACCGTAACGGCACTTGTGACGTTATGCTTGAAATCTCTTTCACAAATTTTTTCGAGCATTTTATATGCTTATTCAATGTTATAATAGTTATTATACTGATTCATAAGAAATCTCTCTACCTCTAAAACTATTATATGACATATTCTCCATGAACACAATATGCATGAATTCTTTTTACATACTCAAGTTCTTTACTAACAAATCAACTAAACTAAGTATCGTTAAGGTCATTATAACTAATAAGACACATATTAGCTTATTTGTTAAAAAAATAACATCTTTATGGCCGATTTAAGCAGAAATTAGTATTGCAGGACCATAACGGCAAGCGAGCCACTTTAGTGTACTCATTGCTGCCGTTATGTTTCTAAACTGTTCGAAATGATTTCGAAGCTGATACACTGACTTGTTACGGTGATTTTATCAAAAATAAGATGTTCAATGTCGAAGTGAACAATAGATAAGACCTTTTAGGACCATAACGACAAGCATGCCGCTTTAGTGTATCCATAATGGCATGCTGCCGTTATGTTTTCAAACTGTTTGGAATGACTTCGAAGTTGATACACTGACTTATTACAGTGATTTTATAAAAAATAAGAATGTTCAATGTCGAAGTGAACGATAGATAAGAACTTTTAAGACCATAACGGCAATCGTGCCGCTTTAGTATACCTATAACGGCATTGCTGCCGTTATGCTGCTTGTTACATATATAACTTATTGTTACATATCTTTTTAACTCCCTGTTAATATTGAACTTACTGGAACATACATCACAATAAAAACCACCACATTCAATCAATATAACTTCAACACCATGGAAATAACACAGTTTTGCAATTTTGAGAATGGCAAAATGAATAAAAATTTTGAAATGTGCGTTGAAAGTGGAAAAATAAGATAATGGCATGGGTGCCGTTATAGATCACAGATAACGGCATATATGACGTTATGGCATATTCTTAGGCAAATGCATATATCAGCAACAATGTTGTAAAGGCCCAATATTATATACATGCTGGCAGTGGAAAAATAAGATAACGGCATGGATGCCGTTATAGATGACAGATAACGGCATATATGACGTTATTGCACATTCTTAGGCAAATGTATATATCAGTAACAATGCTGTAAGTAAACCAGAACGAAAATTGATCAAAAATTTGCAGAAATTGATATTATTATGTACATATTATCTTCTCTAATTACAAATCTAAAATGTGGATGATTTAACAAGTTTACACACTACTCAAAACTACATTAGACAAGAGAAAGGACAAACATAAAGATTTTTTGGTTTTCTATGTAGAATAAGTGCAATGAAGATGATGATAAGAGATAGACATAGCTTCCATTTTCGTAGAGAGAGAAAGAGGAGAATGTAAGGGATGAAAATAAATAAATTAGGGCATTTTTTGTTTTAATCACTTGGGGGTATTTTGGATAATGTGTAATATTTTTTATATTTTATTTAATGATGAAGGCCATTTACCAAAACATTGTGGAAAGAGACTTATTTTACTAAAGTGATTGTTTGACAAACCCTTTTAACTCAAAACCCCATAAATAATTCGGGAAAAAAAAAAGAAAATAATATATTTACTCCTACTCATTCAAAATCAAAAAGAGATATTCTTGTAACTATCTCTACTCATAGAAGATCATTTACTCACTAATGATACAACACAGTGTGGATAAAAGTGGATAAAAGTGGGAGATCATTTACCGACTAACAATGTCCACAATAGGTAGGAGATCATTAATCTATACTTCTAATCTTTAAAAATAGCATCAAACACTTCATATTTAAAAAAATAAGTATGATAGGTTCGTAATGACAAAATTTATCTATTTTCTTTTTTACCTGACTCAAATAAACTTCATGTATTGTTTGATCCAAAATTAAACGTTTGAAATTAAAGATATAAAAACGTTATATCAAAAAACAACTTTCTACTCATAAATCTTCGCATTTTTTGGATTCGATTATCAACTCCCTAGAGTATCTAATAAACATATTAATGCTCACATAAAAGTTCTCAGGTCTAATAAGGTGGGTTTTCTACTTTTTTTTTATATCTAAATTTTTATTTTTTTTATTCTGATTTAGCTTTCTTGGATTTATATAGTTTTGAAGTAGATTTCAATTTTGATTATTGAGTTAAAATGTGGTCCCTTGAATTTTACTGTGGTGAATGTTGAGAATTCTTTGTTTTTATAATCAATTAATGTAATTGTGGTATCATTTCAAGAATTTATTGTTATCAGAAACATTGACTTGTAATTGTAATGTGGATCAATTTTTTTTAATTATACTAGTTCTTTTTTATACGGGTGATAAATAAAATGGATTTGGAAACCACTGTTGAAACAACGATAGAGTTCTTAAACAACGCTGTGAAATCAGTGATGAGTAATTTGTTGTTGTTATTGTTGATTTTCTTTTTCACCTTCTTAGCATTCCAATTGGCAAATGTTTTTATAATTGCAGAAATTGAGACCTTTTAGGAGACAGCGCAGCCCAATGGCCCCAATCCTCCGAGTGTTGCTACTGTGAAGTTCTTTTTCTTGGTGACGGCGGTGATGAAGGCGGAGGGAAGGTGGTTTTGGCTTCTAGGATTTATGTATTTATTGTGTTCTGCCGTTGTTGAGGTGTCTACAACCACGGCAACCATGGTGGTGCAATCTTGAGCAAGGGCGAAGATATGGGTAGGACCGGACACTCCGAAAAAATTCAATTTTTTTGAAGTGCAATTTTTTTCAGTAACAGTCCGATTTTGAATTGTAAATTTTTTTATATCGTACTCCCCTTCCAAAAAATTCTGACTTCGTCCATGGTCTCGAGAGAAAGCAAGTATTATGTGAGTTGTTGAGAGACACATATTGTGGAGTGTTTTATGGAGAATGAATTGTGGGTGAAAATTAACAATTTATTGAAGAAGGAAAAATGTTGGTTCTTGATGAAATTTCAATAATGGATTTTGTGAATTTGAAGAGCAACGCACGCGTATGAAGGAATCAGTGTGTGTGAGGGGTATGTATTTGACGATTTTATCTCTATGATTTCAAACGCTTAATTTTGAATCAATCAACGTGTGAAGTTCACTTGAATTACATAACAGAGAAAATGGCCGAATTTGATCATCAAAGACCTACCATACTTATTTTTTCAAACGTTGAAGATGTTCGGTGTTTGAAAAACTAGTGACCTAATATGTTATTTTTCCTTAAAAAAACTTTAAATGGATATTTAATTTTATTAAAAATACTATGGCATTTCATTGAAAAGGAAAAATGCATCACAATGTTAAATATTTTACAACATCTATTCTCTTTCTATTATTACGTACTCTATCATTTGGAAGAAAATTTTGGATTGAGTTGAGTATCGGACATAACGAACATGCATAAGTCTCTTAAGCATATTAGTTAGAAAAATGTGCGTTGCACGTAATTTTGCAATAATTTTGTAAATTTTTAATTTTATTATTTTCAAAATTCTTATTTTTTAATTGTTAATAAATAAAATGTTAAAGTAATAATTGCAATAAAGTAAAACAACACAGTTCGTGATAACATGCTGTATTGTATTGTTCGTTATTATAATAAAAAAATATTGATATTTTATTTATATTTATAAAAATACAATTGCAATCAGAAATGTGTTATATATTGTGGTTACTGAACGAGTGAATATCTTTTGGTGATTTGAACTTTGAAGATTGGCGAATCTTTGATATCAAAATCTTATGAAATTGATGATATATTAACATAGATCTCCATGGCTGCATTTTACGAATAATAAAATTAATAATTAATAATTTTATTTTGAGAGAATGTAATGATTAACTACATAATATTGTACATTTGTTAGAGTATAGCTCCTTATAAACAATATTCTTTGTGTATGTTCTGTTTTTGTTTGTTGTGTCTCATTTGATTAACATTTTATGGTAGACATTGAAGTGTCCCTTGATAGTGCAACATAGAATTGGCCATGAGAGAAGACGTATTGCGGTAAATATACTCCAACATGGAGTATAGTTTGTTTTTGAGCTTTATTTATTGTCATTGCATAACAAAGACGTATGGAAAATTGCTTTCTCTTAAACTTGAATGGATATCCTTCGTCATTTGCTGGCCTAAGTGGGATCTGGAGAGTAGGACTTGCTTTCCAGCATGTTGTCCCATTGTTATGTCTGCATGTATTATATGGTTACCAAAAATTTTGCACACCATTCTTGTTCTATTGCATGGGCCATTAGACAGATCCAAATTTATTAACAGCATAATTGAACAATTTTTCTTGAGAATCAATTTGTATGGTGGAACGCCATTTTGTAGTAATGTGTTTAGAAATTCTTCTCAATAATAATTATTAGTGTTCTATCATGTTATATAGGTTGCCTTATGATTTTACCTTGGCTGCCCGAGTAGATTTGTATAAATTATGAAGTTGTTGATGACACCATATTCCAGCTTCATCAATCATAACTCCTTCCTGTCCCAATTGACCAAGTGTCTCAGAATTACCTGCCAAGTAAGGAACATTATCTCTTCAAATGAAACTTATCTAAGGCCAATATCAAAAGAACACTTCCATGCTTGATAAACTGCTTCTTCGTTTTCCATTGAATATATAAGTAGTAATTCCAAAAAGAACTATAATCTGAAAGGGACTAAAGATAACTGAAGAAGTCTAACAAGAGAATACATAAGATTAAAAACAAAGATGCAAATATTGTTCACGGACATTAATCATCATCAAATTGACATATTCCATTTGTATAATTAACAATACAAATTACAAATTTTCATTTTAAGTGGACTATCCTTGAGTTGAGATTTCCATAACACTCATAATTAAAAGTCCTTAAGCTCAAAGATCATCTGTATTGCAACTGTTTTGGCCAAGAAAATGTTAAAAAAATTCTAAGTTAAAACAGCCATAAGATTTTCAATTTACCAAACTAACCAGCACGAGTTGATTACACATCTCAAGATATTTATTTATTTATGCATTGCATTCGAATTTATTCTAATGATGTATCATTTTAATATATACCGACTTTTTGAATAAATCTGAGTCATTTTAAATGACATAGTCACAAACCCTTAATATATAGCTACAATACAAAAGTAATATTGATGTAAACTTCAATTATAAATCATCTTTCTGACAAGGTAAATAACACAAGACATTCTTATGCATGTGAAATAAGGACAATCAAGTTACTTTAAAAAAAAAGAGGAGAGAGAGAGAGAGAGAGAACAATATAAAATTTTCATCCAACTTGTACAGCTACTTAAAACACAAATGGTCCTTTATAGTGTAAAGCAAAGCAGAAAATCATAAAGTATAATTGAAAACACAAGGTTGTGTCCATATTCCATTTCGTGTCGTCCAAAGAACTGTTAAAACTACACCACGATAAACATGAAACCTAGTGTCCAAGAAAATCACAGGGATGTATTTATCTCAGATTAACCCAACTTGTATTGCCGGAATTAATTGTGAGATAGACTCTTCGAATCAAGAGTCATTTCCAAATAAAAAGATACACATTTAATTAATTGAGACCTACATAGATGAGTTAATTACTTCAACCCTCACCAAACTTTGCCCCATGTTTCTATGTCATCACTCAACTTCAGATTGTTTTCCACTCCTCACTCAACTTTACAAAGTATTTTCCATCCACCATTGTCATCAACTATGTCAACGAAAATACTGATGTGTCAAACGAAAATCCCGCATGGCATCAGAAAACCATCTAAAATCCACATCAGATGAAAATTTGACCCAAACACGACCTAAAATTAAAGTTTACGTGTGTTTTTCTTCACAGCAAACAAAATCCCCAAAATTATCATCTCAGAAAACCTAAATCGTGTCCCTTCCTGCCACATTCAACAACGAAGCTTCTCATCCCTAGTAATCCAATCCCTCTCCATCATCAACAATTTACATGATTTGGATATACTCAATTTCTCAAAAAATCCTTTTTGCTCTTCTATGAATTGGTTGAGCCTGTCACTAAATCAATGCCCGTTTTGAATGGGATCAAATTTGGGCATCATAAATCAATGCCTTTTTTGAATAAACCTGGTTTCTGCGAAGATGATGACCGGGCATTCATCAATATCAGCATACACAAAAGAAAGCATCTGAAAGCACCTACAGCAAAGAAATAAAAGGGGTTGCTGCATCGGGAGCTGTTTTGACAGGAAATACAAAAAAAATTGAGGCAGAAAATTCAATATAGGCGAACGCCCAACATTACGACGTTCGCCCATCCTCAATCGTTCACGACATAGGCGAACATCTTCACCTGGGCGAACACCTAGAGTTGTACTAGGCGTTGGATTGTTGACGGTTTTCATCTGATGCATATTCTTGACGTCAAATTTTCATCTGATGTGGATTTTAGACGGTTTTTTGATGCCACGCGGGATTTTTGTTTGACACATCAGCATTTCCGTTGAAATAGTTGATGACAATGATGGATAGGAAATACTTTGTAAAGTTGAGTGAAGAGTGGGAAACAATCTGAAGCTGAGTGAGGACTTAGAAACATGGGGCAAAGTTTGGTGAGGGTTGAAGTAATTAACTCATCTAAAATTGTTTTCAAAAATCAAAGTTCCGAAGCCCCCGATAAACAAACGCAGAAACCGTGTAATACCAATCTTCAAAAGATTAAGGTTCCTTTAGAGTATGAATCAAAGCCTCACGTAGCATAGTCATCTATCATATTTTCTTTGTTTTAAAAAGTCAATTAAAATTTCCAAATCCAAAATCATAATGAAAATGTAAAGAGGTGCAGGTCAATGGATATCATATCTTTTCCAAAAGAAAATGAGAATAAAAACAAAAATCCAAGATATATGAGTGAGTTGATAAGCAAATTAAAAATAATTGTTAAATAAACACATTCATGAAAAACATTATAGCAAATTGAACTTACCACTTGCATGTTGATCTTACCTTATATTTCTTGTATATGAAACTGATTAAAAAATCTAAAACTTTTTCTTTGTTGTTCATCAACTTTGAATTATCATTTCTTTCATTTTTCTTTCTTTTGTAAAATTTTTGAAGAAAAATAAGTTTTGTGTGTAATAAGTTGTGAAAAGAAGAAGACAAAATGAGAGAGAATGAGAGAATTTTGCGAGAAACTTTCTAATTCGAACTTGTAATATATATATATATATTGAGAGCATTTTTGTAGTTAACTGGAGTTTTGATCTGAGAATGAAGAGTTCCAAAAAAAGTAAAGGGGTTCGAAGAACCAGAGACGTTTTTGGATTTTTGAGTAGAAGAAAAAGCTTGAGTATTTTTTGAACTAGAACTAGAACTTTCAATGAGGTAATCCTCCAGAGTTCTTCCTTTGAATGCAGGGGAAACTGATTTCTTTGATATTTTTCTCCTGCAAAAACTCTCGGGTTAAGAAGTCTGGGAGAGAATTGTTTTCTCCTTTTTTAAACTCTATTGAGAAATCAAAACAAGATAATATTGCTTGCCACCTGGTAAAGATTTGTTTTGAAACAAGATTTTTCATGTCTTTTGATGCTTTGCAATCAGTTCTGACAAGAAAAGTTTTATTGATAAGATCGTCTTGGAATTTGATCGTCTTGGAATTTTGAAATACATAAAACAATTGATAAACATTCTTTTTTGAAAGTAAAATAATTCTTTTGAGGACCAAGCCAGATGCCCGAATGATATCGAACAAGTTGCTCCTTTTGACTATCAATAGTCTGTTTGAGAAGTCCTCCATAACCGATATCAGAGGCGTCAGTTTCCACAATCAAAAAGGCTTTTGGGTTAACAATATTGAGGCAATGAAGGGTCTTGACACTTTCTTTGACAAGTTTGACTGCTTGGGTATGTTTATCGGACCATTCTGGATGGACTTTTCTAAGTCTTTGATAAAGAGGCTCACAGATTTGTCTAATATTTGGGATGAAATCTGAAATATAGTTGACACATCCTAGGAATCTTTGGAGACTTGGTTTATCCAATATTTGGTCAGGAAATTTTGATGCGAACTCAAGACTACATTTGACAGGGGTAATAGTACCTCTAAATATTTCATGACCTAAAAATTTGATTTTAGTTTGACACAAGACAATTTTCTTTTCTGAAACAGCTAAGCCATTTCTTTTAGCTATTGATAAGAATATTTGAAGATGTTTAAGGTGTTGTTCTATACTATCGGAATAGATAAGGACATCATCGATATAAACTATTGAAAAGTTTTGATACGGATTGAAAATATCATTCATAATTTTTTGAAACTCAGAGGGAGCATTTTTGAGACCGAATGGCATAACATTCCACTCATATTAACCAAAAGTAATATTGAAGGCTGTTTTATATCTATCCTTTTCGTCTATTTGGATTTGCCAAAATTCTGACTTAAGGTAAATTTTGAAAATATAACAGCATTGACAATCCTATTGAAGAGATCTTTCTTTTGAGGCATTAGATGCCAAATCCATTGTAAAACTTGATTAAGAGGTTTATAACTTATGACTAATCTGGGAACACCTCTTTCAATTTCTCTATGATTGTTGACATAAAAGGCAGCACAACTCCAAGGGGATTTGCTAGGCCTAATTAAGCCTTTATCGATAAGATCTTGAATTTCTTTTGTACATGTTTCTAAGAGTTCTTTGTTCATTTTTATTGGTCTAGCTTTTGTAGGAATTTGTTTTTCATCAAAATTGGGAATATAAAGAAGGGTCACAATATGTTTCTTCCTTGCCCAAAAAGCATTAGGTATAGTTGAACAAACTTCGGACCTAATGGCTTTATCAATTTTTCAATTTGTTCTTTGATATTTTTGGTTTCTAATTGTTTGTAACCCTTGAGAACCTAATATCTTCTTTCAGATATTTGATATGTTGCTTTTTAAGATTTATATTATTAATTATTTTCGTAATTGAATGTTTTTTGATAAGGTTGATATCTCTAATTGAAGGTAGATTAGTAAATTCAAAGAATATCTTTTGATCGAGATATCTTGATTTTAATCCATTTTCAGTAACCGAAATTGGGTATAATTGAACTAAGAAAGGAGTTTCAAGAATAACTTCTTGGTCAAGATATTTGACAAGATAAAAACTACTTTTGAAACAGACATTTCCATTGCAAACATGGGCCTTTGTTAACTTGTAATTAATATTGAGACTTTTTCCACTTGCACCATAAAGGTTTTCAGTAGTTTTTTCAAAGTATTTGGTAGTGACAAGACCTTCTAATGCGAGCCAGGGACCGACGGACCATGAACCGACTAGCCAGGACTCAACACATAGTCCGATAGGAACATTAACGAGAGCAAGAGCTAAGAAGATCAATGAAGATATGCAAGGTCTTGTTCAAGCTACGTGGGCTGAAACCGATACCAAGAATCCGATGCCAACTTTGGTACACTTAATTCAAGCTAAGGAATATATTGAAAGTATATCAGATTCTAATGGCAGTTCGGGAGACCAAAAGGAGCAGGTGACAAAGTTGGAGGACCATAATGCAAATATGGCAGAAATCCGCGCGGAGGCTCAAGGAAAATAGCCATGCGATCGCATGGCTATACACAGCTGCGATCGCACGGATGTCAATTTAAAAGCAGAATGTAAAGTGGCCAAACCATGCGATCGCAGGTATATTGCCTATGCGATCGCAAGGCATATTCTCGAATTAAATCCGGGTTTTGGCAAGTTTAGTTTCCTTTTTGATTTAGAACTCTTATTTAATTGGTTTTAGGTTAATTTCGAATTAGATTAGGTTTCTTTCGTATGTTTACTATTTAAACGTCTTTCATTGTAAACATAAGACAATTTACGTTTTTGAGATTAATCAAAGTGAGGATTCACTTTCTTCCTAGTTCTTAATCGAACTAACCTAAACTTATCAAAGAATTCGCATCTCTTTGTGGCGTTCATAACTTTGGTTCGTTGTTTCAAGAATTCATCGGGTCAAGTTTTTGCAGCTGGATTTTAGCTTTCTTGGGGTTCAGATCAAACCTTTGTGGGTCCGAGATTTTAATCCTTCGCAGGTTCGCATCAGTTGGTATCAGAGTTTTGGCTCTAAAATCAGGTTCTATCTTTAAATTTTTGCTTCATCAGATTCATCTTGAATCATATCAAAAAAAAAAATTTGTTCTTTCCTTATTCATCCTCTTCAAGAATTGTTCTTGCATGATCCATACATGCACCAAAGTTAATTAATTTTAATTTTTGATTTGTGATCTCTTTTTTCTTCACTCTTGCATTGAATTGAAAAAAAAAATTCAAAAAAAAAACTAAAATAAAAAAAAAAATATTCAAGAAAACGAGTTCTTTGAAATTCTCGTCATAAATTATCATCCGGTGTTTATTTCTTATTCCTGATTGCTTTCTTTGAAATTTTCGTAATAAATTATCATCCGGTGTTTATTTCTTATTCCTGATTGCTTTTAATTCTTATTCTCTCCGTTGTTCTTCTTGTTCTAGTTCTTAGTCTTGTTCTTGAATGCCGCGGGAGTTGGAATTCTTGATTGAGTTTAGATAGTTCTTTAGAGAACTTGGTAAGAAATACAAGAGTGGAAAAAGGCAAGAGTGGTGAGATTATTATCGAGAAAAAGTCATATAGAGCGAAACACGAGTGCAAACACGTGAGGCAGATAGTTTTCTTTTCCTTTTTTATTTCTTTCTTAATTTTTAAATTTTTTAAACAATGCCTAATCCCGGAGAAACTACCCCTGGAAGTGAAAACAACCAGTTCTTCTTGTTAAGGGCCATGCAACAACAATTTGATCGTATGAATGTGGTGTTTGACGAGATGAGGGAGACTAATAATGCTTTAAAGGTTACCGTGGAACAACATAGTGCTATGTTTACAACCTTATTAGGCGAACAACAACCTGGGGTTACTCATGATAGAAGACAGTGTAGGCAGTATCATAGTCCTTTGGTAGATTTTGAGGATGAGATGGTAGTAGGGAGTGAGGATGGTGAAACCTATAACTGTGGGGCTGAGATGGGTAGAATGAGACGTCGGGGAGATAGGCGTGAAAGACCACCTAGACCGGTTGACTATAGAGGTCAAGGTGGGATAGATAGAAACCTTGGGAGTATTAAATTGAAAATACCTTCATTCCAAGGCAAGAATAATCCTGATGCCTACTTAGAGTGGAAGATGCGGATGGAATTGATCTTTGATTGTCATAACTATTCGGATGAAAAGAAAGTCAAATTAGCGGTAATTGAGTTCACTGACTATGCTATCATGTGGTGGGATCAATTAGTGACCAATAGGAGGAGGAATCATGAAAAGCCTGTGGAAACTTGGGATGATTTAAAAGCTCTTATGAGGAGGAGATTTATACCTAGTCATTACCATAGGGACCTCTATCAAAAATTGCAAGGCCTTACGCAAGGGTCAAGTAGTGTAGAGGATTACCATAAGGAGATGGAAATGGCTATGATTAGGGCTAACATTGAGGAGGATAGGGAGGCTACCTTAGCTAGGTTTTTGAATGGGTTAAATAGAGACATAGCCAATATAGTTGAGTTACAACATTATGTGGAGTTGGAGGACATGGTGCACATGGCTATGAAGGTAGAAAGGCAGTTGAAACAAAAAGGGGCAGCACGGTATTCTTCGGGATCTAACCCTCCCTGGAAACCACGGGGGGATAGTAATAACAGGGGTGAGATGACTATTTCAATGGGGAAGGCCGAACCACCTAAGGGAACCAATGTAGCACCTACCAATAACAAAACCAAATCAGATTTTCAACCATCTAGGAATAGGGATATTAAATGTTTGGGTGTCGGGCACATTGCTTCACAATGCCCAAACCGAAAGGTGATGGTTTTGGGTGACAATGGGGAGGTGGTATCTGAGGTTGAGAGTGATAGTGATGAAATGCCTGAATTGGAGGATATTGGTGTAGAATACCCCGTAGAAGGTGAAGCTCTAGTTGCGAGGCGAGCTCTTAATGCACACATTAAGATAGATGATATGGAGCAGCAGCGAGAGAACATATTTCATACTAGGTGTTATGTTAATAACAAAGTGTGTAGTCTAATAATAGATGGGGGGACTTGCACCAATGTAGCTAGTACCACACTTGTTGAGAAACTAGGTCTGTCTATGATAAAACACTCTAGGCCGTATAAGTTACAGTGGCTGAATGAATGTGGAGAGGTCAAGGTTAACAAGCAGGTCTTAGTGAGCTTTAGTATTTGGAAGTATACTGATGATGTGATGTGTGATGTGGTTCCTATGCATTCTGGCCATCTTTTGTTGGGTAGGCCTTGGCAGTATGATAGGAAAGTGATACATGATGGGTTTCAGAATAGGTACAGCTTCATCAAAGATGAAAAACCAATTACTCTTGTCCCATTATCACCAAAACAGGTTTATGAAGACCAAATGAAATTAAAAGGCGATGTGAATCAAAAGAAAAAGAGTGAGTTAAAGGCACAAGAACAAACGATGAGGGAAGAAAAAAATGAGAGTGTGGGTGGAAATAATTTAAAATCACGAGAGAAAACAAAAGTGAGCTTCTTTGCTAAAGAAAGAGAGATCAAGAGGGCCCTCATCGAAAATCAACCAATGATTTTGCTAATCTACAAAGAGTCCAACCTTGTAATTAGTGACATTAACCACTCCCTCCCCAGTTTAGCTATTTCTTTGTTGCAGAAATTTGAGGACGTGTTTCCAGAAGAGATGCCTAGTATCTTGCCACCCATTCGAGGCATCGAACATCAAATTGATTTTGTACCCGGTGCTGTTATTCCAAATCGCCCAACGTACAGAAGTAATCCAGAAGAGACCAAGGAGCTTCAAAGGCAAGTTGAGGAGTTGATGGGCAAATGATATGTGAGAGAAAGCATGAGTCCATGTGCAGTGCCAGTGCTACTTGTGCCCAAAAAGGATGGGACTTGGAGGATGTGTATTGATTGCAGGGCAATCAATAACATTACGGTAAAGTATCGTCATCCCATACCTAAATTAGATGATATGCTTGATGAGTTGCATGGATCTTGTATTTTTAGTAAAATTGATCTTAAGAGTGGATACCACCAAATAAGAATGAAAGAAGGAGATGAATGGAAAACTGCTTTTAAGACTAAATATGGTTTGTATGAGTGGTTAGTAATGCCTTTTGGTTTAACTAATGCCCCTAGCACTTTTATGAGATTAATGAACCATGTTTTGCGTGTTTTCATAGGCAAATTTGTGGTAGTCTACTTTGATGATATTTTAGTATATAGTAAGAACTTAGATGAGCACATTGAACAGTTGCGTTGTGTGCTTAATGCTTTAAGGCATGAAAAATTGTATGCTAATCTTAAAAAGTGTACCTTTTGCATGAAACAAGTTGTTTTTCTTGGCTATGTTGTTAGTACAAATGGTATTGAGGTCGATGAAGAAAAGATTAAGGCTATTAAGGATTGGCCAACGCCGAAAAGTGTCACTGAGGTGAGGAGCTTTCATGGCTTGGCTAGTTTTTATAGGCGTTTTGTTAAAAATTTTAGTACACTAGCTTCACCACTCACTGAGATAGTAAAGAAAAGTGTTGGGTTTAATTGGGGCCTTAATCAAGAAAATACTTTTAATATTATTAAGGATAGATTGTGTTCTGCACCTGTGTTAGCGCTACCTAGCGCTACCTAACTTTAACAAAACTTTTGAGATTGAATGTGATGCCTCAGGTATAGGTATTGGAGCTGTGTTAATGCAGGAGAAATGCCCAATTGCCTACTTTAGCGAGAAACTAGGTGGGGCTGCCTTGAATTACCTAATATATGACAAAGAATTGTATGCTTTGGTGAGAGCCTTGGAGACTTGGCAACATTACCTATGGCCGAAGGAGTTTGTTATCCATACCGATCATGAGTCCCTGAAGCACCTGAAGGGGCAAGGTAAGCTGAATAGGCGGCATGCCAAGTGGGTAGAATTCATCGACACTTTTCCTTATGTCATTCACTACAAACAAGGTAAGGAAAATATTGTGGCTGATGCATTGTCTAGAAGGTACACCCTCATTGCTACTTTAAATACCAGATTATTAGGTTTTGAGTATGTTAAGGACTTGTATGCTAATGATAATGATTTTGCTGGTATGTATGGGGCATGTGAGAACAATACTTTTGGGCAATTTTATAGACTAGATGGCTACTTGTTTAAAGCAAATAAATTATGTGTGCCTTTTAGTTCTTTACGTGAGTTGCTTGTGCGTGAGACACATGGGGGAGGCTTAATGGGACATTTTGGGGTGAGGAAAACTTTGGATGTATTACATGAACATTTCTTCTGGCCTAAAATGAGACGTGATGTAGAGAGATTGTGTGCAAAATGTATCACATGTAAATAGGCCAAATCTAGGGTCTTACCTCATGGTTTGTATACCCCTTTACCCGTACCTAACGAGCCTTGGATTGATATCTCTATGGACTTTGTGTTAGGCTTGCCTAGGTCAAAACAAAATAAGGATTCAATTTTCGTGGTTGTTGATAGGTTTTCTAAAATGGCGCATTTTATATCTTGCAATAAAACAGATGATGCTACTAACATTGCTGAATTATTCTTTCGAGAAATTGTCCGCCTACGTGGTGTTCCAAAGAGTATTGTGTCTGATCGAGATGTTAAATTTCTTAGCTACTTCTGGAAAGTCTTGTGGGGTAAGTTGGGGACTAAGTTGTTATTTTCAACTTCTTGTCACCCTCAAACGGATTGCCAAACTGAGGTAGTAAACAAAACTTTATCTACTCTATTACGTACTGTCATCCAAAAGAATCTAAAGAATTGGAAAGACTGTTTACCTTTTATTGAATTTGCATATAATAGAAGTGTGCATTCTACTACAAATATGTCTCCATTCGAAATTGTGTATGGTTTTAACCCATTAACGCCTTTAGATTTGATTCTTCTACCTATTGATGAAAGGACTAGCTTGGATGGACACAAGAAGGCAGAAAGGGTAAAGCAGCTCCATGAAAGTGTGCGACAACAAATTGAAAAGAGGAATAAACAGTATGCCACCAAGGCCAACAAAGGTCGTAAACGGGTTATCTTGGAACCTGGAGACTGGGTCTGGGTGCATATGAGGAAAGAACGGTTTCCTGCCCGGCAACGGTCTAAACTACACCCTAGGGGGGATGGGCCTTTTCAAGTTCTTGAACGAATAAATGATAATGCTTATAAAATTGATCTTCCAGGTGAGTTTAATGTCTCGGCTACTTTCAATATTTCTGATCTTTCCTTTTTTGATGCAGGTTATGATTCGAGGTCGAATCCTTTTTGGGAAGGAGGGGATGATGCGAGCCAGGGACCGACGGACCATGAACCGACTAGCCAGGACTCAACACATAGTCCGATAGGAACATTAACGAGGGCAAGAGCTAAGAAGATCAATGAAGATATGCAAGGTCTTGTTCAAGCTACGTGGGCTGAAACCGATACCAAGAATCCGATGCCAACTTTGGTACACTTAATTCAAGCTAAGGAATATATTGAAAGTATATCAGATTCTAATGGCAGTTCGGGGGACCAAAAGGAGCAGGTGATAAAGTTGGAGGACCATAATGCAAATATGGCAGAAATTCGCGCGGAGGCTCAAGGAAAATAGCCATGCGATCGCATGGCTATACACAGCTGCGATCGCACGGATGTCAATTTAAAAGCAGAATGTAAAGTGGCCAAACCATGCGATCGCAGGTATATTGCCTATGCGATCGCAAGGCATATTCTCGAATTAAATCCAGGTTTTGGCAAGTTTAGTTTCCTTTTTGATTTAGAACTCTTATTTAATTGGTTTTAGGTTAATTTCGAATTAGATTAGGTTTCTTTCGTATGTTTACTATTTAAACGTCTTTCATTGTAAACATAAGACAATTTACGTTTTTGAGATTAATCAAAGTGAGGATTCACTTTCTTCCTAGTTCTTAATCGAACTAACCTAAACTTATCAAAGAATTCGCACCTCTTTGTGGCGTTCATAACTTTGGTTCGTTGTTTCAAGAATTCATCGGGTCAAGTTTTTACGGCTGGATTTTAGCTTTCTTGGGGTTCAGATCAAACCTTTGTGGGTCCGGGATTTTAATCCTTCGTGGGTTCGCATCACCTTCCCTAATACAATTTTGATCTGCTCCTGAATTTAAAAGGACTCTAGTTTTAATTTTATACTCTTTGTTAATAATTATTGTTGCTATAGTATACCCCACTTTTGTAAACGAATTTGACTAATAACATTCATAGAGCTTTCTTCGTCTATGGGAATAAGAACTTGAAAAGGACCTTGGTTGCTTTCTTCTTCAGAAGAAGATGATGACGAAGAAGGACTATGAGTTTGAATCTTAGTTTTTTCTTTCCTAGAAGGAGAGTAAGCTTTAATGATAGAGACATCAAACTTGAGTTCAACTAATTCCTTCTCAAGTTGGAATATTTGGTATCTCATTTGATTCACTTCAGAACGTAAGTCTTGACTTGAAGAAACCTTATTGGATTTTTTGAACCTATCGAAGACTTCATTGAGGTTGTAACTTCTTTGAAGGGATTTTTCGCCTTCATTGATAAGATTTTGAAATTTTTGTTTTAATTCTGGATCTTGTAATTGATCAACAATTTCTTGTATTAACTTCTTTTCTGAAGTTAGGATATTAATAGAATTTGTCTCACAAATACAATTATCTTTACAATTACAGATCTTTTTTGAGCTGGAAGTTTAGGAAGAGAAGGAACTATTGCTATAATCTGAATCTTCCTGGAGATTATAGATGATATCTTCGAAACCTGAGGAGGAGTCAGAAGAATTGATCAGATTTAACAGCTGAACTTTAAATTCTTCATCAATTTGAAGATTATTAATCTTTCTTCTCAAAGAACACTTATTTGCATAATGTCATTTCTTTTGACATTTTCAACAAGTGGTGTTTGAAGGGTCACGCAAAGAAGGGTCTTTTGTAGCCTTATCTCTTTTCTTGAAATCATTTCTTTTTCTCTTATATTTGTTAGATTTGTAAAATTTTCTAGGGCTCTTTTGTTTTTGTAATATTCTGGAGTAAAGTTCTTCCTATAAGATTTTTTATTCTTAAAGTATTTTTGGGGTTTTTTATGACTTCTATAAGGAGGAGGATGAATACGTTCATATCCATATTTCTCACAAAAGGAAGCAAGTTCCTTTCTTCTTTCCATCTTATCAGATTTCAATTTTGCTTTAAGTTTGAGGTTATTACATAATGAAAGGCCTTCTTTGTTAATAAAACCAATGAGTTGGCCATAAGTAAGATCTTTGTAAGGAATGGTTGAATATTAGTCTCTAATGGCTACTCTAACCTTCTCAACGAAGAGTTTAGGAAGACCAGCAATGAATCTTTCCTTCCATAAAGCTAAATTGCAGTCGTCAAGGACCATAACCTTTTGAAGAAAAATGTCTTTGTACTATCTAAAGTCTTGTAAATTTGGACAAGTAAGATTCATAAGGATTTCGGAGACTCTCTCCATAACTGAAGAAGGTTTTCTAATAAAATATTTGATTATGGTAAAAAGGAGGGTATAAACCGCATCTTGTTTGGTTGGATCTAAAGTGTTATCTTCTTCCTTTTTGACAGATTATATGTGTGTGTATGTGTGTGTGTGTGTGTGTGTGTGTGTGTGTGTGTGTGTGTATATATATATATATATATATATATATATAATCTAAAAAATTGATGCCAAAGAAGAAAGGAGAAGAAGTCGGCCATCACAAGGTTTTTCTAGAGAAAAAATGATAAATTTTGATCTTAATATTGGCAAATGAAACGTGTTTTAACTCCTCAATTCATAAATCCCACTTTTATCATCCTAAATACATATTTATGAATTACATAATCATCATATGACCCTTCGTATTTTGCAGTAAAAAAAATTCTAAAGATAAGCTACCCAAATGCCCCAAACAACCATTTATTTTGTCTAATAATGCGTATAATTTGCAATGCATCATTTACCGTAAAATGATCGTTTGACATTTTTTTCCATAATCAAAAAATATATAATTGGTACCTTTTGAATACTCATACTTTTCTACTTCATATTCCATAATTTTATGTCCAAAACTCCAGGATGTCTTGGTTCAGATATACATCTTTGTTTAACTACAAAAGGCATAGTATATCTGCATTACATTTTGAAACTCTTTCCTTTTTCTATGAGCACTAAGATTTCAAATTTTGTACATATGGAGAAATTTCATTAGTTTAAAATGCAATCAATTAAATAATGATGAATAAAATATAAAGTGAGATATTTATTAATGTCAGACATCTTACTTCCACGTTAATATTAGTTGCATGCAAATTACTAATATTCTTTATTCAAATATAGAGACATCCAATTAGGATTGTTTCACGAGCTAACTAATTTTCTTAACTTGTAGGAAAATTAGAGTTTCTATATTACTGATGTTCTCCTTTTCTGGTTGTTTAGGATAGAAGTTTAAGTTCTTTAGTAAATGATAACTACATTTCCATAAATATAATAATATTACAATTGAAAGTAATAGTAAAATAGTATTTCATTTGCTGCAGATTTGCATCTTTTAAAGGTGAGAATCGATTTAACATAATTTCAATGTCAAAATATTATTTTCGAACACTCAAATCAAATGTTTTCTCAAAATTGAATTTTTGTCCCTGAGTAACATTTTTCAGATCTATTTAGTTTTAGCAATGAGGGATTTTGTTATTGAGATTTTTATTTTTGTTTTCCATGAGAAGAGACCAAGACACGAGAAGGCCAATAACTCGATATATATTTCAATTTTGAGTACAACCATTTTGTGTTTATGTTAATTAAACTCTCGTTGTTCGTAGAGATACTTGTTTTTCTTTTTTTAGTTATTGTTAATACTGTATTTGCATGTAGTGTTTATGTGACCAATTATGCTAATTTCGTGCGTGTGTTTGGTATTGCATTTAGATTTCAAAATTTCCAATTCAACTTAGTTATAAAAATATAGAGAAAAACTGAAGTTCACATATACAAACTCATTTCAACCATATGTGATAGAAAAGAGAGGGTAAATTAACTTTTACCTCAAATTGATGTTTCCAAATATAGCTAATGAGATTTGAATCTGAATTATTTCTCAAACTTGAAGATTGTGTTATATAGTTTAATAATGGTAAGAGGAAAAAAAGTTTTTGGATTTTTGAATATGGGAGAATAAAATTATAAAATTATTGTACATTAATGAGATTATTTTATATAATTTAATAATGGTGGGAGGGAAAAGATTTTTAGATTTTTTAATATGGGAGGGGTAAAGTATTATAAGATACTCGTACATTAATAAAATTGTGTATTATAGTTTAATAATGGTGGACAAAATTGTGGTGTTAAAGGTTAACGGAGACTTACAGACAACAATGGAATGCACTGGTCCAAAGTATGCATTATACTAGTTTTTATATTTTTAAAAAATTTGATTGCCATAATTTAGAAATGCATGTTATGGTTTTCAATTTTTTTAAATCGTTGTATTGGTGTGATTTTCATGTGTTCTCTATTGATTTTGCAAACTAAAACTAAGGGTGAATATGAAATTTTAAATTTTTTGTAAAGATATAATTGTGATGTCAAAAGAAGAAGCCATAGCTAAAAGGGATTTTGGAATTTGGAAGATAAAGATTAAGTAATGGCGGATGATATTTGCTTTCGAATTATTTGTCTAAGTCAGAGATTAATAATGGTGGAAGGAGAAAGATTTTTATATTTTTTTTAATTTAATATATTAGGGTAAAATAGTCCAAAGATGTAATATGAGAGGGTAAAATAATTCAAAATTGTTTCTCTATTTTAAAGTCTTTTAGAAGTAGTATAGATATAGATATTGGGTAATTAGATTCACACAACTCTATTTGTTAATCACACCACATTTTAATTACAATATAAGTCTCTAACTATTGTTCATTTTTGTATTTATATCATAATTTTTTTATCACATTCTTATCACCAGCCTATTAATTTTCACGTCTTATCTTTGTCTTTGATAATGATTTCTGTCCAAAATGTTAATTAAGACGACATAAAAAGATTTGTATGTCTCTCGTATTTTCAAATAAGCAAAATAAATAACAAATACAAAAGTTTGACAAAATATTTTTCTCTTGTTTCAATGCACATTAACATAATATTCGGACAAGAATTGTGATGATAAAAAATAATTTAAAGTTATTAATGAAAATATAACGAAAAAAATTACAGACATAAGTGTCAAAATGTTAAAGGTTGGAGGACCTTCATTGCAATTAAAATATTGTGTAGATAATGAAAACTGTAGTGTGAATATAATTACTCTTAGATATTTAGTTATCTTGTATAGCCATAGTAAAAATTGTCTTAACTCTGCAATTGAAGTTATATCCCTTTTGTTATTTGCTTTGTGAGTTTTGTTGCAATTGAAGGGAAATCGGATACAAAAGTGAGGAAAAAAGGCATAGTTGCGAATGTACACCAAGTTATTTTTGAAATATTAACAAAAGCAAACTTTTTTAATATAAAACTAGTAAAAGACACTACTTTTCAAACTGATCCTCTTAGGAAATTTCTTCTATTCTAATTTAAACCATTTTGAGAAAGCTCTTCCTAACTGTGAACAGTGTCAGAGAAAAGTTCATAAAATTCAGAGTATGTTTTTACTTTTTTTGCCTTCCTAGTTGTTAAAAATGACAATAAACTAGTGTTTAACCCGTACGATGCATGGAAAATGTGTTCCGTAATAGTAATTTCGAAAAAAAATTAAGAAAGTTTATTGATTATTGGTTATAATGAAATCAAATACAAAAACATTATATAAATAATATTTTATTATATATTGTTACTAAAAATTTAAAAAACAACATAACTCATCCAAATTTTGGAAAACTTCTTTGAAGACCACATTTGTGGTTGAATTGGTTGGTTTTCCATCTCTATCACAAATTAGTATCTTCAATCCTATACGATTTGTAATTCTAGAGAGGCTGCTATATAAAGTTGTTCATGACTAAAAACTTATTTTTTTTAGATAAAGTCCAATATGTGAAAGAGATTGGCTTGGCTCTTATTAATAGTCATAGCATATGAGATAATCAAAGAATATTGCCTTCGTTGAAACTTAAAAGATAATCTTGGGCTTGATGGAGTTAGAGTCATTATTGAAATGAAAACTTTATGCCCTCCATAATTGGGTATCTCTCAAATGCACACAATCCGAACTTTCACTAGCCGTTGAGTTTTCGTTGGATTGATTTCTTCGACCAAATTAAAAATCGGCGTCATTCCTTTAGATTAGGTTACTGCCAACGTAAATGAAAGAAAAAATCATAGGCAAAAATTTTAACTTCTATCTGTACACAAGTTCGAAATACAACTGGAGACTTTTATGTACAAAAACATACCTGCACACAAATAACGTATGTTGTCTTAGTTTTTTAATGCAAAAGTTACTGATATTTATACCAAAGCACGGTTCCCAAACTTGTTTGTAAAAAAAGTGCAGAGCCCTTTAGGTTAAATGCATGTTTTTCGTGTTTTAATATCAATTGCCAATCGAAAAGTTATGTTCATATATTCACAAAAAAAAAAAAAAATTACGAATTTAATTAATCGTCATTTTATACTTGCATTACTTCTTGGTCCAGATTAAATGTAAATGTCAATTAATTTTCTTCACAGAAGAAAGTGCAGAGCTTGTTAGGTTGAATGAAAGTTTTTCTGACATTAATGTTAGTTGGAAAATAAAAAGTCACATTGATAAGATTGAATCGTAAAATGAAAAATGTGCAGAGCCCATTATATTCCTTTCGTATTTGAAAAAGTTAGTTAATAAGCTTATTTAATTTAATTTTGAATTGCAAAACGAAAAAAATGCAGAGCCCTTTATTTTTCTTTCGTTTTTTGAGAAAGTTAATTAATAAGCTTATTTAATGTAATTTTACAAAATCGAAGCATGAAATGAAGTAAAAAAAAAATTAATATGTACAATTGATTTATGGATTAATGGCTACAATGCATTCACAATTGGTTGCCACGAAATTAATATTTGACTTTGGATATTGGAAATGATCAATTTTTTTACAAAACCGAAGCATGAAATGAAGTTAAAAAAAAAAAAAAATTTAATCTGTACAATGGATTTATGAATTAATGGCTACAATGCATTCACGGTTGATTAAAACGTATTAGAATATATATATATATATATATATATATATATATATATATTAACAATGTTTGAATTGAGAAGTAGGTGCTATAGGGTAAAATCTATATTATATGTATATATATATATATACACGCATTTAATATTCTAAAAGAATTTTGACGCAAATGCTCTCTAACATTTATTTTTTTAGTATAAAAGTCCATAATCTATGTATTTTGGTGCGCAATTGATCATTATTTGATGAAAAAAAAATACTAATATATCCTTAATTTTAATAAGGGAATATTGTAGTTAGAACTGGCAAATGGGCTGGATTGGCCCAATCTAACCCGTCAGAGCAGGGCCACACATGAAATTGTATGGGCCAGAAATATGCTAGCCCAGTCCAGCCCATTGACCCAACTTGTCTGAATTTTTTTCTTTTTTTTTAAATAAATTTTTTATACAATCTAATACATTACATCAAATAAAATTTTAGATAAATATAGAATATATATTTTGAGATTTTTAAAGAGATTAATTTATAAAATTGGGACTCTCATTTATTAGTTAATAAATAAACGTCAATTTTCTTTCAAAATAATAATTTTTTTTGTTAATTGTAAACTATTTTTAGATATTTTTATTAAAAAATACAAATATTAAAAACATGCTAGTCTTATTATTTTGAGATATAAGCATATTTGGCTTAAATTAAAAAATTTACTTATAAATAAATTTAAAATAAATAATTTACTTGTCACACCAAATATATTTTGGATTGAAACTTAAAATTGAAACTTAAATTAAACTAAATTTTAATTAAATCTAAACAATTTTATGTTGGATCCTGAGATTTTTGGACTAATGTTTATTGGTGACTTTTGCTTATATCATTTTAGATTGATATTATTTGAATTATGTATTGAGGCTATTTATAAAATAAGTGATTAGTGTTAAGGAGAAAAAAAATTAAAAAAATCAAAAAATCAAAATCAGGCCGGCCCAACTAGCCCGTGGGCTAGATGGGCCAGGCCATCTTGGCCCGGTTTTATTTAGGCTAGTGCCAACCCAACCCAAAAAGGCGGGCTACATGGGCCGGGCCAATTTTGGCACCTCTAATTGTAGTTGAGTTGCTAACATTTGCAAGAAATACAAATGGTTCTGATATTTTATTTTTTATAAAAAATTAAAGAAAATTAACGAGTTTTTTTTTTTTTTAAATTAACATTCTATATTTCTATTGACCAAATTGATAATATATTAAATTATTTTGTATATTTTACAAACTATTATAAAATAACTAAAATTTAATTTCATAATTATTAATAAACACGTCAAATAAAAGTATCATTTTTATTATTAAATAATTACATTATTTAAACTTTAACATTTTATTTTATCATTATAACCAAAAAAAAATACTTTGTCACAAATTTGATACTCAAATACTTTTATTTAATCGAAGTATATGTTTATTAACTATAAATATTAGAGATTCAACTGTAATCTTCATATTTCAATTTATTGTTTTATTATATTTCATAAATAAACAACACATAATGTGTAAATTAATTTTTATTCGTATTTTATGTTAAATAAAAATATAATAAGATTAATTCAATATCATAAAATTATACGTCATTTTGTTATTTATTTAACTTAATTTTTATTCAAATTTTTCACATCACATAACAATTACATATATTTAAAGCAGAATAATTTTATATTTTTCTCTTATGAAAAATGTAATTCACACGACTATAATGATATACTTAGTATGCAAAATTAAATATTCTTTAAATAAATATATCGGACCTATTTGCACATTTTGCAAAAGTTAGGAATCTAAATACAATTTTTCTAATTAAAACTAATGATATATTTGTCTTTTTCATTAAATAAAGATCAATTACGCATTAAAATACATAGGTTAAAGACTTATGTACTAAAAAAATAAATATTAGGGACTATTTTCGTATTGAAAGCAAGGATTAAGGACCATTTGTGCCAAATTCCATATTCTAAAAACATGTTAGAATTTTCTCCATGCAATTCCTTATTCAATCACTAAGCATCACTTGTAAACCACTTTTTCATACTATTTACATTTCCTTCAACCCTTGACCCGAGTCTCCTCCCAATCCACTCCATCCCTATTATATATGCACAACCTAGCCCCCACAGTTGCTATTTCTCTATGGGAGAAGCCGAGAAGGTAGTGGTAGTAAGATTGGGAGGAAATGAGGGTGATGAAGAGATCGTAGAAATTGAGAGTAGAAAATAAAAACTATAATTAATATTATTGAATTTTAGTTTGAATACATAAATCTCTTATCCAAGTATACGAATTTGCTATTGATGAAAGATCATATCTAGAACTTCTATAGCTATAACTTCCAACACGAAGGTGGTTGGTGTGGTAAGGCGAGCAACTCCTCTTTTTCAATGACGTTTGTGCAAATTATCTTAAATAAAATATCGTTTGGTAACAAGAAGATGATTGTCACTTTCTGAAAGTCGACTAGCATGTTAGTATGGTCAAACATTATTTTTATCTACACATTTGTAAAATCTACAACTTTAATCTATTTTTTTTATCTACACATAAGACCTACTGATTATTGTTACCATCAGATTTCGGTAAGGCCTCCACGTCAGCAAAGACCTTCTAAACCCCGTAAAGGCCCATTGAAGGCTTAAGTTAGGCCTCGCGAAGGTCTCATAAGCCCAGCGAGGACCTCTTGAATTTGTAAAAGGTCTCGAAGGCCCAACAACATATCAGCACTCCTGAACCAAAGTGCAGCGAATCCCATGAAGGGGCTCGACGTTCATGGCCGATCCAATGAGCTTTGCCGGGCTTCAAATCCATCGCAATTCGCAGGCAGCATAATATTTCAGAATGACCAGAGATATGCTTAAAGAAAGATTGTGTTTGATTAGAACACAAATTCTCACAAAGAAACCAAACATCAATCTCCCAAATATCAGGCAACGTGATAAGGGAAACAAAAATAAATAAGGGCTAAAATCTAGGAGATTGCATTAACAACTGATTATCCTTATCTCATAAGGAATGATGATCCAATCAGATATCTAATTGATTGTTCTTTTAGATCAATTAGAACTCTGAGGCTATAAATACTACATCTCCAGTTGTTTAAAGGTATGCAATATTCTCACCCTTAAACTCTGCTCAAATTGCTGCCTGCTTGTCCTTCCCACACTTAAAAGCACCAATTTCCCATATATTGTTCTATATATCGAAAGTTGACTTGATCGTTAGAGTACCAACGATCGCTGGACATTTTTTTCTCAGTAATCTCGATGTCTAACGGTCGTCCTAGTATACATGTAACATACAAGCTGACAGAGGATTGATTGAAGATCTATTGACATGTGAATAATACAGATTCAGACGTCAACAATTATAATCTTAAAAAATATATATATATCAAACAAGTTCTTAAAGGATTTGTTTGTTTTTTATTAAAATTTTTGCTCAAAAAGTT